>JAKSZU010000001.1:64696207-65153707 GCA_026018925.1 Tupaia tana
AATATTAAATGACATAGAAACACGCAACTCATTACTTTTTTTGTTTTGTTTTGTTTTTTTGAGAGGTTTTCGCTGTAGGGTGCATGCGCTCGCCAGACAGACAGAGAGAGACAGAGAGACAGAAAGCAAGAAATCACCTCCCAGGGGGGATGGTCACACCACGCCGCAATTCCTTCTCCTCCATTCTCCTCTCGGGATCTTGGGCACGCATGCACATGCACCCAGCGTGAGTTTTAAGCCACCGGGTCCGGGACGCGAACTGCGGTTGACTACGTGGGAGTCCAGCGACATAGCCATTACGCTAACTGCTGGTTCCCGCTCATTACTTTTTTAAAAGAATTATTTAACTTCGTTTATTTTAATTTGACCAGAGAGGAACAGAGCGAGAGAAAGAGACATAGCGAGAAAACAGCCACCAGGTCTGGCACTGGACCATACTCGGCCATGTGGAAGTCCAGCGCCTTTAACCACCACACCACCTGCCAGCCCATTTCTTTTCAATTCTCTTGTGAATTCAGTTTCTGTTTTCATTGCTCTAGTGTATTCTAAGGAGCTTTGTTTGTACGTACCGCGGGATTATGTAGTTCATTGTCAACTACTGGGTTGTTGCGAAAGTCGTGATGCACATTTGCATAGAAAACCAGAAAAACACATCATGACTTTTCTGACAACCTAATATATGTGTCTCGGGCTGTTTTTGTTAGTTTGTTTTTAAGTTATGAATATATTTGAATAATGAAAAAAGTGTAAGTATTTTGAGGACAGTAACTTGTCCATAGACAAAAACATGAATAGAATTTATCATCGTATCTTCTTCTGGACTATTAAAATTCATAATAGAGGTAATTTGTTAGATTTTCTAAAGGATTTTAAGTAGCTTTTCATTTCCCTTACACATTTTGTAATTTTTATCAGATTCTCTCAAAAGGGCAACTAATAATATTTTATGAACTTTTTATTATCATTGGAAGTTGTAACAGATATTTCAAATCTGTTTGTATACTTTGACCAGAAACTATTTTAGTTAAAAGAACTAAAGAAGATAGTTCTTCATCTTGAAGATAAAATGAAAACCCTTTCAGGTTTCTTCATAACTTGATGGAAAAGCACTTCTCTTTCCTAGTGATTTCTTGTTACATTCAAGTTTTTGCTTCTTTAAAAAGGAAACAAAGAAAAGCATAGGGTTTTCTGAGAAGACATAATTCAGCTGATTGATTACCTTAATGGTCTTCTACATTGAAAGTGGCAGTTGCAATTGAGGTTGAGGATGGTCTGGGGTCTTTTAATATATTAACCAATTAGACTTCTCAGTATGCCTTTTTCAAATCTGGGTATGTGTACATAGGCGATAGAATTTTGATTTTAAAAATTCATTTAGATGAATTCCTTAATTCATCTAAAGCTTGAATGGGACCATCAATACTCAGAACATTGCTGGGTACGTGTGCATTGATGGCAACAAGGTGTAAGTGAACGTTCAGTTAAGTTTCATATCCATTACAGAAATAGGTTGAAAGTCTTACTTGTTAAACTGAACTTTTTGAAATGCTCTTTGATGTGGCTTCTTAAATTACCCAGCAGCATAACTACAGCTTTGCTGCATCATTCTTGATCCTTGGCAGCATGGAAAATCACCAGGCCTGTGGAGCTAGCCAGGAAAATGGAACATTTTACATTTGTACTGACCGTATTTGTCACATACAAAGATCTACTGTCCGAGTTAGAAGTTCAGCTTCAGTAAGGTTCACAGGTCTAATCTTAATGGCATCTTGCATTAACAAAATAACTACTGTCTGAAAAAGACCTTAAAATATTTTTTTTCCCTATTCAAAACAGTTTTAAAATTATCTGTCAACAGTATCACAAGGTACCACTAAGGAAAGAGAGAATGATGCCTCCCAACCCTCCATTTGTTTTTAGCTTTTCTGCTTTTATCATTTGATAGCTCTTTCAGGTTCTAAAAGCATTAAAAATGGATAAAAAATTACTTTGTAACATCTTTACCAACAATTGTTAGAACTTAGATAGTATATGTGTTCATTTTAAAAACAGAATGGGTAACTCATGGTCATCTTGCTATCCACTAACCAAGTAGCAACCCAACCACACCCTAAAGAAACCTACTAGGAAGGTCTCCAGGCCAGACATGTCTAGTTCTTAGCGCTTATCCCTAGAGAACTTCCAAGACGCTCATTACCTGCATTTCCCTGTCTTCTTGGGGATCTGATGATATTAGTGGCTTTGAGATTATGCGTTGTTTTGATACTTGGTAGTGGAAGAAAATCCTGTGCAGTTGTTTTGCGGATCACTTTGAAAGCAGAAGAAAATCCCCCGTGGTCTACAGTTTTACCAATTGTCCTATTCTAAATTCCATACCAACTTCTCTAACTCGTGGAGTAATGTCCCAGACATATTGTGTGTGGCTTTACAGATAAAAGTATCTGAATCATAGTGGGTACAAGACAACCAGAATGATTTTAGAAATTATCTGTGCCAAAATATTGTTTCCCATTCTTCTGTTTCGTTTTTGGGTTTTTGTTTGTTTGTTTGTTTGTTTTGCATGGTATCTGTAACACTCTGAAAATGCCTTATTTATTACTTTAGATATTTAGGTCTCCTCAATTACTTGAATGTTGGATTTTTGTTGCTGTTGTTGGAGAGACAGCACAAGAGGGATGCAGAGGAAAAGAGAGAAAAGACAGAGAGAAATATTTTTGACAGGGTTTCTTTCATGTCATGATCTTCTTGTGCCTGGTTTCTTGTAGCAAGGACCAAAGGCCTGCGCCACTGCCCCAGGCCTGTTCCAGTTTGGCTAGAAACAAAACCCAAGCCTCCCACATGGTCCTCACCATTAGGCAGCAGCACCTCCTGCCTGCGCCAGCTTGGCTGCACCTAGATTGTCCTGTTTCTGAAGGTTTTAGTATCCCCTCTATATCCCACTCCCAGAACAGTGTATGACAGGTACTTAATCATTTTGTTAAGTTAAACATTTTTCAAGGAAAATATGGTAAATATATAAACGAATTGGAAATTATGCACTTTTAAAAGTGTAATATATTGGGAAGGAATAAAAATTCCCAAAGACACAACTGTGTATTTAAGTTGATTTGAAACTCTTAACTTCTGAAAAGATTGCATCTTTTACTATCATAGTAATATAGAAAAGGGAAATTATTTTACATAGAAACAAAATCTCTTAGCATTCTATATCTTTCTTTTTATTCTACCAAAAAACAACCAACAAACAGAAACCAGAAAACCAAAAAAATAAGATGTAATTCCTCCAGAAAAACTGCCAGAAAATGCAGACTTTAGCCTTCCTTTTTTATTTTTTTAAGAATTTTTTTTAACTTTATTTATTTATTTATTTTCATTTGACCAGAGAGGAACAGAGAGAGAGAGAGAGAGAGAGAGAGAGAGAGAAAGAAAGAAAGTGAGAAAGCAAGCCTCCAGGTCTGGGACTGGAACTGCAGTTGGCCATGTGGGAGTCTAGCACCCTTAACCACCACACCACCTGCCAGCCCTCTAGTCTTCCTTTTAAAACAGATCTTCAGAGATCAGCAGTTGGCATAATGGGTATGTCGCTGGACACCCATGTAGTAGACCGGGGTTCAAGTCCCAGACCCAGTGGATTAAACTCACGCCGGGCATGTGTACATACGTGCCCAAGATCCTGAGAGGAGAAGGGATTGCAGTTTGACCATCCCCCCAGGGGGTTATTTCTTGCTTTCTGTCTCTCTGTCTTTCTGGTGAGTGTACGTGGCCTATAGTAAAAACCTCTAAAAACAAAAACAAAAACAAAACAAAAAAACAAAACGTATCTTCGAAATAGATAACAGGATTTTTTTTTTCTTATTCTAGTCATACTTTTTGTCAATGGAATATACAACTCTTGTTTGATGAGTCTCAGAGCTTTTCAAAGAGGGCCTGACAATGTGGAATTTGGGTAAAATATCATCGTTTCCTGAATTTATTGGGTCATCGGAAAAGTCCTGACACATTTTGCATAGAAAAACATAGAAAACTACATCATGACTTTTCTGATGTTCAATGTTTTAAAAAATGCAAGAACAAAATGAAATGCTAATCTGTACTCTACTTTGATAGCTGCATCATCTCTGGGCTGATAGTATTTTCTACAGAGAATGTTGATTGCCACTACAGATCCTCCAGAAAAGCAGGGAAAGGTGAAATCCTGGGGTCTCCCTTAATCTCTGCAGCAATCAGGTACTGCCAATTGTCAGCTAGCCTCAACATACCTAACAGCCCTCAATATTTTGAGAAAATACGAGTACTGTAGGAGTAATAATAATAAAAAAAAACTCATTATTGATCTGGAACTTAGATATAGTGTGACTTGTCTATTGTCTTCTGAAGTGTGTATTATTTTAACCTTTATACCAGTTCTAAATGACTGGTTAGCTTTCTGCCAGGTAATGGTATCACATGGAAGAGGGTCACAGTTGATGCTGTGTGTAAGGCACTGCCAATGTGTGTTTTCAGCAAGGAGCCAGGGATTCTTGGGGTAAGCACCTTTCTAGACATTTGACTCTTGGTTTAATCTACCATCTGTGTGGAGAGTGACATGCCATTTGTCTTTCTTTCAGCAGCTTTGATGGTATTCAGGTAGGCCCTGTCAGGGTGTTCTGGGTAGGAAAGACAGCATCAGCTTGGCGAGTTTCTGCTTTCACACATTCCAGATGCAAAAATGCAGGTCCCATGGTAGCATGCAACCCCAGTGAAATGTTCCGTGTGGTTTATTTTTATTGAGCCTTCTGATTTGAAATCCAAACGTGTACAAAGCTGTATGGTTACATTAATGTTGCCGAAAATATAAATCCTTTGTATTTCTTGATCTTTGAGGGAAGAAATTTGTCATAGCTGTATCTGTTTTGTTTCTATTTAAGTTTTCAAGGACTTGAAGAAGGCAAAACAAACACAAAGGCATATGGTCAGAGTCTATAAATATGAAAGTCAAAACCTTGTTTGGAAGTAACTTTAGAGAAATGTTACCCTTCAATGATACAGTTATCATTTCTAAATGTGTTGCTTCTTGAATATTTGAACTTCTCATAACTCTGATATTGAAAAAGGAGAGGTTGGAAATAGTTATTCTTTTCGTTCTACTGGAATCAAATAATATCAAGATTTAAAAGTTGATGCTTAGTCAAACTTCCCGAAAGCCCTGCATCTCAAGGTTCAGTAGCTGAGGTCTTTGCAGTAAATCGACCACAGGTGCAAACGGTAATGGCCACCTGCTTACAGGTAACCTCTACATATTACCAGGCCTTTTTTTTTTTTCCTCTGTGTGCAAATCCAACAGTTCCAATGGGAAAGAAGACAAGAAAGCCCAGATTTTTATTTACGGTTTGCTTGAAGTGGCACAAGAAGAAATGTACTTATCTGAAGTATAGCAGAAATGGATGAGAAAGAGAAAATATAGACTCATTTCTCCAGTAAACTTTTACTTAAACACCGACTAGACCTACCGTGTGGTTTGCATAGGCAGCTTCCTTCCAAGCTGCAGAAGTTTTAGGGGGCACTTGTCTTTTCTTCCCAAAGCTAATATCCTACAACAGTGCTAAATACAGCTGGTGTTCTGACACCCAGCCTCCCTGGCAGTATTCTTTTAGCAGGGAACAGTGTGGAGACTCCTCCCTGAGAATGAACCCTAGCTTTAGCATCTATAAACTCAAGGGTGATAAGTTATCAGACTTCTCAAAGCCTCAGATTCCTCATTTTCAAAAGAAGGTTAAGATATTTGTGGGACACAGATATGGTTTATTATCTGTTGATGAGAATGTATATAGTATTCTCAACTAGACTGAGATGTATATCATGCTGGGTAAAGTTTCTTTACAATATAAATGATGTATAGCAATTGAATGTATAAATAATAAAATAAAATAAAGAAGGTTAATAATCACATTTGCTATGATTTTTATAAATGAAATTATCCTTGAATACAATTCCCAGCACATTTAAATATATCTGTAAATGTAAGCTGCTCTCCTGATGTTTATTACTATTATTGCATGACTAGAAAAAGGAATTGAAAAAGCAAATATCCCTAGGAAGATAACACATTGATATCACTGTTAAAGGGAGGATTCTGGATCTTTAAAGTGTGAGGAAATCAGAAAAAGGGAAAAAGCCCTAACTAGGGGGTAAGATGGAGGCAGACCTTTCTGTGCCTTCTCATGCCTCATTATTTTGCTTATTGCATTTTTTAGCTTCCTCTTTAAGAGAGTTTTTACTGTCCTTCTCACTCTTTAACTTTTAAAATGATGTCCTTTCTCGTGTTTGACTCATCTTTCCATCTATTCTGCAACAGGATCTAAAACATCCTCCAGAAATGTTTGTTGGATGACTGACTATAAATTTTAAAAGTCAAAAGCCTGATTTCTACTTCTGTTTAGTAGAAAAGCTAGCAGGGCCTACTGTAATGCATAAGTGCTTACCAACACTTTAGAACATTGGTTAAAATAGATGGTTAAGTTTAAGGTGCAGTTTCCCCATCTTTTAAAAGGGTATAGATAAAAGAAAGTCCTATGTAATTCTTGAGTGTTCTTTTGGCTCTTTGATGGGGTGGTACCCAGTTGACTTAAAATATTTTAAGACTCTGATGAGAATTTACCATTTAAATTTCAGGCCTCTTGAAGAGTCATTAGGATAGTTGAACAGATTTGTAATTCTACGTTCTCTGCCTAAAGTTTCATATAGCAAAAATACCTAGAGTGTAAATATAACCTAATATTATGTCAACATAGCCCCATCTTAGATTCATTCTACCTTTACTTGAGTATGACAGTGCATTTTTTTTTTCTTGGCATCTAGGTTTTATTTGAAGCTGCATATTTTCACACAAGATTACTTATACTACGCAGATGTAAATTCTTTTTGGTATACCCAGTAAAGATAATAACCTTAAAAAAATTCACACAAATTTGTAGTCCAGGGACCAGCAGTTAGCGTAGTTGCTATGTCGCTGAACTCCCATGTAGTTGACCACAGTTCGAGTTCCAGACCTGGTGGCTTAAACTCATGCCGGGTGCGTGTGCGTGCACGCCCAAGATCCCAAGAGGAGAATGGTGGAGAAGGGATTGTGGCGTGGTCATCCCCCCGGGGGGTGATTTCTTACTTTCTGTCTCTCTGTCTTTCTGGCAAGTGCATACACCCTATAGCAAAAACCTCTTCAAAATAAATAAATAAATAAAATTTGTAGTCCATATAACCTTGGTGAAAATACCAAGATCTGTTTGTTCTTATATATACATATATATATATATATATATATATATATATATATATATATATATATGTATAGGAGAGGTTTTTGCTATAGGGCGTGTGCACTCGCCAGACAGACACAGAGAGACAGAGACAGAAAGTGAGAAATCATCCCCTGGGGGGGATGGCCATGCAGCAATCCCTTCTCCTCCATTCTCCTCTCGGGATCTTGGGCACACACGCACATGCGCCCTGCATGAGTTTTAAGCCACCGGGTCCGGGACGCGAACTGCGGTCGACTACGTGGGAGTCCAGCGACATAGCCATTACACTAACTGCTGGTCCCTGTTTGTTCTTATTTTGATATTGAATATGTAATAGATGGTGTGATGAGACTAGCTCCATTAATTCATTTTATAAGTACCATTATATGATAGTTAATTTGTCCATACATAGCCTCCAATTACCTCCTCAATTCCTGCTCACAGCCGCAATCCCATCTTTCATTTTTATCACCTACCAGTTAATTGCACTAATAGGTTTTGCTTTTCATTTCTGCATGACTTTTATTTAAAAACATGTCTAGTATTAACTCTTGCTGCTTTTTAAGTTAGTAAGCATTTCAGGCTTTTTACTCCAAGATGGGCAAGGTAAAGGGATTTTTTAAAAACTTTTTTGTTGCTATGTTTGCTAGCCTCAGAGATCCAGAGAAGTACTTCTAACTTACTTTTTTTAGAAAAGAAGAGGCTTAATTTGAGACCAATAAATTCTGCCAGGTGTGCAATATTGGTAGCTAGAGCAATGTGGTAGGCTTTTTCCCTTAGGCTTTATTATTATTTCCCAATGAATCTTAATTTTCTCAATCCATAGCTTTTTGTGCTATGTGAACTGATAGAAACTAATTTATTAAGACTGTTTAAAAAGGCATTTGTTTATAATTATGCATATTTCAATAAAGATTTTTGAAAGTACTTTTTAAAAAGAGATGGAGAGAGAATGCTTGGAAAAGAGGAACAGAAGAGAGAGAGAAGGATGGGAAGGCAGCAGGAAGTAATGACAGATAATAAGGAAGGGGTGAAGGGACCATGTTCATTTAGTTGATGTTGCCAAGAAAATGGGGATTGTGTATACGAACTAGAGAAGCCAATTCTGGTAAAAGGTTCTTAAAGGAAATTCCTTAGTTCACTTTCTGGAGAGCAGAATCTGGGAACTTGCCTGCCTTTCTGTTTGGACTACTCTGCCACAGTTCACCTTTCAGGGCAGAACACTCTCAGCCTTGGGAAAATGAGGGGATATTTCAGGTGCAAATGTGAGATTTGAGCTGAATAAGGTTAAGATGGAAGTTATATGGAAAATTTTTTGTAGGCAGCTACTTCAAAAATTAAAAAGGAATAAAAATAAATAATTTTAAAAAGTGCTAGGAAAAAATGCAAAATTTTCAAGTTAACTAAAGTACTGATTATAATTTCATTCAGTCAGCCTGGAAAAGTAACAATGCTATGGACAATATCCAGCAATCTGTAAGAGAAGAGCAATGTAAATAGATACTGTTTCTCAGATATGGTATTACCATTACTAATTGTATTGGTATGACTAATACTAAGTTATTAATTTTGTACTTGTGAATACAGTCATATTCACAAGTATAAAATTAATATAAAGAGAAAAGAATGAAAAAAATGTAAAAGGAATGTTTATATCAAGGATTGTATTGGAACTGACATAGACATCTTAGTTTACTAAAATTTTTGTTTAGTTTACTAAACATTTTGAACTTGATTTTTTTTAAATGATAGCATGTGTGTAGCAGAGAGAGAGTACCAGAGAGAGACAGAGAGAGAGAGACAGAAGCACCCTTGATGGGATCTTGTCATACTGCAATTCCCCTCCCTCAACCCTTAACCTTCAGGATCCTGGGCCTTGGAGTATGTGCACAGCATATTTTATCAGGCCAATTCCAGGATCTAGAACCCGTGGTCACCATATGGCTTCCACTCTTGGAGGGAACCTGTGTTACCACTGTGCCATGGCAGCTGAACCTAGAACTCGATTTTTAAAATCTATCTTTTGCCTGTGGTTCTACATTATGGTATGTGAACAACTAGTATATGTGTATGTATTTCAAGTAATGAGAATTTTAAATTTTAATGCTAATTTTTAATATATTTTTGAAATGAGTAAGGGAAAAGAATGTACATTAAAATTATGGTTTCATGAATATTATATGTTCTGAAAGTATGTTTTAATATGATTTAAAGAAAGAAACATTAGTATGATAAAAAGAATGAAAGTGGTATACAGAAAACAGGAGTTTGCGAAATAATTATAAGATTTTACCCTATGTAGTCCATATGTCACCAGGTGGGAAGTATTTCTCAGAGACGCAGATCAAAAATTATCTCAATAAAATGCTCTTGTTTTTAACTTTCAAAAAAAGTGGTTTTTTTTGTTGTTGTTCTTTTTTACTATAACATTACTATTAGGGTATTTATTTAATTTTATTTTTAAATTTTCTTTCTTCTATTTTATTTTATAATTTCTTATTGTACATCTTTGTCAGAAAAAATATTAACAGACACAGGAATAGATAGAGCACATTGTGGAATGGCATATCACACTGAAGTTATTCAATTTTTAAGCATTTCCAAACTGATTTACCATCTCTAGTAACTATCATAAAGTATAGTTTCATAATTTGAAAATGGATGGATGAGATTTCAGTTTATGCACTTGTGACTAAAATAAGAAAGTGAACTGGGATTTTAATCTCTGATCCCTTGAGACTTTGCTGTTTGGAAGACTTATTATTATTATTCTTATTAATAAAACTTAATACAACCAATTATGACCTTGAACAAAATGGTTTTGTTTCCTAGATTTTCCAGGAATGACATTTGTTTTTGTTCAGTAGTTAAACATAGTACTGTAATATATTTTTAAAATTTTCTTTTACTTTTAAAATTATTTGTACATAAAATTGATATTTTTGCAGGCATATACAGTTCTATGAATTTAAATCCATGTATAGATCTCTGTAGCCACCACCACAGGCAGGATATAAAATGGTTTTATTACTTCAGATAACTGCCCTCTTAGCATGGGATAACTCCCTACTATAACTATTCTTTTTAGTGAGATTGCATTGTCTTGTCATTTCTCTTAAATTTTAACAGAAAATTAGCTAATTTACTCTTCAATAGCTCTGTAATCCACCCTCCTTTCTAAGTCCTTCTAATTGCTAATTTTGCATGATCATGATCAGGGACAGTATTTATTTCTCCTCTCTATCAAATATCATCAACTAATCCACTCTTAAGCTTTAACCTCTGGAGATTTCCTAGATGATGGTGTCAGTGGTTCTTTCCTTGTTCATGTTGCATCTGTTTAAAACTAATGCCTTGTACATCATCTGCATTGTTTCTTGAACAGACAGTTGTCTGAAATTAATGCTAGAGATTAGTATCTGGAACACACGAAAGAATCACTGCTGTCTTTGTTTCTGTAGGCTCTACAGATACAAGTGTTTTCTTTTGTTAGTTTTGCTAACGGGTATATGCCTGCATCAGAGAGAGAGGGGGAAAGTGAGAAATCATCCCTTCCTTCCCCCACAGGTGATGGCCATGCCCCAATCCCTTCTTCTAAGCCTTCAGTTCTAGGACTCAAACCATCCACCTGACCATACAGGATCTAATTGTCTTAACCACTGCACCACTAGCTGCCTCAATAGAAATGCTTCTTTTTCTGAATATTTTAATGTCTTTGTGCTGAACATCTTCTGTGGTTGAGAACTTTCTCACTGTATATTTCTCTAAATATGTATGATACATGTAAGTCCTAATGGGAGAACTCACAGGCTATACATCAAAACCTGACTTGATCAATATTCAAACAAAGATTGCATAAGACTCTGCTGTGGGCATTTAAGTGTACAATTGTGATATACATCTCCAGTACAATGAATTTCAATCTATACTACATGAAAGTTAGTAAGTTATTTTAAAATAAGGGTCAACATTTTTCATGCTAAGAGTCTGTCATTTATAATTTGCCATAACCCAAAATTCAGAAAGTTAAGTATTTCTGTAATCATTGTCTTTGGTCATTTGACATCATCAAAAATATTATTACCTAATACAGGAACAATATTAATAAGTAAATTTTAACCCTTACCATTAGATTTTAAGTTTTCTTGTTTTATATTTAAAGTTTTTCTAGGTTCTTTTTATAGATACATGATTTCTTGGGATGTGGTATTTTTGTATGTGTATTATGATTTTGAAGCAGCTTTGTTTGTTCATTTTTGGTTTTGTCACTTGTTTTTAATGCCTGGAGACAATTGCATTATTATTGAGATATATTATACTTGTTTGAGAATTAAAATTTAAAATTATACATTGACTATTTTATCATTTGCTCTTCAGATGGATCCTGTGCAAAAAGCAGTCATTAACCACACATTTGGGGTATCCATTCCCCCAAAGAAGAAACAAGTTATTTCCTGTAATGTGTGTCAGCTTCGCTTTAACTCCGATGTGAGTATCTCCTTTCATGACTCTCTGTGGTTTGTCGAGCTGAAAGTCTGATTGGTCTGAATATGTACATCTCTTCATATTCACATATTCTGTGGCGGCCTCTCCTATTGGTGGCCTGTTTTATTTCATTATGCCAGATTTCCAAGGAACTTGGGTTGAGTGCTGAAAGCTTAAGTAAGAGAGTAAGTAGATAGTAAGTGGGTAACAACAAAAATTAAGAATTTCTCTGTGTAATCAGTCTCACATATATACTTAATCTCACCAATTATATGTGCCTGTCAAAAATATCTGGATAGATAAAATATGAAAAAATGTCCTAAAATGTAATGAAAATATTTTAAAAATAGTCCAAGGCAATGACTACTGAATAAAACCATTGTATTACTCTTGATATCATATTGCATTTTACATGCATGTCAAATTTTGTTAAATACTACAGAGAATAATTAACTATAGGAGTCATATTTCTCAGAACATGAAAATATTGGAAAATCTTTATAAATCATTTTACCTGGTCATTGTAACCATCATGACCATCCTGCCTAAAAAAAAGTAAAAATCATTCTCTTTTATGAAAGCAGATTTTTTAAAATAAAAATAAAATAATAGAAACATAAAATAATATTAGAATATGAGGAGTCTTCATAAAGGTCACACTGAAAATACATATTATGAAACACTTAGCATGGATTTCAAAATTTGTACACCAAAATAAACTCATATTTTAAATTCATTTTCCATGAATTTTAAAAATTCTTCTTGTACTTGTAATACCCAATTATGAAATATAGCCAATGACAAATGCAAATCAGAATCCAAATGCTGCATATTACGTATGTATATACCATTAAGTAATATATTGATAATTCTACATACAAAGCATAGTAAAATCATAGCCATTGGAAAAGAATTTTTTTTTGAGACGTTTTTGCTATAGGGCGTGTGCGCTCGCCAGAAAGACAGAGAGAGAGAGAGAGAGAGATAGAAAGCGAGAAATCACCCCCCAGGGGGAGTCCAGCGACATAGCCATTATGCTAACTGCTGATCCCTGGAAAAGAATTTTATGAGTTATGATAAACATATCTATTTTGATCAAAAGTTCATTGAATTTTTTGTTACCTAATAAAACTCAATATTTAGAATTAAAGTTTACTCAGATAAATTGAGAAATATTTAGTGTTAATTCACTTGAAGTCTCAATATCGTTAAGATGTCAGTTCTCCCAAATTGATCTATATACCCAGCACAAATTCTGAAAGATTGTGTTATTTTTTTCTTTATAGAAAATAATAAACTATATAAGAAAGTTCAAAGTTTAAAACATACATTGCTGGATCTCAATATTTACTGTAAAACCTACAGTAATCAGGACTGTGAAATTAATGAAAGAATGGTAGACATTTGATAAATGGAACAGAATACAGAGTCCAGAAATAGACCCAGATCTATGTAATCAGTAGATATTTAACAGAGGTGCAGCGCAAGTTCAATGGAGAATGTTTAATCTTTTTAACAAATAGTACTAGAACAATTGGATATGTATATGTAATTAAAAGAAAAAAAAAAAAAAACAGAACCTTGACTGCTACATTATCCAAAACAGAAAAAGCAAATCAAATGGATTATACATATAAGTACAAACTTAAAAACTTGAAACATCTAGATGAAAACATACTAGAAAATCTGTTTGAGCATGGATTAGGCAAAACATTTTTAGATAGTAAACACAAACTGTGAACCCAAAAATATTAATATATTTAAATACTTTTAAAATTTTTATACTTTTAAATGGCACTGTTACACTTTTAAGAAAATGAAATGACTGGCAGAGTGTACACCAAACGTGTACATGCACACCCAAAATCCTGAGGGGAGAATGGAGAAGGGATTGGGGCGTGGCCATACCCCCCCCCCCCGCCCCCTGTGAGTGATTTCTTATTCTTTCTCCCCACTTCTCTTTCTCTTGTCTCTCTTCAGTGAGTACACACACCCTCAAGGCAGGAAAAAAAAAGAAAAAGAAGTACTGGGAGAAAATATTGGCACCTGCCAAAGGACTTACATATAAAATATATAAATGGCTTATAACTCAACAATAGATGATAAGTGCACAAAAGATTTGAACAAATACTTTACCAAAGAACAAATACAAATAAAAAATAAGACCATAAAAGATGCCCAGCATGATTAGTCCTTATGAAAATACAGTTAGATATTATTATATCTATGGGAATGATAAAAAGTAAACAAACTGATATTTCCAAGTGGCTAGGATGGGGAACAGCTGGAACTCTCAAACACTTTTAGGGGGAATACAAAATGGTACAGCCACCTTGGAGAATAGTTTGGCAGTTATTTGTAAGAAATTTTATAAGGTTATAAATACATTTCCCATCTGACACAACGACCCCACCAAAATATGTGAAAACATTCATTCATATATATGTGCTATTTAAAATAACTTTATTCATAATTGCCCAAAGCAGGAAACTATACACATGTCCATTAATTGATGGATGGATAAGCAAACTGTGGTATAGCCATACAGTGGATTCTCCTCAGCAATAAAAAGAAATGTACTGATACCTGCAAAAACACCACTGATGAATCTCAAAGGCAGTGTGCTAAAGGAAAGAAGGTGGACACAAAGACTGCATTCTGTATGGTTTCATTAACATAACGTTCTTAAAAAAAAAAAAATGAAACATCAGTCAGTGGTTAATAGGGGTTGAGAATGGGGTTAGAAAATTGGCCACAATGGGATCTGAAGAAACTTTACTAGGTGATGAAAGTATTCTATATCTTTATTGTTGTAGTGGATACGTTATTATCCCTCGTTTTCAAAATTAATGGAACTAAATTCCTAAAAAGGAGTTTTACCATATGTAATGTGTACCATAGTAAATCTGACTAGAAAAAAATAATGATATGAGCCAGGAAATATTTTATATATAGTTTATGATGGAAATACAACAATTAAAAATATTAGCCTTTAAATAAATATTAAAAAAGGGGGGGCCGGCAGGTGGTGTGGTGGTTAAGAGTGCTGGATTCCCATGTGTCCCACCACAGTTTGAGTCCCGGACCTGGAGGCTTGCTTTCTCGCTTTCCCTTTCTCTCTCTCTGTCTCTCTCTAGTAAAAATTAAAAAATGATAATAATAACAAATGGAATTAAATAAATAAATAATTTTTAAAATATTAGCCTACAACATTACTACTAGATTAAAAGTATAATAAAGGACTTTTACAAGAATAGACAGAATAATAAATATTGAAATCGATCTAAAGGTACTTAAAAGTTTTACAGAGTTATTTTCTATTATCTGAATGTCCATGCTAATGTAGGGTAATTAAGCTCTCTATAACTTTATGAATATAAAATAAAAATGTTCACTACTTAACTGACCACTTACAAAATGAATGCCCTCTGGAAGACATGATTTATCATTTTTAAAAAAAATTTACCAGAGGGCACATGAACTTATCAAAGAGAAATGGAGAGAGGGGAAAGTGAGAAATGTGGGGAGAGAGAAAGTACGGTGCTCCTTCCCCATGAGGAGTGGTGATACCACAGTCCCTTCTCTTCCATTTCTTTCTCCTTTCAGGACTTTGTCACACATGTGTGCTCACTCATGCCTGTGAGTACACACACACACACCTGCCTTAGCCACCATGTGGTCAGCTGACTTGACATGCTTTTATACTAGCATTTTCACTGCAGTAATGCCAGACATTTAAAATATCTCACAATACAATGCAAACAGATTTCAAACTGAAATTGTAAAATTGTAGCAAAAGATGCAGAATTTCATGAAGATCGTGAATGCGATGTTAGAAAACTGCTTGAATCTAAACCACTGGAAAGTGAGTTAAGGTTGATGATAGAAAGGTCATTCCAAACAAAAGGTTTTGAATATAAAGTGAACAATAGGAACTTTGGAGCAATTATGAATCTCTTTTTTAAAAATTAAATATATTTGGGTCCAGAAGGTGGCTTGGTTGTTAAGGGTGTTGGACTCCCACATGGCTGACTGTGGTTCAAGTCCCAGACCTGGCAGCTTTCTCTCTCTCTCTCTCTCTCTCTCTCTCTCTCTCACTCACTCTGTCCCTCTCTGGTCAAATTGAAATAAATGAATAAACAAAGTTAAATAAAATCATTTTAAAAAGTTAAATATATTTAGATGGTTCAAAAGTCATAGTAGAGCTGGCTCTATGGTGCAGTAATAATGCATTGCTCAAAAGAAACTGGATCCCATGTGGTGACTATTTTGGATCCTTATCCTCATGGACCTGAAACATGCCAGTCGCATGCACAAGTAGCCAGAATCTGATGAGCTAGATGACTGGAGGAAGAAGATTCTAGTGTGACCAGACCCTGTGGAGAATGCTTCTTTCTCTTTTGGGTATGTACATACTCTAACATAAACAATTATTTTCTTTTTTGAAAGAGATTTTTGCTATAGGGTGCATGTGCTTGCCAGAGAGACAGAGACAGAAAACGAAAAATTACCTCCCCAGGGGATGACCATGCTGCAATAGCTTCTCCTCTATTCTCCTCTCAGGATCTTGGGCAAACATGTACACGTGCTCATATGAGATTTAAGCCACCAGGTCCAGGACTCGAACCACGGTTGATTACATGGGAGTCCAGTGATGTAACCATTACACCATCTGCTGGTTCCAAAATTTTTAAAAGCCATAGCAACTGAGTCCCCAGACATCATGGTGGTAAAGGCAGAATGGTGCCGCTGGATAATACTGGAACCACATGAGAGGCATGGGTTTGGAGCCCAAATGCACACGGCATGCTCATGCACAGGCATGATCCTTGCTGACTGGAAGACCTACAGAAGGATCAAGGCATGGTGATACTCTCTCAAAGGTGTCTAAGGAAAGGAGAGCAGGGAGGGAGAGAGGGAGGGAAGAAGGAAGGAAGTTTTTGAAAATAGAGATAGAAAATTCTTGCTCCATCCCATTCCCATCCTCTAACCCATTTCCCATTTATATCCACCTTAAGGTTATCCGTGCATCTTTCCAGGGTTTGTTGATGTGAATATAAGTGATTATGGATATAAATCTTATTTCTTCCCTTTTCTACATAAAATATGGTATATTATTTATACTTCCTTGTGTCTTCCTTTTTTTGGTAATTTTTTCTTTATTTATGATCAAGCATGTGCATGTATATGTGAGAGAGAGGAGGAAGATGAGCACTCTCTCCAGTCTTCTAGCCCTTTATGTTTTGAGCTCTTGCATCCATACCCAGTGCGTTTCAAGCTAACCAAGCTGGGCTGGGGATTTGAGCCACTGTTAGCATGTGGATTCCAGCTTATCTTGAGCAGTACATCATTGCCCAGACCCAACCCTGCCTTTCGCTGTTTAACCTAATGATATGTCCTGGAGAATATTCCCTATCAGAATAGAGAGAGAAATCTTGTTCTTTTAGGGGGTTTTGTTTATTTTGTTTTGTTTTGTTTTGCTTTAATTTGCCAGTGGGCAGGTATGCTTGCAGGAGAGAGACAGACAGAAGGGGAGGGGGGGAAGAAAGCACCCTCATCCCATGGAGGATGACCACACTGCAATACCTTCTCATACATTCTCCTTTCAAGATTTTAGACACATAAGCACACACGCCTAGCATGATTTTCAGGCCAAACTGCACAGTTGGTCATGTGGGATCCAGTCACCTCAACTACCAAGCCACCAGCTGAATGTTTTACTTCGTTTTTTTTAATACAAATTGGTAGGTGAAGATATCATGTCCAAATTTCTGGATCCTGTTAACATATTACCTTACATGGCAAAAGAGAATTGAAGTAGCAGATGGAACTAGGGGACTAATCAGCTATCTTTAAGATAAAAAGCTATCTTTGGATTTACTTGAAGGCCCAATACAATCACAAGGGTCCTTAAAAATAAAAGAGGGAGGGACCAGCAGTTAGTGTAATGGTTATGTCGCTGGACTCCCACGTAGTCGACTACAGTTTGCGTCCCGGACCTGGTGGCCTAAAACACTGGGCGCGTGTGTGTGCGTGCCCAAGATCCCAAGAGGAGAATGGAGGAAGTCACGCTGGGGGGTGATTTCTCGCTTTCTGTCTCTCTGTCTCTCTCTGTCTGTCTGGCGAGCACAGGCACCCTATAGCAAAAACCTCTCAAAAAAAAAAAAAATAGAAGAGGGAGACAGATGATGTGGCCACAGTGATGTGACATAAGCGGAACTCAACTGGCCATCACCAGCTTTGAAGGAAGAGGAAGGGTACACAAGTCAAGGGATGTAGGCAGTCCATTGAAGCTGGATTGGCAAGGAAATGGATTTTCCTCTAGTGTCTCAGAAGGATAGTCTTGCCAGTACCTTGATTTTAGCCCTGCAATACTGACATCAGACTTCTGACCTCTAGATTTATAAGATAATTTGTTTTTGTTGTTGTTGTTTTTAGAGAAATTTTTGCTATAAGGTGTGTGTGCCCACCAGAGAGATAGAAAGCGAGAAATTACCCCCCAAGGGGGATGGCCACACAACAATCCTTTCTTCTCCATTCTTTTTTGGCATTTTTGGCAGGCATGCACACATACCCAATGTGAGTTTTAAGCCACCAGTTCTTTTACTTAGACTGTGGTCAGCTATGTGGGAGTCTAGCAACATAAACATTATGCCATATGCTGGTTCCAAATTTGCGTTATGTTATTTTTAAGTCACTAAGTTTGTGAAATTTGCTAAGAAAGTTAGAGAAAACTAATAGCTTATGTGTGAATTTCAAAAGCTTAGAAAGTCCCTTGTAGGTAGTCCCTTGTAGATAGACACTTAAGTTGTATTTCTTCTTTTCTTATTTCATTAATTTTCGGTGTCAGTAAGTGACGGAGCTAGGATATAAATCTAAGTCTCTTGCCTCTAAGTCCGCAGCTCTTCCTATTATATTATGTTGCCTACCACAACTTCACTAATTTTCTAACCATATATTGAGCTTCTCTATGACAGACACTGTGATAAAGAGGCCAGTAGCAACTTTTACTAGCAAACAGTGTGAATGAAAATACATAAAGTTTGTCCTTTCATGGAACTTTTCAGAACACAGTCCAAATATTCTACTCTATATTTTTATTATTTTACACATAGAGGCAGCATGATGTAGAACACTGGATGAATTCTTTGAACATGAATTTAAATTCTAATTCTAAACTTTACACTGGGAATCAATTTCCTCTTGTGTAGTACAAGAGGAATTCGAAAAGCTCATGTAAAAATGGAAATAAAGTACAAGTTTATCTTGGTGCTAAGTTTTTTTAAATCCATGCATAGTTTTTTTATAATAGGCATTTTGGATGAACTTTTTAAAAATTTTTTTTTGTATGACCTAAAATAGATTACATGATCTTTGGGAAGGCCATGCCCAATCTATGATTTGAAATTATTTCCATGTTATTTTTTGCTAGGAGAACAAGATATAAACACCTCCATCTGGCAAACTGAATAGGTAAAATCCAGAAAGAACTTCAACTTAGACTTTTTATTTGTTTCATGGGTTGGATAGAGAAGAAGCATGAAAATTTTCTTTCATGCTCTGAAATTGCTCTGGAAGTAGGTTCAGCTTTGACCTGAATTCCATTCAGTGTCAGCCATTTTCTTGGTCTTGACTAATAGGGACATGAACAAATGTGCACATGTGAGCTTGTGACCACCAGCTTCTTGTCGCCACTCAAAAACTCTGTTGACAATAAAGAAAGAAATTAAATTTCTGAGTCATGCTTAGACTCTGGATAGCAAAGCCACAAAGTTTGGATGGCAGATTCACAAATGTGACATATATGTGTTCTTGGTGTTCAGTAATGGTGCTATAATCTGCATAGCCGAGCTCTGAAACAGCGTTTTTACTTGCAGAAGAGTTTATTATTTTATAATTACCCTATTTACATTTTAATGTAAGAATTAAGAAGATGCTCATCCTTATTTTCTTTAATAACATTTCTAAATCAGCCTGAGACTGAATTGGCTTCACTCTTCAGTGTAGAAAATATGTTTATTGAAAAATCTGGAAGGCAGATTTGCACAGTAAACAGACTGCATGCTGTAATTCTCTATTACCCATGTAAAATGTACCAGGATAGGCCTCATGCATTAAAATTCAATGTGACCTACTTAAGTGTCCTGTAGCCCCCTTTGTCCAGCTTTTATTATCTCAGTAGAACTCCACTGTTGGAAAGCAAAATGCTACAACTTTCTTTACACAATACAGAGTTATGTAAATGAGCAGGCATTAATCACAAACATTTCCCAAAAGAACCTTTATAAATTAACATCATTAACATTGCCAGGGCTCAGGCACTGAAGTCCAGAATTAAGATGCTTTCCAACTGAGTCCCAGACATTGGCACAAATGTGTGCAACACCTAAATCCATCCTTTCTTTGTGATTATTGTTTCTTTTCTAACGTGGTGTAAACTGATGAGAGTGTCCTAAACCAGAATACCCTTTTATTCTCCAAAAAATGACTGCACTCCAATTGCATCTGATCAGAAATTGATAAGACTAAATTTGAATCTAATTTACCTTTTAGCTGGGATGTACCATTACGAGATAAGACTTGCAAGGAAATGAACTAACATGCACTTAGAAATTTTTTCTTTGCGGCTACTATTTCTCTTATTTAGGTTAGGTTGGAAATTGGTGGGTCCCAAATAAGTTCTAATTTATAAATTTCAGTTGCTTGGAGAATAGTAGCAGAAAGGTGAAAGAAACTGATCCTTAAATAGATTTATACACAAAAGCAAGGTAACTTGATTCTCTCAGATGTTTAAGAAGATAGATGATATTATTATCATCCCACCAAACAGTTTATTATAAATACCCTTAATAAATAACTAGGTCCTTTATGCTAAATAGGCAAATCAAGGGAGAGCATAATGATCTTTTTAATCTGGTTTTCTGTAGTCTAATTCAGGAATTGATCCTGAAATGTTGGCACACAGCATGAATACACAGTTGATTAAGCATGGGATATAGTGTTCCTAAGTGTTGACCCCTAGGCTTCCATTACTCACTCGGAGCCAACCAATTTGATTTTTAAACTTCAAAATATTACCCTTTGAATAGCATCATAAACACGAAATCACTTAGTTTATGTTTTATTTATTTTCTCTTTTTGTTTTTGACTTTTGGCTGTCTAGTATCTCTTTCATTTTATCCCTGATACTTTTGCTGTGTTCTATTTCCCCATGTTTGAAGACCTAGAAAGTGATGACCTGTTGCCTTTCATTGATTTATGTTAGAATGATTAAGTACAAATAGGCAGCCAAGTGAGGGTATGCCTAGAAATAATGATAGAGTTGCCAACCATTTTGCCAACATTTCTTTGGGGCACCTGACTCTCCTATTCTTCACTTTAAATCTCTGAAATTTTGTAAGTGCCAATTGCAATGATCATCCTCAATTCCCACATGACTGCAGTGAGTGTGCAATTGATATGTCTGCAGTACCACCTCACTCTGCATTTTGCATCTTTGTCATCTTAGCAAATTTGGATAAGGTCACTTAAGTTATGTCTTCCAGGATCTTTCTACCTATATATCTTTCTTTGATATTAATTTTATTTCCACTTTTGATTTCTTTAGCAATTAATATAATATAAATTCTCACCTATTTTGTGTAAACAAACTGCTCCCATCCACCATCTGCCATTTAAGAGGCCTTAAATCTCTCTCTGCTAGAGGCCCAGCCTGGCATTCTTTGTCACCCAGCAGAGACTTCAGCAGTCATGAGATTAAGCAGAAAGCCACAACTCTGGGCCCCACTAAATTCCCTTTCCTTGTGCTGTTGGCTGATCCTTCATCTCCTTTGGCCACCAGGCTTAACGCCACCTCTTCACCAGCTGCCGTGAGGCAACAAGTCCCCACAGCAGCTGTGTTTTTTCTCTGAGAAATCAGAGCGGCTGGGAAATAGAAACCCCATTAGATATCATGTTCGAAGATGTCCCTCACAGCAAAAGTAAATGGATTAACTTTTTTATCTGTCATTATGTAACAGTCTTCTGTGGGATTCTGCATTTTGGTATCGATGGCCTGGTGCTTGTTTTTCACTCCAGAAATTCCATTCATACGTGATCCAAGTGTTTCTCTTCTCTTGTATTCTCTTCAAATCATCACATCCCTTTGTTCTCTACTGATTTTCTCTTCTCCCTCTCTAACTGGTCTCTTTTGTAACTGCTTCCTCCTTAGTGGGCACAAAAATATAGCAAATGCAGTATTTTTCCCTTCTTGAATATTTGTAGCATCTGTATTAAACATTGTAGTGTAATAACTATGCTTATTTAAATGTAGAGGAATTTCACTTAAAAAGTCTCTACAGGGCCCTCATGTGGTATGATGGTTAATGCACTGAATCCCACTCACATGACTGACTCTGTGGTTTGAGTCCCAGACCTGACAGTTTAAAAGACATGCCTAGCGTGTGTGCATACATGCTCAAAATCCCAAGAGAGGAATAAAGGAGAAGGGATTGCAACGTGGCCATCCCCTCTGGGGATGATTTCTCATGTTCCCTCTGATGCTCTCTTTTTAGTGAGAACACAAGCACTATGGCAAAAATCTTTTAAAAATAAAAATTAAAAGGGCCTTAGGAGGTTAAAAAGTCATATTGAACACAGTACTTAAAGTCCTAATCAACATGCTATTAAAAAAATAAGTTTATGTCCTATTTCCAGAATTTTTAGACACTACATTTTATGGTAGTTTTCCCTAACTAATGTGTTGGGCAAAACTTTAAACATCTGTCTTCCAAGAACCAACCCTCCATACACGACCACCATGATACATGTGTAAAAAATAGCAACACATATCAACTCTATAGATTCAGTGTTCCCTCCCTTATATATTCATGTACGGTCACTGCTTAACATCCATACACAGTTACTCAATTTTTCTTGAAAGGTCTTGGAATACATAGCAGCTCCTGTAGTGCATAAATGTTTACTGTATTTATATCATTGTATATATAAACAGTCCCTGACTTACAATAGTTTAACTTACAATTTTTTTATTTTATAATGGAGTAGCACTGTTGCAATAGCAATATACTTTGGATTTGATCTTTTCTTAGACTAGCAATATGTAGACTATGAGATATTCAATACTTCATTATAAATTACTTATAAATTACTTTTTTTCTTTTTTTGATTTAAATTTATTTATTTACATTCATTCACTGTACATCATGACAACATACAAAATGAGATTTTTCCATCCAGAGTACACAGTATATTGGCTCAATCAAGCACATAAGCATACATGTTATCGTCAACAAATAATTTTCCATTTCTTATTTCCTGTATGTTTTGCTTTTTTTTCCTCGTCCTTTTTTTAAAAGATAATTTTGCCCAACTGTAGGCTAATGTAATTGTTCTGAGCATGTTTAAGGCAGGCTAGGCTAAGCTATGATGTTCAATAAGTTAGGTGTACAAATGCATTTTGTACTTAAGGATATTCTTAATTTATGATGCATTTATTGGAATGAACCTCCAGCTATTCTAGGTGTATCTACATACAATGTAAAAGTTGTGTGTTTATGGGTGTGTGTGTTCATGAGTACTGGTGTCTTGCTCATTAGGTTTTACTTATGCTAATAATGGCCTTAGAAACAAAGTAAGTCATGGAAGTTGGTCCTCACCGGAAAGCGAGTTTATGAAAAGGGGGTTTGGAGTAAGTTACACTCAAACTGAACTCTGCAGCAGCTGATTAAATAAAGAGATACCACAGTGATAATAATCTCATTCTTTGTTGGCAACTGAAAAGCTAGTTGTAAAGTTTACATCTGCTGTTAAGTAGTATGAATTATTAGATAAATAAATAATATTATAAGTTTGAAAAACCAACTAGTTCTGTCATGAACAAAGGTACTGAAAATGGAAGTAATCAATAGCATCAAATAGAAATCTAGAAAATGATAGCCTGCTTTTGTCAAACATTTTACATTTTTCTCATAAATAAGCCTATTTATATTGATTCTTAGGTTTGGAGGGTAGTGAAGCAGATAGGAGGTAATTAAAAGCATAAATCTCAAGAGCTTGGGAAGGTAATTCTCTGCTGTGCAGACAGAGCTGACAAAATGATGAACATTTTTTGCTTCACCATGAGAGAAATATAGCGTGATTACAGGGAGCAGGGACATACCATACTAAAAGTTTTATTCAATAGCTGCTGTTTAACAAAGCTCTTAACAAAAGTTAGCTTCATTGAAGCATATAGTAGCTACTTACTAAATTAAAAGAAAAAAAAGAACTTGTTTCTGAAGTAGCACAAAAATATTACAAAAATGGCACAATTTTTCTTAGCATTAACTATTTTAAATGAGATATCTGGATAATTTAGGATGAATTTTAAATTCATCAACAAGAGAAGAGAAGACTGGTATAAGTGAAGTTCAAAAGAAATATTATGACTTAGACTCATCAGGTCTTATATTTAACCAATGGGAAAATTAAGCAACAGATATAATTTAAATTTTTTTTCTTTAAACACAAAGATGCTTCACATGACATGTTACTTTAGCTACTTATTTGTGTTCAAGAGTACTCAAGAGTTGGATGATCAGCATAACATGATGTAAAAAATGGTAATTGTAGATGTTAAAGGAAGATACCAGCATCCACTCCTACTTATCAGAATACATTCTCAATGGAAAACCATTAGGCATCTATGATTTTTGGTCAATATTACATGCTTTAGTACATATCCATTAAATATTCACCTGATGATGAAATATTAGTAACCTTTAAAAAATAAAATAGGTGTCCTTTTTTCTGTGTAAATCTCCTGTGTTAATAACTCATTTAGTGAAAAGTAAAGGATTCCTGAAAGAACTTTTAAGTAATTTTGTTGATTTTTTTTTCATCTAAAAGTTGTCTTGACACTTAAGAGTTGAAAAACTTCCAAATTTGTGTGTTTTCCTTCCTCACCTGGTATGGATTTTAGTTAAGGTTATTTGCAAAATCCATAACTATAATATAATGTTTCATTCAGTTTTTATGGCTCAAAATTTATCAACTATATTTAACATATAAAAAACAGGTAGAATTTCTAGGTTGAACACTTACAGGTTTCCAAAATTATTAGTAACTGGCTTAAAGTTTATATGCAGGCTTTATTTGGGACATACTTGGTTTCCCATAGCTTCTCTTTTATTCTTCATATTGGGGTGGGCAATTGGCTATAATTTTCTCAACCATTACAATAAGAAAAAGGTATTATTTGTGTAAGAGAACAGAAAAAGAAGCTAGATGGAAAAAAAGAACTTGTCTACTGTACTCCTTTCAAGTAAGCAGCTGATGTAATACTGTTCAGAACATTCTGCAGAAGAGGTGGTTTTTAGTTAGTTACATTTTCTGAGAAGTATGCTGCCCTGGTGGCCAGAGAACTTTAGATTTGGTGGGTCAGCATAAAAAGACGTTTTCTGGGGGGAGTCTAACAGGCTATAAGGAATTTTTATGATATGTGTCTTGAATTGGGGGAAGCACAGCATATCAGGAACTACTGCTTTGGCCAATTTCTAAAATTTCAAGGTAGGAAAACTTTATTGGGAAAACATTGTAGCTAGTTAATGTGAATGCTTCAAGGGGAATAAAGAGGCAGTAAACTTTGCCAGAAACAGAAAGCTGTCAAAATAGTTTCTGCCTAGAAACAAGATCTGATAAACACCATAACTGACCTGGTCATCTACCGGGGGAAACAAAATGAATACATTTTGATGTTAACTATTTGATGTAGACTAAAGGGCAATGTAAATTTAGGAAAGGAGATGACCCGTGGGCTAAAGTACTCACAGGTGGAAAGTTAGCACTTGATTAATGCTCACCCTTCTGCCAGGCCCTAAACTAGATACTATCTGTGTATTATTATTATCTCTGTATTTACACAAAAGTTCCTGGAAAAGGTGATGTCAAAAAAGACTCAGGAGAATCAGGATTCAAGGAAGAGAGCATTGAAGATCTATAAAATATGAGAGCAAAAACAGGGCTTGTTAATGATACAGTCCATGGATAGGCTGAAGGAGATCTCTTTTAGAGATTGGCATTTTTTCTTTTCCTTCCTTCCTTCCTTCCTTCCTTCCTTCCTTCCTTCCTTCCTTCCTTCCTTCCTTCCTTCCTTCCTTTCTTTCTGTCTTTCTGTCTTTCTTTCCTTCTCCTCCTCCTCCTCCTCCTCCTCCTCCTCCTCCTTCTTTTTTTCTTAATGTTTTTGCTATATGGTACATGTGCCTGCTGAAGAAAGTCAGAGAGAGACAGTGAGAGGGGAAATGATAAATCACTCTCCAGGGGCATGGCCACACCACAATCTCTTCTCCTCCATTCTCCTCATGGGATTTGGGGCACACACACACACACACACACACACACACACCCAGCATAATTTTCAAGAGGCCAGGTCCAGGACTTGAAAAGGTAGTCGGCCATGTAGAAGTCTAGTACCTTAACCACTATGCCACCTGCTGGCTCCAAGACTGGTATTTCATTTTACTTAAATCTTTTTTTTTTTCTTTTTAGAGGTTTTGCCTTAGGGCACCTGTGCTCACTAGAGAGAGAGAGACAGATAGGGACAGTGAGAGGGAAAATGAGAAATTACTCCCTGGGGGGATGGCCATGCTGCAGTCCCTTCTCCTCCTGGGATCTTGTGCATGTATGCATGGGCCTGGCATGATTTTCAAGCCACTGGGTCTGGACTCAGACTGTAGTTGGCCATGTGCAAGCCTAGCAACGTAACCACTATGCCATCTGCTGGCCCTTATCTAAATCTCTCTCTCTCTCTCTTTTTTTTTAAAAGAATTATTTTATTTAACTTTATTTATTTATTTTATTTGACCAGAGAAGGACAGAGTGAGAGAGAGAGAGTGAAAACGAGAAAGAAAGCTGCCAGGTCCTGGACTCGAATCATGTTTGGCCATGTGGGGGTCCAGCACCTTTAACCACCACACCACTTGCTGGCCTCAACCTAAATCTTTTAAGAAAAGAAACCTTAGTCTTTGTTTTCCCTTCACTTTAGTTCTGTGTTCTAGAACACATTAAGAGTAATTGTTGTGGGACCGGCAGTTAGCGTAATGGCTATGTCGCTGGACTCCCACGTAGTCGACCGCGGTTCGAGTCCCGGACCCGGCGGCTTAAACTCACGCCGGGCGCATGTGCGTGCGTGCCCAAGATCCCGAGAGGAGAATGGAGGAGAAGGGATTGCGGCGTGGCCATCCCCCCTGGGGGGTGATTTCCTGCTTTCTAGCTCTCTGTCTCTCTCTGTCTGTCTGGCGAGCGCACGCGCCCTATAGCAAAAACCTCTCCAAAAAAAAAAAAAAAAAAAAAAAAAAAGAGTAATTGTTGTATTCACTACTCAGAAAACAGAAATAATGACTAAGTATTCCTAAGAATTCTTCACATTTTTAAGGTTCTGACTTTTGGCTGTGAGGATATGACTGAACTCTTACTCATTTGTTTTTTTAGAGTGAAAAGTTTCTTAGCTCTAGTAATTAATTTTGTTTTTACCTAAGTAGTGATATACCTAACAAAATCTGATACCCATTGCAAACAGTTAACATTCTTCTCGCTTTCTCTCTCTGTCTCTCTCTGTCTTTCTGGCGAGCGCATGCGCCCTATAGCAAAAACCTCTCAAAAAAAACCAAAAGAAGATAAAGAATTTGGGCATGACCAATCAACCATGTTACAGAACCTTTATAGATTTATGCTTCCGAACCCAAGGAACTGGCCACATATCTACTGTAGGTCTGGTGATAGATCCAGCATCAACTGGTGTTTGGGCATATAGCAAAGACATCAGAAGCCAGGCAAGATCCTGATTTCCTCATTGTAGGGAATATGTCAGCAAAAACTTCTGGAGGCACTCTCTTGAGACCTGGGTTCAAAGCCTCCTTAAATGTGGCCATGTGAGATCATTCTAGCATCACAAGATTCAAGAAATGGCATGAAGAAAATGACATTGGACCAGCAGGTAGTGCATAGGTTAAGGTGACATGGTCAACTGGGCAGTTCAAGTTGGAAAGCACCCTGGGCACATGTGCACATGTGCCTCAAATCCCAAAAGGCAAATAAATGGAGGAGAAGGAATTGCAGAGAGGCTATCCCCCTGGGGGTGATTTATCACTTTCCTCTCTCTCTTTCTCTTGGTGTCTCTCTCCAGCAAATGCATGCACCTTATAGCCAGCAAACTAAAGAAGGAAGAAAGAAAGAGAGAAGAGAAAAGAAAAGAAAAAGAAAGAAAGAAAGAAAGAAAGAAAGAAAGCAAAAGGAAAGAAAAGGAAAAGAAAAGACATTCTTTTCCATGTGTTAGCTGTCCACAAGGTGCTTGCATACTGCATCAACAATTCTCTGGCCACTCTATTTGGAATACAGCTCACAGAAGCTCAGGTTTCACAGCAAGATTATGAGGGCAGCAACAGTGTGACATCCAGAATGGTTGTGTTGATAGAGAGCTTTACTAGAGGGTAAGGGCTGAAAATACAGGATAGTCTCATTTCAACTATTCTAATCAGGAACAAAGATCAAAGACACTGACTGTTGATTACCCATCTGGGGTGAAGATTTCTGACCAAAACAGTGGTGTTCAGATGAGAAGGATTATCATGCACCTTCAATTCCTCCAGCAATATCCACAGGTTCTCCGACAGTGAGACTTCACTCTCACCTCACATGTTGCAGAAAGATGGACCCAAATCTTTCTCTTCTTTATCTTAATGATGGTATCTTTTCGATTTCTGGAGAAATGGCATGCCCAACCTCTGTTTTGACTACTGCCATATTGAACAAGCAGATCATTTCAATGATAAATGTCACTACTGTGAAAACTAATTGGTAAGGCAATTCTGTTTCACAGATTCTACCACTACTATAATATTTCATTTTCTCCTTTGTTTCTTAATAAAGTACATAATAGCTTAAAAAGAGGCATAAATTTCTTTCTTTTTTTTAAGAGATATTTTCGCTATAGGGCATGTGTGCTTGCCTAAGAGACAGACAGACAGAGAAAGAGAAAGTGAGAAATCACCCCTCCCAGAGGGAATGGCCACAGTGCAATCCCTTCCACTCCATTCTCCTCTTGGGCACACATGCATCATCTACAAAAAGAATATTGTGTTATGCATTTTTGATTTTCAACCTACTAGTTTTTCCTTTTTTGAGATTTTATGCACACACACACACACACACACTCACATATGTATATATTTTTGATTGTCAACACCGTTTTTTAACTCAGTTTTTATATACTGCCCCATAACCTATTTACTTTGTTTATATACATTCATGTGTCTGTCTATCATTTTTTCCCGAGCTCCTACCCCCAGCACCTCATGCAGTCTCTGGTATGTATAGTTCCCTCTCTACTTCTGTGCCTTCAAATCTTTTAGCTTCTGCCATCAAGTGCAGACATTTGATATATGTTAAGTGGGGACATACAGTGTTTGTCTTTCACAGTCTGGCTTATTTAATTTAGCATTAAATCTTCTAGATTTGTCCACTTTGTGTCAACTGACAGGATCCTTTTTATCTTTGATAATGCCCACTGAATATGTTCTGAGAAGTAGCTTTCATTATCTATGAACTCTATACTTAAAGTGATTACCTGGTTTTTGTTCTGGAAAGAAAGAGCATTCTATATTAGGAGAGACACCTAAGAAATTCTTTTATGTGATGGTTCCTTTTTCAGTTTGGGGGGTTTATTAGATTTTTTTTTTTTTTTTTTGTCATAGGTCACATGTGCTCACCAGAGAGACATAGAGAAGGAAAGGGAGAAATCACTCTCCAGGGGAGGATGACCACTCTGCATTCTCTTCTCCTTCATTTATTTGCCTTTTGGGATTTGGGGCACTCATGCACAAATGCCCAGTGTATTTTTCAAGCTTCCAGATCCAGGACTTGAACTGCCCAGCTACTCATGTGGGATCCTGTCACCTTAACCTCTACCTCTTGCTGGCTTATAATATTTTATTTTAATTAATTAATTTTTTGGAGAGGTTTTTGGGGTTTTTTGTTTGTTTTTTTGCTATAGGGCATGTGCACCTGCCAGAAAGACAGAGAGAGAGAGACAGAAACCAAGAAATCACCCTCCAGGGAGGATGGTCACACTGCAATCCCTTCTCCTTCATTCTCCTCTTGGGATCTTGGGTACACGTGCACACACGCCTGGCATAAGTTTAAGCCACCGGGTGCAGGACTCGAACCACGGTTGACTACATGGGAGTCCAGCGACATAGCCACTACACTAACTGCTGGTCCCAATAGTTTATTTTTAAATGTCACAATTTTCTTTATTATCTTTTCCTTATGTCACTTGAGTAGAATGAAAAAGTCTAGATTTATTAAAGTTGTTGGGTTGTTATACTTTTGTAATTTCAATTATGTAAACCAACAAAGTGTTCCTTCTATTCTTTTAAACTAAAAATGCCAACAATTTCTTTTTTAAAGATTAATAATTTATACATTTACACAGATGGTCATAGAAGGAGGTATTCATTAACATCTGTAAATGGTGGGAAAATGATGGGTGTTTATATTCGTAAAAGCTCAGAATAGAGTTACTGAGTTTACAGATGTAAATTTAAAAATACAAAATTTGAATATCTGAAAAACATTCTTTTCAAGTTAGCTTTCTAGAGATTTAGATACTGAATAATTTTCTTTTGCATAAATTCATTTTTATGATTGCAGTAAATTCTTATTAATTTGGACTACATTAATTAGAGGTTTATGGTAATTGAGGTATAGGTGAATTGTACTTTAGTCCAAATTCTCTCTTTAAAGTTATTCCAGATGATTGTTGGAAAGGAAGTTTAAGCACAGCGATTTAGGAAATCAACAGAACCAACATTTTCAAGCATACTTAGGCATTTATGGGCTCTCACTAAAACACAAGCAGTGATATAATTTGAAATAATTCTGAATGTATTTTTTTTTTCTTTTTGGAGAGGTTTTTGCTATAGGGCGCGTGCGCTCGCCAGACAGACAGAGAGAGACATAGAGACAGAAAGTGAGAAATCACCCCCCAGGGGGGATGGTCACGCCACAATCCCTTCTCCTCCATTCTCCTCTCGGGATCTTGGGCACGCACGCACACGCGCCCGGTGTGAGTTTTAAGCCACCAGGTCCAGGACGCGAACCGCGGTCGACTACGTGGGAGTCCAGCGACATAGCCATTATGCTAACTGCTGGTTCCCATCTGAATGTATTTTAACAAATCACTTAAGAACTTCTGGTAGCTAATGCTTACCAACTAAGAAAATTTCTTACAAAATGTTTTACTTTTTGGACTTTTTAATCATTTCATTATGTCTACTAGCCAAAATAGTCAACATTAATAAGGGTGTGTGTGTGTGTGTGTGTGTGTGTGTGTGTGCGTGTGTGTGTATGTATAATAGTTTAGTTTATTTTTAACAACTATCATGCTATGAATTCATAGGGAATAGGTTCCAGAAACTCAGACTCCTTTCCGTTGGTTCTCACAAAGTGTGTTTCTCTGGGTGGAGCAGGCTGGTGCTTCAGTTGAACTCAGATACCTTTCTCTTTGGCTTCCTTCTTTTTCTGGTCATTTTAGTTCACACATTTTAGGAAACCATCTCTGCTCTTAGAATACTTAATATACTTAATACCCACATTAATTCTCTTGGCAAGAATCTTGCCCTTAACTTGTTCACTTACAACAATGCCAACAGCATGCTGGGTAAAATTGTAGACTCTTCCAGTTTTGCCATGGTAACATTTGTGGGGTATTCCTTTTTGAACAGTACCCATTCCCTTGATGTCTACAATATCATCACCTTTCTTGTGGATCTGCATGTATGTTGCCAAAGGAACCACTCCATGTTTTCTTAAAGGCCTAGAGAACATATATTGGGTACCTCTCCTCCTTCCTTCTGTGTTCATCATTTTGGTGAATTACTGGAAGATGGCTGTTCTGACCAAAAGGTTTTGTTTGTTTGTTTGTTTGTTTTAATAATAGTTCGGTAATGTCTAATACTATTCCTCTTTTTAAGGAAAATGAGTATTCTTGTCACTTGGTTAACACGTTTCTCAGACTTCCAGATAGAATGCTTAACCCAGATAATATGTAGATTTATATTTCAGGCCACACAGACATTGTTTTGAGATCTGAATTATCCAATTTAGTTATCTGCACTGACCAAAGTAACTAAATGTTATAGTTTGGATAATGGTTTGTCTCCCCAAATTTCACGTCCTAAAATTGGTTCTGGGAGGTGGTGAGGCCTGTGGATAGTGTTTGGATCTTGGTGATTGCATTATGGCAGCAGTCTCATGAATAGATTAATGGTATCTCAGGAGATTCAGGGAGTTCTAGCTGTCCTCAGAAGAGGTTAGTTCCTGTGAGAACTGGTCAATATAAAAGAGAGAGCTGTCCAGAGTTTGCTCTTTCTGCACACACCTGCTGTCCTCAGTGCTCCCACTGGTCATGTCATAGTCTGGCCTGGTACCAGCCTGTCCCTTCAGACTTGCCAGCAAACAGAATTGTGAGTTAGGTGCATATTTCTTTATAAATAATCCAGGTTCAGGTACTTGTGTTAGAAACACAAAAATGGACTGAGACACTGAATGATCAGTAAAATCACTGATGTGTGTTCTAACCTGGCACTCTATCTTTTTATGTTTTATTATTTATTTATTTATTTTGGAGAGGTTTTTGCTATAGGGCACATGTGCTCACCAGAAAAACAGAGAGACAGAAAGTGAGAAATCACCCCCCGGGGGGGGGGGGGGCCACACCTCAATCCCTTCTCCTCTATTCTCCTTTTGGGGTCTTGGGGCTCTCTTGATAGACAAGTGATTGAAATATTGTATATAAGAATGATTTTCCCAATAATTAAACCATTGATTTGTTATGAATCTGATCATTCCACACTAATAATTGTCAAGCAGCCAGACACCCCAAAATCATGCTGACCCTTGTTTTGGTCCATCAACTCTAGTCATGGTTTTATACCCTGTGTGACCAATTGGTGCACATGGCTAATCCTTTCATATTTTGTATGTGTGTGCATCATCCAGGCAGAAACAAATCAGACATCTGGAATGAATAGGATTATGGCCACTGTTAATACCAGAATTTTCACTCTTTTAGACACTCAGCATCCTCTGAACTCTAAGTTCCTAAGCAATTATGCCCATCTCTAGTCCAGATTTTATACCTTGCTCCCATCACTTGCTATGTTTTAGTCACAGTGGCTTTCTTGCATTTCTGCAAATCTGCCAAGCCACTTCTGTCCCTCCCACTTTTAATCTAGTTCATACTCCTCTTCTAAATCTCACCTTAAATGTCTCTTCTTTGGAAGAGTCTTTTTCAGACTCCATAGTCTAAATTAACCTTGTACCACCACCATTACAATTTTATAACATCTCATGAACTCTGGGACATATGTCAGCTGGTGAGGGTATTTTGATTTATGTAATAATTTGTTTAATGTATGTTCTCTGCATACATACACACACACACATTATTGCTGGTTTCATAAAGACAGAGACTGGCTGTCATCCATTGCTATCTCTCATGCCTACTATAGTATATACATATTCCTTGAATGAATGAGTAATCCTGAAAGGGATCTTTAACTTAAGACATTGGTTAATTTATCATTATTGGTTGAGAATGACTGAATTCTCCTTAAGAGTGAAAACTGTATCTACATGTGGAAGACTTACTGCTGAGTGAAGCAAGCCATGCTATGAAGGAGAGGCATTGTATGTCCCCACTTAATATATACCGAGTGTGTGCACTCTATGACTGAAACTAATTGTCTAAATGATATAGAAATGCAGTATATAGATGTAAATACCAGATATAGTGTGTGTGAAAGAGGAGGATCTGAGGAAGGACATTTGTGGGAGGGACAGGGAGGAAAAGCATTAATGGCACAAAGAGGTGTGGTATTATCTGTTGAAGATATTTCGTAGTTTTATCAACAGTACTAGGGAGAAATGTTCACCTGTTGAAATATCCATTTTGTAAGACAAATAATAATGTGATTGAATGTATGGAAGAAAATGAAGTGAAAAAATAAAAAAAAATTCTGAAAAAATAAGAAAATACATGAGGTACTATACCTTAAAGATCACATTTCCAAACCCATTCTCACCTCCAGATCATCCTCTCCAGTGGAAAGAAGATCCTCTTTTACCAGAATGGCTATAATCTATTCTATTTTTAATCCTTTGCTGGAGAGCTTTTTGGACCTTTGACTCTTCTTCAGGATCCTATAATGTACCTATCGAGAGCCCAGTATTTTAATCCTGGGGTTGAGTCCATGGTCTTTCATTTCTGATTATGGTATCAGTCAGTTATTTTTCGGAGTCTCTGTAAAGTTAGGCTAATAATATCTGCCTCAGATGGTCTTACGAGCATTAAATGAGATGTTGTATTAAAGTACTTAGCATTGTGTCTGGTACACAACAGATAAAACAATGGTCGCTATTTGTCACTATTTTTAGTACTGAATTTATGGTAATTTTTGTAACCTGACATTATGTTGGCAGCCTTTGCGGTTTCCTCTGCTGCTGTGTTTCCTCTATGGCTCTGCGTTCTTCATCTCTTTGAAGTGATGGGAGAGGTGTTATAATTTTCCTTGAAGCAGCAGCTATAAATAGGCCCTTTATCTCACATAAGCATGGCTACCACTGCACTTTCAACATTGTCAATTGTTCTGCAAAAGTATGAGAACCTCATGTTATTCTCGAGTTATTTTATGAGATTGCTTGGAAATTACAGAAAAATATTTTAGCACTTCAAGTGTATTGTATGTCAGTAAGATTATCCTTCCTTCTTGCTAGTTGAATGCTTTTTTGAATTGTTTTTCTTTTGAAAATTTCACTTCTTTTGGCCTCTGTGTCTTACTACTCTTCTGTTTCTCTAGATTTTCTGCTGGCCCCTTTTCTGTATCATGTGCTGACTTTTCGTCCTCATCATACTTGTCAAATACAGCTATTTATTGAGTTTTTCTCAAATAGATTTTCTCCCCTCTTAGTTTTTTGATTCTCAGGAACCGCATCCATCCCCCAAATTTCATCCATCATCTTGTCATGTGGTTCCAGTTGGTTGTCTCCATACCCGTTACTTTCCTCAACTACCACTTGTGTTTCGAATTGCTCGTAGAACCTTTACACTGTACATCTCATTGGCAGTATAAATAGAAGAATCCCAAAGCTGAATTCTCATTTTCCTCTATAAAATTTTCCTAGCCACTATCACTATACATTTTTATCGTTCATTTTGCCATTTTCCCTGCCATTTGGCTCTGAAACTTTGAAAGTCAAATTCTAAATATTTTTCCTTCCTCTACCCTTACGTAATTCAATTCAAATAATAGAGACTTTCTCTATTCAACTGTTCCTTCATTCATCCATGTCGTCAGTGGTTATTGGGTATGTACAATGTTTCAGGCAGTGTGCTAAGTGCAAGTCTTACAGATACAAATCTTAATAAATATTATTGTCTGGTGGGAAAAGATAGGCAGTAATGAAGTGATTGTATACTTCAATAATTTATGTAAAGGAGGCTGTGGCATAATGAGACCCTATCAAAGGTGTCTTTCTCAGTCTCTGTATACATGCTCTCTGTCATTAAGAATAAAGGAAAGAGGAAAAGAAAGGAAAGGAAAGGAAAAGAGAAGAGAAAAGAAAAGAGAAAAAAAGAAAAGAAAAGGAAAAAAAATTGAATGCTGGAAGAGGATTAGGTAGTTTGGGCAGGAAAGCAGAGACTAGTGATACTGTAAGTTTGATTTTGAGTTTATGTTTAAGGTACTTTAGGATATCCAAGCATGACTGACTCCATGACCTGATGATTAAAGCTGCTGAATTCAATTCATAGTCCCACATGGTGGACTATGCAGTTTGAATCCCAGGCCCCAATACTTGATAAAATACTCTAAATGCATGTATGGGGTTGTCCAATCTTCAGAGGAGTGATGGAGGGGAAGGGATAGCAGCATGACCATTTCCTACAAGAGGTACATTCTCCTCTCTCTCTCTCTCTCTCTCTCTCTCTCTCTCTCTCTCTCTCTCTCTCCCTCTTTTTGTCTCTTCTCTGTCTCTCTCTGGCAAGTGAACATGTCCTCTAACACATACACACAAAAAAAGTGATTATAAAAAAGATATTAAAGTTGATATTCTGAGTCCAGAGTTCAGAAAATATTGTTGTAGAAATAGTAACGGAGGGGCCAGCAGTTGGTGTGGTGATTAAGGTGTTGGACTTGCAGATGGCTGATGGCGGTTTGAGTCCCAGACCCAGCAGCTTGAAAATTATGCTGGGCAGATGTGCATGTATGACCAAAATCTCAAGTGGAGAGTGGAGGAAAAGGGATTGTGCCATGGCCAGTCCCCCAAAAGAATTAGGATAATTTCTCACCTTCCCTCTCTCTATCTCTCTCAGGCAAGCAAACGTGTTCTACTGCAAATAAAAAAAGAAAGAGAAAGAAAGAAAAAAAAGAGAAAAAGAAAAGACATCGTAATGGAAGTTGGAGTGTGAGTGAGATTGAACAGGGAAAAGATTGGGGAGTTTGGAGTGAGAAAACAAGAAGGTTTAAAACTGAACCTTAGAATATACTAACATTGTTTTAAATTGCCAGTGCACGTGGTCTTACCAGATAGATGGGGGTGAGGGGGATAAAGCACCCTCCAATGGTGCATGGTAATACCTCAATCCTTTTCCTCTATTTATCCATCCCATCAGAATCAAGCATTCAGGCACACGTCCCCAGTATTTTTGTTTGTTTTTCTTTTTGCCCAGTGCATTTTTCAAGCCACAAGACAGGAGCTAGGGCTCAGATCACAGTCAGTCCTGTAGTATCTGCCTCCCTAACCACTAGGCTGTGGGGCAAGCCCTATACCAACATTTAATGACTGGGCAAAGGAGGATGAACTTGCAAATGGCTCTGAAATGAAGGTGGGCAAAATCCACCTAGCAAAAAGTGCCCTGCAAAAACAAACCAAGAATTCAGCATGGTCAGCTGTACCTGAATGGTCTGGCAAGATGATGAGTGAAAGGTATTCTTGGTTGGACGATTTAGGGCATTGGTGTCTTGGTGATGCTTGTTGATGTGAATTAACTGGATGAAGGCAGAGAAAGGACATGCACAGCTACATTAACCTGTGAAAGGGAGGAGAGCAATATGCAGAAAGCTGAGGGTGAATATATGCTAAGGGATAGTTTGAGTTGGAGAGGCTTGACCTTGTTTAAAAACTCATGTTAAGAATATGTTTGAGAAAGAGAAGAGTTGCATGTAAGTGTGAAGCCATTTAAGGGCTAATAGACACTACAGGAGGTAAAAGGGTTTGTGTCTCTGGATAGAGAAACTTGTATCAGTGGGAGGGACAGCTTCCTTTTTATAAAAATTCCAGCCTTTTGTTTACAGTGCCCCTAAAATCTGAAATCAGTGTTTTTAAGAACCTCATTAATCCCTGTCTTACTGTAATAACCTAGTTACTGTCCAACCTTTTTTTCCCCCTTCTGGTATATCTTGGTTGCTATTAGATTATGCTAAAGCAAAATCCTTAGTGACTTCTCATTACCTACCTAATTAAATATGATCATTGTGAACTACTTTTCCACAACCTATTATTTAAGGCCTAAATGATATGGCACTTGTCTTTCTTTTCAAAAAAATATTTTATTTGACTTTTTTCATCATCATCATTATTATTATTATTATTATTATTATTATTATTATTTTAATTTGACCAGAGAGAGATACACAGAGAGAGAGAGAGGGAAGGTGAAAAAATAAGCCACCAGGTTCAGGACTTGAACCTTGGTTGGCCATGTGAGAGTCCAACACCTTAACCACCATGCCACCTGTCGGCCCTGGCACCTGCCTTTCTAATCTGTTCTTCCACTCTTACTCTACACATACCCACATTTCTCTCAAACTGGATAGATCACTTTTCCTAAAACATAGATGGGTTTTCCTAGACCTCTTGCCTTTGTCATAGTGTTCTCCTTATTGGAAGTATATGTCTGTCTTTAAAATCTTCTCCATTATTGAAGACCCATCTCAAGGCCCTTTCTTTTCTCACCAAAATTTGATCATTATTTATTAAGCCTGAGGGTGGAGTACACTTTATTGCCTGATTTCCAGAAAAATGGTTTAGAGAACATACTGGGTTGTTGGGAAGTTCATGAGGATTCTTACATAGGAAAACATGGAAATATCCATTATGATTTTCTCGATGACCTAATATAATAGGTTCATAATCACAAATTAGGGTATAGAGACTAATCAGAGAAATTATAAAAGTATGCTTTAATTAAAGTATTAAAAAGGCTTAGTTCTAGTTTTAAAAAAAGAAAAAAATATTTTAAGCATTTAATGACTTTTTTTCATTATTTTAACTTGCCAGAAGGTACATGGTGAGAGACAGAGAGAGAAAGAAAGAGAGAAAGAGAGAAAAAGCTAGAAAGCACTTCCCATGAGGTATGGTCACACCACAATCCCTTCTCTTCTGTTTCCTCCTTCCTTCAGGATTTGTGACACACATACATATTTGCCTGGTATGTTTTTCAAACCTCCGGGTCCAAGATTCTAGTCATGCAGTTTATCATGTCAGATCCAACTCAAGAAACCACCAGGCCATGGGCTTGCCCTTAATGTCTATTTTTGTATCATTAGAATAGCAAGACTTTGCAAACAACATATATAGTCAGTTAGGACCTGTTGAAATAAATCATAGCTCATTCATATACATTTATTTGGTAATTATGCACAGGTATTTAAAAAATAAAATCTTTAAATTAGAAATATGAAAAAAAAAATCCCTAAAATGTGGTTAAACAGGAAAAGCAAGGTGTATGACAGCATATGTAATATGTAGGCTTCTGTCTAAAAATAGAAGAAAGGAAAAATGCAAATATACATATATATTTGCTTGACAGGCATGTAAACACTCTCTGATAGGACACACACACACACACACACACACACACAAACAACTAGTTGTTGTGTTTGAGATGTAGACTTTTGCTCTGTATACATTTTTATACTTCTGAATTGTATATATTACTAAATAAAAATAAACAAATAAGTACAATTTAAATGTATGAGAAAAATGTAATATGTAGGTAACTAAACAAAGGAAATTTCATAGAAATCATGAATCATTTAAGTCCAAAGATTTCATACATTCCAAACATTGTAAATATCGGTTAAGTAAATCCCACTTTTGAAGCTCTTTTTAATCCATCAGTGGGATTCAATTTTGAATCCTTTTCATCTCTTTTCTGGATGATTGTAATAACTTCCTCATCTACTTTGCCTTGTCCCCAACTTCCCATCTGTACACACCCAGTTTGTTCTCCTTCTCCATCAGCAACCAAAGTGATCTCTTAATAAACAGAAGTCAAAGGAGACTTTTCCCTTGATTAAAACACTGCTGGAATTTCCCATTTATTCAGAATAAAAGTCAAAATCCTTACAACGGTCATTCATTGTTCCCTGGGTTTAAAATTCTCTTCTCCCAGATATCTACTGGATTAATTCCCTCACTTCATTTAGGTCTCTATGAAAATGGCCCCTCAAGATGGTGGGGGCAGCAGTAAAATGCCATGTCCTTCCAGGCTGACCCATGAGGGAAGATTCTCGGTTCTCGTTCAGAAATACCCCACCCCACCCGAGTATGCCAGGCATAAGCATGCCCACGATCCCAGGCTGGCTGAGACCGGGGGTGGGTGCATCATGGTATCAAAACCCTTTTTGGGAGTTGTCTTCTCCCTCCCTTTCTGTCTTTCTCTCCTTCATGGATGAAATAAATAAACTTTGAATAAAAAGTTCCATCAATATGGTTTCCTTGATATCTAAAGTAGCATGCTACACTATCATAATCTACTCCCCTTCCTCATCCTTGTTTTATATAACACATTACATGCTTACAAATACCAGTCTCTTACATGTAGAGATGGCTGACCAGATTAATTCAGAAGGAAAATTTAATTTGGTACTTGAGTGCAGAGAAGTGCCTTAGCATGGCTCTAGTTGACTAAAAGACTACTAAAGATGTAATTTCATTATTTTCTCTTAGTTATGTTTTGAAAGTATATGGCATTGAGACCAGCAGATGGCGTAATGGTTATGTTAGTGGACTACCACATAGTCGACTATGGTTTGAGTCCTGGACCCAGTGGCTTAAAAGATGCTGGGCAAGGGACCAGCAGTTAGCATAATGGCTATGTCTCTGAACTCCCATGTAGCTGACCGCGATTTGAGTCCTGGACCCGGTAGCTTAAGCTCACGCCGGGCACGTGTGCGTGCATGCCCAAGATCCCAAGAAGAGAATGGAGGAGAAGGGATTACGACATGGCCATCCCCCCTGGGGGTGATTTCTCGCTTTCTATCTCTCTGTCTTTCTGGCGAGCGCATGCGCCCTATAGCAAAAACCTCTCCAAAACAAAACAAAACAAAAAGATGCTGGGCGCATGTGTGTGCATGCTCAAAATCCTGAGAGGAGAGTGGAGGAGAAGGGATTGTGGCATGTCCGTCCTCTCCCTGGGTGGTGACTTCTCACTTTCTGTCTCTCTGTCTCTCTGGTGAGTCCACCAGGCCCTATAGCAAAAAATCTCTCTTAAAAAAAAAAAGTATGTGGCATTAATTTTCACATTTACGTATTTCACTTATTTTGAATTATAAAATATCTACTGGATTTTAATAATTTGTTTAGGGTTTTGAAGTATGAGTTTTACAAAGCCTACTTCATAAACAAGTTTCCAATGACTGACAATAAATAAATAATATATTCAACATATATAATATATGACTAAAGCTGTTCTTTGGCCAATTTTCTGAACATTGCACTCTCAAAGTTGTTTTGCCACTTTCATCTACATTGAAGATATTATTCATCAAATATAAGGAGACACAATGCAAATTCTAATTTTAGATTGATTTTGTATCATTTATGTAAATTTCTTTAATATGGAAATGGAAGTAAGTGTAATACCTTCTGGACTGATTAAAATTAATGTGTAGAAGGCGGGAGTCTAATTTAAAAGACCATCAGATGGCTTGAATTAGTTAGCTGTAGAATCACAGCTTTAATGCATCAACTTGAGTGATATTACATTACTTATCACTGAGTCACAAAAATCACTCTGTGAAGCACACAATGGCAATCTATTTCCCTACTGAAAGGCAGCAGCACTCTCAAACACGTTAGCAACTGGGAATGTTAACTGTGAAATCACTACAAACTCTGAGATACTCTCCTTCATATTTCAAGGAAGCCGAGAATTATTAACTAAAATTTCCTAGTTTACTACAAAACGTGACATTAGTTTTAGGGAGGTAGATAGTTTCCACTTTTAAGTACTTTTGGGTAATCTAAAATAAAGAATCAGGAATGTTAATTATCTAAAAATTCTTAATAGCTCATGTGGTATTATTAAAAAAATATGATAATATCCATGTTTCAAAGAAATTCTAAGGTTGAGGTATTTGAAAAGGTTGTATTCATCTATGCATAATTCTCTGAGAAAATTAGGTATTTTCATAAATTACAAATGTTATTTCATATTCAAGATTATGTGCATGTGCAAAGAACTTATTTTCTCACGCTGGGTGTAATAACTTAGAGAATATAGTTGATCAAGTACATTTTCTGTGGGGTTTATAATTTGTTCCCCATTATGATTTGAGAGGGAAGTTAAGGGCATGCTTTGCCATGACTCATTTACTTTTTCTTTCTTCAATTAAACTCTAGTGCACATACTATGAATTTACACATATATTTATCATTAAATTACTTCAAATATTGACTCCCAATCCCGAAGACAAAGTAAATATATCTTTCCAAAATTGTAAAATTGTGATATAATATAAAATGGAGCATTAAGCAGTTTCATTTTCTTAGGGTAAGTATCTCAGATACTTCTTGCAAAATTCTTAACTAAATTATGATGTTAAAAACATTATGACACCAAATAAAAACTATTTTTTAATCCCTTATTTATGTCTAAAAAATTTGCATACATCTATTTCCTTAAGCTTGACAAGGAGGGGCAGCAGTTGGCGTAGTCATTAAAGTGCTAGATTCCCACATGGCTGATTGCGGTTCAAGTCCTGGACCCAGTGGTTTGCTTTCTCACTTTCTCTCACTCTCACTCTGTCTGTCTCTGATGAGCTCACGTGTCCTACAGCAAATTTTAAAATAATAATAATGAGGGGACCAGCAGTTAGCGTAATGGCTATGTCGCTGGACTCCCACGTAGTCGACTGCGGTTCGCGTCCCAGACCCGGTGGCTTAAAGCTCACGCTGGGTGCGTGTGCATGCGTGCCCAAGATCCTGAGAGGAGAATGGAGGAGAAGGGATTGCAGCATGACCATACCCCCAGGGGGTGATTTCTTGCTTTCTTTCTCTCTGTCTCTCTCTGAATGTCTGGCGAGAACATGCGCCCTATAACGAAAACCTCTCCAAAAGAAAAATAATAATAATAATAATGAATAAAATTAAATAAATAATTCTTTAAAAAAAGATTAGCAGGGAAAATCTTTTTCAAAACACAATTTCTATAATTTTCAGTATTCATAAATAGAATTAGGAAGTTAATTTGGATTGGCCCCAGGTCTGGGTAGTTAAGAGAGCTGGATCTCATGACCCATCACATGGATCAAATTCCAGCCCCAGTAACTTGAAAAACATGTCAGGAATGTGTGCACGTGTGCCCCAAATCCCAGCAGGATGGAGAAATGGAAAAGGGATTGCAGCATGACCATGCGCCTCAGGGGTGGCTTTCTCTCTCCCCCTCTCTTTGTTTCTCTCTAGCAAACACCCTCTGGCAAATGGAAAAACTTAAAAAAATTAATCTACTGGGATGCATTTACTTTGATAAATATATGAGAAGTCTTCATAACATCATGAAAATAACATTTTACAAAAAAAGCATATTGCATAGATTTTAGAAATTTGAGCATCAAACTATAACCTCATACTTTAATTCCATTTTTTCATGAACGTTTGAAATCTCCTCCAATATGATAAATTTGTCTGTGAAGAGAGATAGTATTTAATTATGATCCCAAAGTAAAAGATAGAACTGGAAGAGAGAGGGAAGAAATGAACAAATGAAAGGTTTGGATTCACATAACAGTTGAAGAAGTCAGGCTCAAGTAATTGTCTCTGTTATGCCCAGGCCTTCTCAATTCTAAACTGGTCACATAGAAGCTTAGGTTTCTGGGAATCACGTAAAATTAATTATCTACCTTCAATTAATTAAAAGTGAAATCTAAAAGTTACTGTAAAAATGAGACAAAATTTTGTTTACTTGGAAATCTATAAAAGCATGTTTTTAAAGAAACAGGTTTTCTTTTAAAAAACTTCTTACAAAAACACTATTTACTATATTACAGTTTTTTGTTTGTTTTTGTTTGTTTTTTTTTTTTTTTTTTTTTTTTTTTACTCACTAGAGAGACGCAGAGAGAAAATGAGACAGCACTCCTTGTGGAATATGGTCAGGCCACAATCCCTTCTCCATTTCTCCTATTGGGATTTTGAGCATGCATGTACCCATACCTGGGGTATTTTTTAAGTTGCCGAGACCAGGACTCGAACCACACAGTCGGCATGTGGGATCCAGCTGCCATAACCACCATGACACCAGTTAGCCCACAGCTGACTTTTTGTTCAAACTGTGGTATCTTTCTAGTTATGTAAATTAGAAAGGTCACAGCTGTTTGGTCCTCTTACAGCTTCTCCATGTTTCAGTGTGTAAAGTAATTCCACCAATGAATCGTGCACTAGCATCCCAAGTCCTGAGGCACTTAGCTAATAGGCTGCTTTAGAAAACTAGGTTTAGGACCACTAAAGATGTTTTTTTTTTTAAGATCTTAACATTTAAATAGCCGAATTAATTTGCCTACATGGAACCATTTTCACAATGCAGACACCCCCCCCCCCCCCACACACACACACCCATATATTAACAAATTGGGTCACTGGAAAAGTCATGACATATTTTTCTGCTTTTCTACACAAAAATGCATCATGACTTTGCCAAGGGCCCAATATAATGCTCATGCATTTTGAATAGTGGCACTTTAAAGCAACTATGTCCCAAGAACTCTACATCTATCCTATAAAATATTATACAGTCGAAAATGAACCTAAGGAATTAGCAAAGAGAACATCGCCTTCTTTCTAAAGAGTCATCACCTTTCTCTTTAGTAACAAAAACTATTTGAATTGATGGTCTTTTTAACATGTGTGCTATAAAGCTAGTAAACTAGGAATGCATAGGCAGGACTCTGGCCTACCACAAATTCAGAGGATACCTTTCATGTTGAGCTGCATGTGACTGCTGCTCACTCTGCGGCCTGACCTCTCCTGGCTGGGGCGGATGTTCACTTCTCAGAGCTATGAATGTGGCAGCCCCAGATGGGCCAAACCAACCTGTAATATTTCCCTTAAGTCTCCAGCTAAGTCAGTAAAGGGCTAATTGATTTTGAATTGGCAGAGATCAAAGGCAAGAAGGGAGACGTTTCTTCCTCCATCTCTCTGTATTCATTATGTGCCACTCGGTGGCACAGATTACCTGAGTCTGTTGTTCTGTACACAGCATTTTGAGAAAGAAGTGCCTTCTTCATGTTAATAAATTTATCTTTGAAGAAAAAAAATATATATATAACTTAGAGATTAGCAAAGACATTGTGTCTTTTTAAAATTTAAAAACTCATAATGGTTTAATTTTGTCTGGACTTTGTTTTCAACAGATCCAATAGATGAGCATTGAATGAAGTGAATATCAAAGCCAGTAGTATGTCATTACTGATATTGCAGGTCTTACAATTGCAAATATCAGCAGAAAGACTTACTAGCAATTTCTGGATTCAGTAAGCCTTTCTCTTGGATTTCTCTTATGTTTCCTGTGTTGTAACTTTTTGTCTGAGAGTGGGTGAACTTATCAATGCAACAAATATATACTCAAAGCATTTTAATAGTAAAAACGTTCTGTTAAAGCCAAAGCTTAAAGAATTATTTGACTATTACTCTGTAATCTTTAGTTTCCTAACATCTTTAGTTCTAGAATTTTAGATGCTATGCTTTCATCTTAAATAATTATTAAACCTTCACTATAAATAATTTAATTGGTTTAATATAGAAACATAGTTTAAAACAGAGCATAAAATCTGTGTTATAAAAACAGCATCTTACTTTTTTTTTACAAAATAATTAGAAGCAGAATTTTGGGTTTTTAATGATAACACAACTATGATATGTTTTCCATTTACAGGGGACCCCCATTTTCAAGGCAGCATGATGTGGCAGCCTTTCTGTTGTTCCCTTGCTGTCTCTGTGTCCTAGTGAAGCTGAAAAGTGAATGTGATGGGGCTTTCTTTTAACAGCGGTTCATGGTCCCCTCTACTCAAGAGATCTACACCTCCTCTGACTCCCACAGTTCTTGTTTCTCTCTATCTACCATTGTATTTCATCTTTTAATTTGGATTACATTTTTTTTTTAGTTTTTAAATTTCATTTATTTCTTTATAAATAGAATGAGGTAAGAGGGCAATTACCCCCAAGTGGCAAAACCAGGACTTATGAGCCAGAGAGTTATTGGTATTGCATTCCCAGAGAAACTGACTGATTTCTTTAGGACTTTGTAAAGTCTGCACACAGAAATAGTTGTGAGAGACAGAAAGAAATGGCCTATTTGTACCTATTCAGAGGTCTGTTCTTTAATAATTTAAAAAATATTTCAGTGAAATTAGAAATTACAGATTCTGGTCAAATGACACCTTTTTAATTTTTTTTATTTTTTTCATTTCATTTTCTTTTATACATTGAATCACATTATTATTTGGCTTACAAAATGGATATTTCAACAGGTGAACATTTCTCCTTAGTACAGTGGATTACACTATTTGTATGCCTGTCTTTTTTCTAACCACCATTCTTGATAGTGTGTGTGCATAAGCTTTCACCATATCTAGCAAATGGAAGGTGCTAAGTAATTCTGTTTTTCGTTTTTTTTTTTATTGCCAGAGTCTGTAAACTCATAAGAGAGAGACAAAGAGACAGAGAGGAAAAGGTAGAAAACATCCCCAGTGGGGCATGATCATGCTGCAACCCTTTCCCTCTGTCTGTTCATACTTTCAGGATTTGGGGCACACACGCACATACATGCTGCATGTTCTTCAAGCTGCTGGGTAGGTATTTGAACCACAGTTGTCCATGTGGGATCCAGCTTCCTTAACTACTAGGCTACGGGCTGCCTGTAATTATTGCTAAATAATTCTTTGTAGAATACATAAATCAGGTTTCCACCTTGTTATCAGGCCTGTTTTATGGATACTTCATTTGACATATGTTTTACTTGACATTATAATGTATAGGCATTTCTGAAAATCAACTGACCCTGCTATTTCCCCTGTAAGATTTCTTAACCCATTGAAATGCATGGTCTCAGAAACAGGTGCCAATTATTTTAATGACGCTCTTAAATTAAGAAAATGGTATAATTACTCGTTTTTAAAAGCGAAATGATTGGTTCCATTGGTTTATGGGTAGTCGCATACTTTGTCCAGGGACATTGCCTTTACCTGCCACTTCGTTCTACTTGGACTGTTCTTTCTGTACAAGAGAACACAGTTCAGTTGCATGATCCAAGATACTAGCTGTCTTTCTGAAGTCCAAATGAGAAATAAGGTAAACATCGGAAATGAGAGCATAGTGAATTTAAATTTTTTTCTTCAGGAATACTGTGTTGCTTTTTTTTTTTTTTTAATTCAGTTTTACCAGGTCACCATCATCCTGCCTCAGTTTCTTAGCTGAGACTTTAGGTTCATGACCATTTCTAGATTTTCTTTTAGATAAAGTCTTACTGTTGCCAGGCTAGCCACAAGCTTGTGATCTACCTGCCTGCCTGCTTCCCCAAGCCTGTGGGATTACAAGTGATACTGTACCCAGCCAATTGGATGAACCAGGAGTTGAACCTAGGCCTCCCAAGTGGTTTCAGGCTGTGGAACACAGCATTATAGCAATGTACAATACCACTACCAGGCATATATTTTCTTTCTTTTTTTTTTTCTTTTGAGAGATTTTCGCTATAGGGCATGTGCACTCACCAGAAAGAGAGAGACAGAGAGATAGAAAGCGAGAAATCACCCCCCAAAGGGGATGGCCACACCGCAATCCCTTTTCCTCCATTCTCCTCTCAGGACCTTGGGCACGCACACACAGGTGCCCAGTGTGAGTTTAAGCCACCAGGTCCAAGACTCGAACTGTGGTCGACTACATGGGAGTCCAGCGACATAGCCATTACACTAACTGCTGGTCCCATATATTTTCATTTTTAAAGTAATGCATTCCTAAGGCCAGCACGTGGTGTGGTTGGTTAAGGCACTGGACTCAGGATTTGCCCCCCACATGGTTGATCATGGTTAAAATCTCAGCATCAAATTAAAAAATAATAATACTAACAACAACAAATAAAATTAAACATTCTTAAAAAAAAATAAAGTAATATATTCACATTCTTAATTTTTGTATGTTTATTTGGACCAATGTAGAAGATTTGGGAAAGTGAAGGGCTTTAAAGGAAGAAAAACAAAATCCAAGTTGTCATTTCTTATCAAAGCTATGTCTCTACCAGTGGATGACTTCCTACTAGAGTGGCCTTTGAGAGAAGAACCTAGATACTCATGAATTCTTATCTGGAGGTCAATATGATGTTCTAGGCATTGCATTCTAATTCTGGCAATCCTTGTCAAGAGGTATCTTTGGTCACTGTAGTTGGAGTCACAGGAGTACTTTAGGAGGAAGGCAGAAAGCAAGTCGTTAGTGCTGGACAAACTCGTTGCTGATTAGTCACTGGGATGTAAAGAGCAGGAGCCTGGCCAACCAAGTCTCTGAGAAGTGCTAGGAAAGCCATTGTTGTTGGGTTTCATTGTATTGCCTAATTCATGGGTTTTCTGGCTCTTTTTCTTGCTGCCTTCACTCCTCAATTAAAGAGATTCCTAGATAATGAAGTCAGGTTAATCTTGTTTCTATTTAACAGTGTCTCAGTTTCACTTGAAGTTTTGCCCAGGATTTAGAAGCTGTTAACACTGCCTCAGATACAGGCCTGAGGATAGCAAAGTGCCACTACCAAGAATACCACAGGGGAATTGAAAAGCTGCCAAATGTAACTGAGTGGCACTTGTCACTCTGTCTTTATTCCACAGCCTTCCTTTCCTTTTTCCCAAACAACAGTCTGTGGCAGCTAAGAAAGCTTGTCCATGCCCCAGAACTCAAAGGCAAAGTGGATCATGGCTGTGGAGAGTTCTTCCCATCCTGGCATCCAGTGAAGTGTCACGTAGATGGATCTTAATCCCAAGTGCTAATTGATGCTGTTAACTTTCTGCAGCGCTGCCAGGAAATAGTAATGAGGAAATGACACCCGCTTATCTTGTACTGGGAGGTTTTATTTAAAGAAACATATGTTTCTTTAGCCAAAGGGCACTTGAGTTAACACTACACAATTTGGTGTACTTGAAAAGATGAGTTTTTAGGAGGTTTCCTCATATCTTGTAGAGATAGGTATATACCTAACAAGTGGGACTTTCTTAGCAACTCACCAGAAGGATAAGAACTAATAAATAAGTAGATATTTCCTAATCACAGGAACACTGCAGCATTAAGATGTAATCCAAAGGATTACACAGTCCTATGGTGTAGTGATTAAGGGAACTGGATCCCACATGGCTGGCTGACTGGTTTGAACCTCACCCTGATGGCTTGAAAAACATGTCAGGCACATGTACTCACATGCCCCAAATCCGGACAAGATGAAGAAATGAGGAGAAAAGATTGTGGCACAACTATGCCGCACTGGGGGCTGCTTCCCCCCACCTCCCTGTCTGTCTCTGGGAAGTGCAGAACCCTGTGGTTTGTAAATAAATACAGCAACATAAAAGATATAATCCTTCACTACTGAGTCATTAAAAGCAGTGTGCTTTCTTATGCATATGTTTTCACTAACAATACAAATTATAAAATAATTTAGGTCCTAAAATTACAAAGTTCATTCTGTGTGGGTATATGGATATATAATGAGTAGGTACATAATCAAACAGGAGTACACAGGAAGCAGTCATACCTGCTAAGTGACTTCTACACTTACCGGTGTGATATTTCAGAAGTTTTTTTTTACCCTTTTTATGCCCACTTCTCATTTGTAAAGTGCTAGCTAATAGTGATACATACCCCATAGACTGTTACAAAGATTAAGTGAGCTAATGTATGTGATGCATTTAGCACTGTGCCTGGAACAGTGCCCGGTAATATTAATTATTGCTATTACTGTTTCTTTGCATTATTGATTTTCAAATTTTTATTTGTCTCTCTTTTTAATTTATAACCACATAACTGTTTTAGCTATATTGAATTATTGTTGGTTGATAATTATGGATTTAATATGAGCACTTTTTTCTTTTAAGTTTTTTTTTCCAGCTTCACAAAGAAAAATATGAGAAATCTTTGAACAACCAAGTAAAAGCAATGATAAGTCAATGACAGTCAGAAAAGATATTTTGGAAGTTACTGACTATGCAGTCGGTACAGAGCTATTGAGTTTGCATGACTGGGGTTATTACTAGGGAAATCACTGATAGAGCTCTAGTTGTAATACAGAATTACAAGCTACCCCTAGCTTACACGAGGACCAAAGTAATATATTGTTTTCCTAACTTCCTCCCACACCACAAGAAATACCACAATCGAAGAACCCTGAAAAACAGAATGTGTCATGAATCTGTCATCAAGCTCCCACTCTCATAGGGCAGCAAATACGTGAGGATAATGTTTTAAGTCTTCATGTCCCTTGACACTTGTGGTTGCATCAGACATAATACTGAGCATGAACAACATCATCAGAATCATTTATGAACTCAGAGTAAAGTGGGTTTACCCCCACCAAGATCCGGAAGTGATGCTGGCATCGATGTGGCACTCACCCAGCCACTTCTGTTGAAGTGTGTGTAGATGGATGTCTGAGTATAACAAAGCCAAGTATACCTGGTGATCTGGAGTAAAACAAGCTGGGAAGTCAGCAAAAACGTTTCAACAACTCATGAAAATTAGCCTTAGATGGCTGTATCTAATGGTGGCACGTTGGAAGACTATTTTTTATGCATTAGTTTGCAGTGAAATTATTCAACTTAAGCAAAGGGCAGAAGCAGAACTATTATAACCAAGGCTTCAAGAAGTCAGTGATAATATGATGTTAGGACATTTTTATTTTATTCATATTCCCCACTCATGGTTTTCAACAAAAGAACCTTATATTTTACCTGCTGACTTCTTGTAGGCCTCATGTCTTTTTTTGATCAACAAACATGTAATAAAAAAGTTGTTGCAGAAATCCTCCCCATTTGAAACTTGTATCATCATGCATTTTCTTGAGAATCTTATGTCTTTACATAGCAGCACATTAATTTCTTGGCCTTTTTTGTGTTGAAGACATGCTACCAAGAAGCCTGTGTGAACTCCTCTCTAGCCGTACCCCTTACTGTACACGCACTTGAGCCTCAGTCCTTTCTTTAGGCCTAAATCCTCCTATCAGAAATGTACTTGTCTCTACCAATTCATAGGCATCCCCTTCTTTAAATCTCAAATCAACAGTTACCAATTTTAGTGGGAAATCTCTATTAATACCACTGTTCTCTCATAACATACATGTTTCACTGCTCTAGCTCACTCTTGCATCTGTATGGCTCTGCATTACACATGTTACCCTCCGTATATTTGTGACCTCATGGACCCCTAAGGATAGAGAGACCATTCTGTCCACTGGCATTTCAACCTACTACCTACCTACACACACACACACACACACACACACACACACACACACACACTACTGGTGTCCTGCTTGCTGAGGAAAACAGATGGAGAAATTCATGTAATCATCATCAAACATATACAGTTACCTAAATAAAATAATCTAAAAAAGGGGGGGATCACTACTTTCAAAATCCTCTGAATACTCATTATGTTTTATTTGAGATTTATTACCCACTTCAACTTTATACCTAAGCTAATAAACTATCTAATACAGTTTTTTTTTTTATCAAATGCATGGTTTTATCTTTGAGGGTCTTCAAAATCAAATTCAAATGAATAGTCTTACAATCTTCTGTTAATGTGTACATTAGTGCTAGACACCAAAAAGATGTAAAAGCAAAACTAAACAAAGCAAACAAACAAACAGAAAACTTATTGTTTAAGTAAAGGGGAATTTTCCAAATACCAGCAGTTGAATGAGTGTTTTCTAGGTATGTAGAATTTGTTTTTGTTATTTGAAGATTATTAATAGCTACTTTTCTTGCTCTTTTTTCTTCCATTTGGTCTTGAAGTTACAGTTCTACATATACTTTCTAAATAGACAAATTTAACACTAACTGCTTTGACTTCAGAGTCACATCTGAGATCAGAAACAAGGATTGGTTCTTTCTCTTTTATGCTGAAACATCAAACAATTCATGGGAAAATTGAATTAACATACAGGTTCATTTTAGTGTAAAAAAATTTTAAATCCATGCATAGTTATTTGTTCATAATATACATTTTCTGTGAACTTAAAAAAACTATTAATATCTGTTCTTAGACCTGGAATTATTAAAATGATGCATGAAACACATGTAGATGTCTCCAAAATGTAGTATCATTTCCACTCAATATTATCTATTAACATGGTGTTTTGTTGCACCAGCCGATCTCAGAGCAGAGTCCAGAAGTATACACATGCACACCGGCTTTTAGCTTAAGGGACGTTGATATTAAAGGTCAAGTTGTGTGCATGGGATATGCACTTGAAGCCTATGCTTCCAGTCAAATGTTTGAAAAGTAACCCCAAGGGCAGTGGTGGGAGGACACTGATGACAAAACTCACCTTCATTACAATTTTGACCTAACCCTGTTGTCCTCTCATGTAATGTGTGGTTTTCTTAAAGATACAAGATCTCTCTGTATTATGGAAGGTTTCAATATGCTGAAACCTCTTAGATACTGGTCAACCATTTCATTAAATGCCCAAAATGGAGTCAAGTGCTGAGTGGTACATGTCTGTGGTGACTATGATCGAATGTATCTTTTTCCTGCATGATCATCCATTGTGGTGTGTGTAAGTAGCAAGAAAATGAGCCTGATTTGTTCTCCTTTGTAGAGCCAGGCCGAGGCCCACTACAAAGGAAGTAAACATGCCAAGAAGGTCAAAGCACTAGAGGCAACGAAAAATAAACCCAAAATGGTTTCTTCCAAGGACAGCGCAAAGGCTAATCCCAGCTGCTCCATCACTCCAATCACAGGCAACAGCTCTGACAAATCAGGTCAATGACACTTTTTGTTCTTTACATTCTTCATGTCCCTTTTGTTTCCCTGCCTCAATCCCATTTTCCTCCCCTCACTTGTTGCATGTCACTCTCCATGACTTGTTTTTGTAATATTAATATGTTTCCTTCACAGGAAAGATTAAGTGTTTGCACAGAACCTAAGCATGTGACATGTTACCATTCCATGTTTTTAAATATATTCATTCAAGCATATATCTGTGTGTGTATAAGAATATATGTATATAAGTATATATGCATGAAATTAAGCAGAGGCTAATTGGTCATTCTGTGTTTAAAGGGAAATCAAGAAATGGATCTGAACTACTGAGTTAATGATTGTTTTTTTTTCTATTTCTGTTTGGTTTTTACTATAGACTTTTTCAGGGAAGGAATTCTCAAACTTGTTTACTAGTAGACATTTTTATATTTTCTCATTCCATGAAGGGGAGGGGGGGTTGAGAGGCAAAAGGGTAAAGATTTCTGAGGGGCTGGCATTATGAAAGGAATCTGAAAATGTGCTTATAATAAAAGGTTTTGATTTTTGAAGACCTTCATAGAATTTCTCTCAGAGTTATAAATGAAGTCAAAGATTCTAAGGGAATTATGCACAGAGTTATGCAAGATTCACAGAGAAGAACATCTTTATATAATTGGAAACAGGCTAGGGGTGGAAGTGACCCTTAAAAAGTCTATATTTCAGAGTACTAGTGAATAAGCAGTATTTCTGAGTAAGCTCATTCAGTAGAAAGAGAAAAAAAATCTTTTTTTTTTCAACATCGATGCCATAAAATTGGATATTTAATAGGTTTTTATATACTCTCTCATCTGACCATCAGGACCCATGTTGGATATTTGTTTCATTGGCTGATTGAGAAACAGTGTCTGATAGAATCTAAGAGCATATGTCTATTTCTCTTACGTTTGTGTCTTCAGGGACCTCTCTGTTGTGGGACATAGTCACGCACACTTCTAATTCTCTTCTGCTCTTCAAATCATTGTAGAATTTGAGGAAGGGGTTTAACAATATTTGCAAAGGCTGCCCAGAGGCTTTGGAGGAAAGCAAATCCACTACTGTAAGAAGAAGGTTCCCAAAAGCCAATTGAGCCAAAAAGGCCGTTGCTGAGTAGGTCCCATTACCCCAGCTCTGTAGCCTGGAGGAAATGAGCTAAGTCAGTCTGGTAATAAAGACTTGTTTCTCTTTCTGTGACAAAATCTCTAAATCATGTTACTTGACAACCATATAATAAATACTGGATTATTGACACTGCTTCCCTTCTAAAGAGCAATGTCTTTTTACATATATTTCTAATTAACTTTAACCCAAATCAGTCAGGTAAAAGGATCAAATATCATCTCCATTTTACAGTATTGCAGACCGGTGAAGTGTGCATCATGGCAGTAAAGCTGGAGGCTCCCCGGTGTCCTGACCTCCTGCCTGGTTTCATTTTCTATAGGATATCATTGTCTCTATGAAACAATACTCTGCCAGAGGTTTTATTACCCGAACTATGCTCATTACCTCCAGAAGAACTTATAAGTAAAATAATAAAACAATGGAGATTAGCATCACTCCATTCTTCCCACCTGTTTTGTGGCTTGAGCTAATAGCACAGTGGTAGGAGTGGTAATCATTTCAACATTGCTACTGAGTGTGTTCCGTGCTCCAGTTAAGTCATATTATTTTTTTTGGAATTGGATTTGCTCTAGAGTTAGAAATAAAAGTAACAAGCAGGAAACTATGCCAAAAATAGAAATAGAGAAAGATCAATGTGAGAAGAATCAATAAAAGAACAGAAAATAATTAAAGGGAGAAGCAAAGGTGCGGAAGAAAATCAAATACCGTCTCCCCCCCCCCCACACCCAGTCAAAGATTAGGGGATAGAACCAAGGAAAGAGCACTATGGAAATAGAGAATCTGAATAAAGAGAACCTAAGATAGAATCACAATGTTTCTTATACCTATGGGGTGCTCAGTGAGTACATGTTGAAATAAAATTTAATGTTCCATGGCTTTCATCCCTACATGCAGAAGCTGGCAGATGCTCAGTGGAACAAAAAACATCTCAGGCAGCTAGGCTAGCCTAGTGATCAGGGTCAGCCATAGCAGAGATGTAAATAAGGAAGGAGGACTAAGATCCAAAAACCCCTGGGGGATGAGGGTGAAGAGGAAAACCAATCTCAACCACAACTTATCTTCATCAGTAAATATATGGTATTTTATAACCCTTTTTAAAAAGAGAGATTTTTTTCTATAGGGTATGTGCATTTGCCAAAGAGACAGAGAGAAACAGAGAGACAGAAAGTGAGAAATCTCCCCCCCAAAGAGATACTAAAGAGAATGGCCATTCCTCAATTCCTTCTCCTCCATTCTCCTCCCAGGATTTTGAACACATGCGCACATGTGCCCCGTGTGAGTTTTAAGTCACCGAGTCCAGGACTCGAACCACAGTCAACAACATGGGAGGCAAGCTACGTAACCATTACGCCATCTGCTGGTCCTGGAGTTACTCTCTGCTTCCTCTGCCAATTCCCTTGCTGATTCCCATAGCACCTGTGATCTAACCTTGTTGACTTCACTCAGCATGTGCCTGTCTACATTTGGAGTGGAAGCAATGGAAACCACTTATATGGGATACCTCGTTTTCCATGTTTTCTTACATACATGGTATAAATTAGCTGATAATTTAAAGATTGGAGCATTAAATTACTTCTCCATGTTTTGTATAAGTATTCATACTAATGAAATATTCATTCTGTTAATTTCACAAAAGCAACAGCAACACCATTGCAAGAAGGCACTATTTAAAAATAAAATGAGTTACATTTGTTAAATAGATACATATTCTTTTGTCACCTTCAACTGAACATCAGCGTCTAAGCAAGAATTCTCACATGTATTGATAGACTTTTCAAGTTGGTCAATTAAAGCATTTCTCAGATAGGAAATCTAGTTAAAAAAATATAATAATATAGTGTTAACCACCTATTTCTCAATCTTGAAAAGCTCTTACAGCTTTTTCAGTCATAGATGTTCCTGTTGCTGTTGGTAACTGATTTTTATTTCATTTAAAAACCTGTTTTAGAAAAACAGAGGCATGAAAACCACTTCTTTGTAGGTGGTCTAGGTGGACCATAGCGAGAAAGGGAGTGGGAAGAGGAACAATGAGAGTGACACTTAACTGACTACATGTTTTTATTTCAGACAATATTGTCTCTAAGGAGTCAGTAAAAATTAGAGTAACAGTCAGTAAAAATACATGGTTGATTGGCAAATTTTGTGAGAATGAAACTCCCTAGCATTGGCCTTTCTTCTAAATGAAGAGCTCCTGTCAGTGGACTTGCATATAATCTATGTGATTCGTAGATATTTGAGTGAAAAGTAAAAATGTTCCTCATTCGATGTCTCCGCTGCCAGGTTTCAAATATCCAGGCATTCACAGCATCTATAGGATTGACTAATTCAATTACTATTCTCACATTTTAACCTCAATAATAGCTCAGGAACAGAGTGTTGTTCAATGAGAGCAAATTTTGAAAAGGAAATAACCAGGCATTGAGGCAGGGAGCTTCTGGGAGAGCAGCAGCCTGGGATTCACTGAACACCTGTCAAAGCAAGGTATGGTTTCAGAGAATCTGACAAGGATCCTGCATAGGACTCACAGATGGCCACTCGCTGCTCCTTAAGAGCACAAATTATTTATTTGAAGAATTGAGATGGAAATCTTTTCAGTGCTGGGGAGAGAAGCCCTCTCACCTGCCATTTTGGTACATGAGACTCTACCATGTCTCTTTTTTATGTTTCATTTAAAGATATAATTTGGCTTATGCTCTATCTGAATCTGTGCAATAAAAGGAGATTTGTTATGATAGAGCTATAATATGTAATATTTCAGAGTATTGTGGAAAGATTTCTTTCTTTTTTCCCCTCTCAGAACAGTAAACGAAATGGATTTAAATTGCAATAGCAAATACTTCATTTATTAACAGAAATTCTATCTACATGATTTTAAAAGATTAAATACATTGTATTAAAGGCAATTAAGTAGGAACAGCTGTCTCAATCACTTTTAGAAGTTGGGGTAGAAATGAATGTAACATCCAAAGAAGTGACTTTTGGATTGCCTAGGATCTGTCGTCTCAACTTTTAATGATGCATCAGTGGGAGTTTGAAACATAGTGGGAGGTAGGAGAAATGTGCTTTGGGAGAATTGGGGTCAAAACACAGCAAGCATTAGGCAGCTTCAGGAAGATGGTTAGAACATATTGGCCAAACACTCTTCTCAAATTTCTCCCTGGAGTTCAAGTGTCATAATGCCATATGACAGTGTACTTCCCTGAAATAATGTGCCCTATACATCAAACTGAAGGCTCTTTTGTGACAACATTTAACAACTTATAACAGGTTCAAAAAATACAGAGCCTTCAAAACATCTTATTTCTTGAAAAATAATAAAATATTGTGATAGTCAACCTAATGGTCCATATGTCTAGGCTTGAGCATTTGATTTAAAAAAAAATTAATTAGATATCAAGATGGGGAAAATACATTTCCAGTTTAAAATACATAAAGCTCTTCAGAACTAAACATCCTTTAATCAGTTGCTGTCTAAACAGATGCAGGCATAAGGAATGATTTGAAATGCCATAGATATATTTATAAATGCAATTAAGATGATGGAGCCAACATGTTCTGTCTGAAATATAACAATAGGAATAGAACAAAAGGAACCGTAAATCTGTTCAGTTCACAAGATCCAGTCACATGTGTTTTCATATGATCCTTGAAACAACCCTGCACTAGATAGGGCTGAACTTAGTATCCATCCTTTATTTACTCATGCAATAAATGTGATATCCACTTATTCACTAAACACTTATTATCTATACTAAATAGTATATTATAACTGGGTATTTCTTCAGACATTGAGCTACAACCATAAACCTAAAGGCATTTTCTTGCTCTCAAAGAACTTCCAATGTAATAGTGTTTTTTCACCATGTGACCTACTAGAGACATAAAGATATGTGGTCATCAAAGCTGCTCTGAAAATTATAGACCCAGTGAAGAACTTGGGTCTTGGGATGGTTAAGCAGCTTCTGTGAGTTTCTATAATTCAGATTCCATATTGGAGTCAAAATGCAAACTCAAGGCTTTTTTTTTCTGTGCATATTTCATTATTCTCATGGTTTCTAAACTTCTCTGACTTGGAAGAATAAGTGCAAGTATCGCAATCGCAATGAGCAAAGTCAGAAATCACTGAACTGCTTTTTCTCTTTTTCTTTTTTTCCCAAAGGGTGTGTGCATTCACCCGAGAGAGACAGAGAGAAGGAAAGTGAGAAACCACCCCTCAGGGGGAATGGCCACACTACTAACCTGTCTCCTCCATTCTCCTCTCAGGATTTTGAGCATGCACACAACCCACCTGGGGTGATTTCCTTTTTTCTTTTGAGATTTTTTAAATTAATTTTTAAACTTATTATTCATATATTAAATCACTATACATCATCCAGATTGTGAAGAGACTTTACCCACCATGATATACACCTCAGACCTTGGGATGATTTTTCAAGTCACAGGTCTGGGACTCGAACTGTTGTCGGTCATGTGGGAATCCAGTGCCTTAACCACCATGCCACCTGCTGGCTGCTGAACCACTTTTTCTTAAGTATAGTGAAGATAGAATCAAATGTTACTTTTAAATTACTGCCTGCCTATTGGTGTTGTGGCAGTGAAAGGGCCATTAAGGGTTTTATTAATTGATAATGTTTAGTTTCTGCATAGCACATTGTTGGTAGCCCTTAACTGTAATAGGGTGAAGCTTTAAAAGTTATGTTTGTTTGAAGGGCAAATTTGAATAAAACTCATTTCAGGTAAATGGAGAGTGACAAATATTGTCAACGCTCCGGCTTGACAGTTGTAGACTTCACGTATATGGAGTCAAGCACACTCACTGACAAAGAGCGTAACACCAGGGAAGAACTTCGGCAGTGAGCTAGGAGACTTGCTCTGCCTACAGCAGGGGATGGTTGTGTTGTGTTGAACACTACCCATGTTTTTAGTAGCATTTCTTATCATTGCATCTAAAAGATTTCCACCCAAGAATGAGGACATTGTTTTGTTTATCCCACGCCAATCGCCTGTGGAGAGTGTGAGATAACAGTGTTAGAAAGGACATGAAAAGGAAGAAAAGAAGATAAGACACCTCGAAACAGCACATTTTCGTTTTCAGCATGTTGTATTGTCGCATAGTGGTAGTTCCTCAAGGATGTGCCCAGAGCAATCACCATCTAATAGATCAGTATGATTTGCCTGGAAAGGCTGCAGTTCGACTTTTTATGGTCACCCAGTAGCCTTATGAAAGTGTATTTTCAATTTTGTCAGAGTTTTTCTGCCAAAGATACAAATGGAGACCCTCGCTTCATCATTTTTATGGGTTCCCTTGTGTATTTCATAGTTTTTATATGTTGTTACAAATGGAACTAAGTTTTCCAAATGACAACTTCTCATTCCTGCTGACTGCCACAGGACTCCATCGATTAGCCAGCAAGGACTTCCTAACTGCCTCCTCACCCTTCTCTGTCTCTGGCAACAGGACCTTGTTCTGTTAGAAAGAAGAAAAAGATCGTTTTCTGCTTCGGCAGCATCTGTCATTTACAGAGAAGCACCATCATAAATTCGGCATACATCTATCCAAATCCAGGAGGCCACAATTTAGTATCTCTCATAAAATAACAGATTAGCTAAATTTATGACAAGCATCCTAAGTCTGAAGTTCTGAGGTACCATCGTGTAGAACATAAATGAGGCCCATCTGTCTAAAGAGAACAGACCGTTACACCAAGGCTCACATTTTCATGAAATGTACATATATCATTAAGACTTTCAAAGTCAATTTACAAAGTAGAATTGCCACCATCTTTGTCTGTGCACTTGAATTTGACAACAGCATCCTGCCATACAAGGCTGCAGATTCTGAGAGAGTTAAGTGTCTTCTTCTAGAAACTTAACTTCTGAAACTTTTGAGTATTTTATATTGCTTTGAAATAATGATGAATATTTATTGTTAAGTTCATCCACTTTTGAAAGCTATTTCCTAGTGTTCCTCTAGGAAAAGTGAACCAAAACTTGAGACTAATATATGATTTACTGAGGATGTTAATTTATTATTTACTGGAGATATGTTCTAAACCACTTAAAAAAGCAAAACCTTGGATTTCTCCTTGCTAGGGCTTATATCACTGTCAAAAACATTTATCTTCAGACAAATTTATTTAACTGGTATTCTTCTTTTTTGATTTATTTACAACTTGTCTTCATTTAAAAGCAATTGGTGGGCCAGCAGATGGTGTAGCAGTTACATCGCTGGACTCCCACACAGTTGATCACAGTTCGAGACCCAGACCTGGTAACTTGAAAATCGTGCCAAGCACATGTGCATGTGTGACCAAGAACCGGGGAGAAAAATGGAGGAGGAGGGATTGTGACATGGCCATTCCCTCCTCGGGGGGGGGGGGGGGTTGATTATTTCTCACTTTCCCTCTCTCTGTCTCTGTCTCCTCTTTCTCCAGCAAGCGTTAAGACAAAAAAAAAAAAAAAAAAAAAAAAAACACTTTAAAAAAGAATAAGTAAAAGCAATTGGAATATAAAAGGCTTTGGTATGAATAGTTTTTGTAAATGTGTAACCGTAAATGCCCTTGAGATTTCAACGTAAGTTATTACTTATATGTTTTTTTATCATTCTACTTATTTGCTTCAAGAAGACCCCTTTTATGTTTTTTCCTGACATGAGTGGATAATCAAATAGAGTTATTTAATAAGTATGTGTAAATTCTGTGTGCAAGGCCATGTGCTATGCTTTTTGAGAGGTTCTTGGACTAATTGCAAAGATGTTTATAGTCTAATGACCCACAAATTTAGTCTAAAGCTTATATTAGAAAGCAAAAGTGTTTTTAATAGAAGCATTTCTAAAGTATATTGCTCTTTCCTGACTCCTTTTTCTGGGACCCAGATTCACTGTTAGGGGCACCAGGCATAATATTATGCAATACTTGGTGCTCTCCTTTCTGTGGGTCAGCACTGTCCAGTGAAATATTCTGTGATGATGGAAGTGGTTTATGATCTGCATTGTCTGACTTGAGTGTGGCTCATGTTACTGAGGGACCAAATATTTTATTTTATTTTATTTTTACTAACTTCACTAGCCATAGGTGACTAGTAGCTACTGTTTTGGATGGCACACCTCTAGAGTGTGTTATTTTCTTGTTCTTTGACAAACTATAACTCTAGGGAAGGTATTGAATTCTCTGAGTCTCTCTTTTCTCATATATAAAGTGGAAATAATGCCCTCCCTACATCATAGCAGTGTAATATGATCATGAAAGACCTTTGCAAAGTTTAAATCATAAGAAAATTCCTGTTACAGATGTACTTGCTGTTTTTTTTTTTTTTTTTTTTTTTTTTTTTTTTTTTTTTTAAGAGAATTTTGCTACTAGGGTATGTGTGCTTACCAGAGAGACAAAGAGAGACAGAGAGAGGAAAAAGTAAGAAATCATCCCCCAGGGGGAATGGCCACACCATAATCCCTTCTCCTTCTCTCTTCTCTCTCCTCTCGGGACCTGGGCACACACATGCACACACCCACCATGAATTTCAAGCCGTCAGGTCTGGGACTCACACCACAGCCATGTGGGAGTCCAGCCTCTTAATTACCATACCTTCTGCTGGCCCCTGTACATATAGATTTTAAATTTTTCTTGTTCCTTCTATAGTATCTTATATTTGCTATCCCTTCTTTCTTTGTTGTCAGTGAGGCTGACAGCTGTCCCTCATAGTGGCCAGCTGTTGTCATCTTCTATCATGCTGTACCTAATATATGATATTCTAGAAAAAAAAATTCAAGCTTACTAGACTTATACATACCCTATTCCATGTAATGATTATAACAGTCTTTTGATAGATACTGAAAACACCTGGAGAGGGGAAATAATAGCCCATTTTTGTTCAGACAGAAAGTAGTTTCAAAGTGAGAGTTTCACCCACGAAGTCCCTCCAATTCACTACCTTCGAATGTACACTTTACTGTGTCTGATGACTGAATGCTACTTCAGATTATTTTTCACTAGGTGACACTTTTAGAAGTCTAACATTTTAGAGATGTATATTGTTCTTTTCCCTACCCTATTTTACAGCTGCTTTTGCTTGATTAAAAAAGCAAGTTGTGAGTGACTTTGAGTAGGACAGATTAACCAAGATATGGTTTCACGTCCCACTCACATACTGTGTAGCAATAGCATTGTAGAAGGAGCTTGAGCTTGAAGTCAGGCAGATTTGCTCCCTCTCGATGACCACCTATAACCTTACTGAGTCATGCTCACTAAACTTCTGTTTTCTCATTATCTAATGGAAGTACCAATGCCTACCTCTTGAGGTTCTTGTCAGGATTATTGAGCTGAGAAATGAAAAGTGCCTTGCTCAGTACCTATCATGTAACAGACACTCAATAAATGATAGCCATAAAAACTAATAATTTGTTCTAAGTTATTTCCAGACTTTGCCCTTATTTTGACTCTACAGTCATTTCACGTCATGCTGGCATGCAACAATGACCTATGCTTACACTCCTTGTTATGGGCTTGTTTTAGTACCTCATAGTAATTATGTGCATGTATGTTTTCATTACAGGACATTAAAGCTTGATGAGCCTGACTCTCCCAGTGAGGCATTTAAAGATGTGGAAGGACCTTCTTGGTCTTTCTCACATTTTTATGTATAATGGAGGAGATATCATTCCACTTATCCTCCCACTGGTGAATGTTGATTATCTGTTATGTCCCCTGCAGCTCCTGGTACTCCGTTCTGCACATTATAGTAACACAGCACATACTAAGTGAATACCATTAATTGTCATTAAATGGGTGAAGCTCTGATACCCTTTCTAGAATGTAGACAGGGCAAGAAGATACTGCTTAGCTCTTTGTCTTTGCAGTCATTGGAAAGGATGCCCACCTCACAGGATGACAGGTCATTCTATGTTCAATGATAGTATTGAAGAGGGATGACCCAACACATGCCCATCTTTGGAGAGAGAAAATTGGGTACTACACATAGAGAAACAGCTCTACCCAGAGCCAGGGTTGGCTACTGAAGTCAAAGTGGCACGTGGGAGGATATGATCTAAATTGGAAACATGGCCTGACTGATGTGCTGGAATTTATGTTCACAAATAAGAAGCTTGTCATCTCATACAATTTGTTTCCAGCTTCTCATTTATGATTCTGTTGGTATTTCTTGTTGGTTATTAGCTACTTAACATTGAAAAAATACACTTCTTATTTTCTTTCAATGTGAAATGAAATAAATATTACAGTTTCTTATACCAAGGTAGATAATTTTATTCTTTGTTTTAAAATATTTGAACTTTGGTCAGTCTTCAGATGATTTTTTTTTCCCCACCAAACTAGAAAAATGGCCATATTAAAGTTCAAATAATTTGTCTTCTCCAGCATAATATCTTTGTTCTTAGTTCCCTGTTTATATATAAAATGATTTTATTCAATGTGGAAATTAATTACTGTATACTACATTTTGAGTTTAAGAAAAGTTATTTCTTTTCGACTAAAAGATCCAATCCTTTGACTAACCCAAAAGACATAATGATTAATATGCAGTAAAAGCATTAAGTACTTTGGAAATAATTAGCAGCTGTTCTGTTTATACAACTGATGGCTTTTCAAATTAAGAGAACCCATTTGGAAAGCAACTTCACAGAATAAATCAAGAACCATAAAAATGTTCATTCCATTACACTAGTTAATCCCTCTTCTTGAATTCTATACCAAAGAAATAATCCTAAATAGAAAGCAAGAAAAATAAAACATTATTGATGAATTTGCTCATTATAGCATTATTTCTATTAATGAAAATGGAAACAAGATGATCAGTACTAGGGAAATTATTTAAATAAAATGCTCACATTATGTAGCATTAAATTAAATAACAGTAGCACCATGGAAACACAAAGTAATATGTTAAATTAAAACATTGTAAAATACACGAAATCAAAAATTACAAAACAGTTTATTCATTTGTTTATTTCCGTATATCTATTATGTCCCTACTGGGCACCCTGCATCCTGCTAGGCACTGGTTATATGACAATAGGTTTGATGGACTTGGGTCTGGCCCTCATAACATCTTGTCTGAATGGATAGATACAGCCCAAGCAATGACAAGCTTAATGAGTCAAAAGAAAGGATACTAACCTAATCTGGGAAGGAGAGGAAGGCCAAAGCAGATTTAAGCTCTCTGTGAATAAGAAGTTAGCCAGGAAAACAGGAGCCCTAATTTGGAGGGAAAGATGATTATCATCAAGGAACCACTATTTCAGAGGCCCTAACTGTGAAAGACTGTTTCATTTAAATAACTGAAACAGTGAAAGGAAACTTGGTACAAAGAAGAGAATTTAGGATGTTGGTAAGAGATTGATTGAAATGATAGGTTAGGATAGAAATGAAGGCAAAAAGAAAGGATGGGCATAACTGATGAGATTCTGAATTGTTTTAAAAGGTTTTTGCCTTAGGGTAGGTGCACTTGCCAGGGAGAGAGACACAGGGAGACAAGAAATCAGGAGTCACCCCCTTGGGGGGAGGGTGGCCATGCCACAATCCTTGCTCCTCCATTCTCCTCTCAGGATTTTGGGCATGCATGCACATATTGCTTGAACCGTGATTGGCCATGTGGGGGTCCAGTGCCTTAACCACCACACCCCCTGCTGGTGCCCTGAACTTCTTTTTGTGTCTTGGATTCCTGTGAGCAACTAGTGAAGTCTGTTTCCAAGCTGATGTTTTTAACACATGCAATAGAAATTATATTTTTATAAATAAAACCAATTTTTTTGAGAGGGGTTTTTGCTATAGGGTACATGCGCTCGCTAGAGACACAAAGAGTGACGGAAAGCAAGAAATCACTCCCCCAGGGAGATGGCCATATCACAGCCCTCCTTTCTCCTCTCAGGATCTTGGGCACACATGCACACACGCCTGGCATGAGTTTTAAGCCACTGAGTCCAGAATTTGAATCATGGACGACTGAGTTGGAGTCCATCAATGTAATCATTATGTCATCAACTGGTCCCCAAACCAATTATTATATTGAACTGCAGTTATCGGTTTTTGTTGTGATACTGTAATACAGAAATAATATATTAAATATAGTCTAAAAATCAGTCTAATATCTGCAATAATTTTGAGATGGTATTGAATGTAAACAGTATGTCCAATATTCTATTTATATGACAACTATAGTATTTGATGAGAATATCTGATTGCTATTGGTGACTAAGTTATAGATATTCCTAAGACAGACATAGTTCATTGCCTTAATTTATACATGAAGGAAATGCTAAATTTTCATTACAGATAAATGAAAGTAAGTACACATTCTTTACCATTCTAATTCACAGATCTTTTGAATTCATGGCTCCCTTTGAAGTTCATAGACCCCCGGTTAAAACTCTTACTTTAATGTGAAAGGACTTGGAGTGTTTTCTCTATTCTCTATATGCTCTGGTATTAAAAATAACTTCTTCAGGGAACCAGCAGTTAGCGTAATGGCTATGTCACTGGACTCCCACGTAGTCGACCGCGGTTCGCGTCCTGGACCCGGTGGCTTAAAACTCACGCCGGGCGCGTGTGCGTGCGTGCCCAAGATCCCAAGAGGAGAATAGAGGAGAAGGGATTGCGGCGTGACCATCCCCCCTGGGGGGTGATTTCTCGCTTTCTGTCTCTATGTCTCTCTCTGTCTGTCTGGCGAGCGCACGTGCCCTATAGCGAAAACCTCTCCAAAAAAAAAATAATAATAACTTCTTCTAACCAGCAGGTGGCACATTAAAGCACTGCAGTTAGAGTACTGGATCTGGAGGCTTGAAAGTCACACCAGGCACTTGTGGGTGTGTGCTCAAAATCCCAGCAGGAGAAGGAATTGCAGCATGGCCATCCTCCCCGAAGATGATTTCTTACTTTTCCTCTCATTTTCCCTTTCGGGTGCACCATGACAAAAACTTTATTTTTTTTTAGAGAGAGATTTTTCCTGTAGGGCACATATGCTCACCAGGGAGACAGAGAGAGACAGAGAGAGAGAAAGCGAGAAATCACCTCCACAGGGGGATGGCCACACCACAATCCCTTCTCCTCCATTCTCCTCTTGGGATTTTGGGCACACATGCACACATACACATCCAGCATGAGTTTCAAGCCTCTGGGTCTGGGACTCAAGCTGTAGTTGGCCATGAGGGAGTCCAGTGCCTTAACCACTATGCCACCTGCTGGCCCCAGCAAACACCTTAAAAAATCTTCCAATGTCTAGATGAGGCTTATATATCACAGGATACAGGTAGGAAAGAAATTTTTACCATTTATTTTGTATTATATTTGTGAGGTTCACAGTTTATAATGCAATGTCATATCTGTCACTTCTGTTATGGTCACAGTCTCACAGCCATAAGTTTCCATATAGCAATAGTTGTAAGAGATCTAGTATGATAAGAAACCTAGATGAACCCCTTTAGGGTCTCAGGCCTCTTGAATTAATTTCTTTTCTTTTCTGTTCTTTTTTTTTTTTTTTTTTTTTTTTTTTTTTTTTTTTTTTTTTTTTTTGAGAGGTTTTTGCTATAGGGCTTAGGCACTCGCCGACAGAGAGAGACAGAAAGCGAGAAATCACCCCCTGGGGGGATGGCCACGCCGCAATCCCTTCTCCTCCATTCTCCTCTCAGGATCTTGGGCATGCACGCACACATGCCTGTCGTGAATTTTAAGCCAGGGGCCTGGGACTAGAACCGCAGTCAACTGCATGGGAGTCCAGTGACATAGCCATTACGCTAACTGCTAGTCACTTTTTTTTTTTTTGTCAGAGATTTTTGCTATAGGCCATGTGCACTTGCCAGAGAGGCAGAGAGAAAGTAAGAAGTCACTCCCCAGGAGAAATGACCATGCTGTAATCCATTCTTCTGCATTCTCCTGTCAAGATTTTAGTCACTCTTGCACACACGCTCAGCATCAGTTTCAATCCTCTGGGTCTGGGACTCAAACCATGGTCAGTCAGTGGGACTCTAGCACCTAATCACTACACCACCAACTGGCCCCTTAATTTGACCTTTTAAAGGTGAATTTCTGTGGTAAATAAGTTCTCTTCTATACTCTTAGATATGTATATGTATAAAATTAATTTGCCAGGACGCATGTACACTTACCAGTGAGAGACAGACAGAGAGAGGGAAAAGGAGAGAGAGAAAGACCCCCAGTAGAGCATGATCACAGTACAATCTCTTTTCCTCCATTTTTTCATCCTGTCGGGATTTGAGGGAGGTACAAACATGTGCCTGATGTGTTTCTCAAGCCACCAGGGCTGGCATTCAAACCACAAAGTCGGCCGCGTGAGATTCAGCTCCTTTAACCACTAGGCCATGTGGCTGGCCCTTAGCAGTATATTTTTTTAAAGAATTGGTAACTTTCTTATACCTGGTGTGCAGCCCCTTAATGTCTGCATAGTTTCCTTCGAGTAGGCAGTGTCTGCCTAGTTAAGTCCATAAAGAGTGAAAGTCTGGTACCTATCTCCCTGGAGCAGCCTGAGGCCATGAGCTTGTTTTCTCACTGGACTTTTTCTCACCTGACTAGATGAAGAACGATTCAGCTTCCTCAATAGCTCTCAGGCTGACCTCTCCACTGTCAGTGTGCCCCTCACCTGCCTGGAGTATCAAAGCTAAACTCTTTACTGATCTCTGCATCTAGGGATGAAGGAGGGGGAGGAAGCCAAATTCCAATGTTTCACTTGAACCTTGTGACTCTATGTTCCCTCCATAAAGGGCCGTTCACATAGAAGAAAAAGAAAGTGTTCCTCATTTCACCTAGAAAATTAGTTTTTAATCTTATTCCTAGCTTTTGAATCTCAACTGGACTTACTCCCTGAGGGACCTGATTTGAGTGACATGAGTTACTTATTCTATTTTCCATCATAAAGCTGCCTCAGAAATAGCTGTTTCACATTTCTTGGTGACAAATGGGAGAAGGGGCAATTTTTCAACATGAAAAAAAGTTGAGGTGTGATTTCTCTATGGTATAAGTCAAATGGCTAGAAAGCTACACAAAACAGGAGGAAGCTGTTCATTAGATTCAAACTCTAGCAAACAAGCCCTCTTTTGTGCTCGCTCCGAAAACCTGACAAGTTCACCACTATCAGTGCTAGTTCACTGATACAGGGTGCAGGCTGCCAGCTTTCATCATGGAGATATGTGGAGATGCTACTGCTCCATCGGAGTGTGAGGTTGGCAGCTTCTGCTCCCCCAACAAGGCGGTATGAGGGACAGCAGGGCAGTTGTCATGCAGTGCTCAAGCAAGGAAGGCGATCGCTGACATTTCATTGAACCACAAAAATGCTGCAGGGGGAAGCCCGGTGGCCTGAACCTGATTGGCATAGGCTTTTACATGAAAAGAGCAGCAACGTCCTAAATCAGGACTGTAGCCTGGCAGAGAATCACCGGAAGATGTGAGTACAACACAGGCGGCTTATGAGCTTACAAAATCAGTCATCTCACTTGCATGGGTCCCGGTTATTTAAAATAAGTAAGGTTTAGGTTTTTGATTTTTTTAATGAAACTATGTACAGAATATGTTTCATTAAAGAGATGCTTTAATTTATAGACAATTTTTCCCACTTTCAGGACTACTCTAAAGACTAAGATATGAAAATTAGACATAAGCACAGTTAATTAGGAATTAGCAAGTTTCACAGTGATCATCCATGCTTGAAGAGACAGGGTTTCTGAAATGTAGCTGGAGGCATGGTAGTGTGGTTTTGGATGTGAAGAGCCTGACAGCATCCAATTGGCCCAATGTGTAATGTGTTAGTGCTCTGAGAATTTCAAAACCTAGCTTTCATTTCCATGTCTGTCCTTGGCTACTTGATGCTTCTGGGCTTGTGACTTAAGTACTCTGTCTTGTTGTCCACATCTTTAAAATGATTTAAGCCATATAGAAAATTCTGTTTCTCAAGGTGATCTAACAGTTCACACCCTACTGGGGCAATTTCCAATAGGAAGTCACATGATTCATAAAATATAACAGCAAACAGAGATGATACGAGATAACCCAGCCTGTACCGTATATGCTGGTTAACCCTTGGAGACACTGGAAGTTAGCTCAAGTCTAGATAAGGCATCAGGTTGGAGGAAACCTAAGAGGGTGACTAAAGGACCCCCAGTGCACTGAATGAGTCTTGGGCTACTTGGTATGAAGTTGTAAGCTTGGGGATTTGGGTCAGCAAAGACTTCATAACAACACCTTTAGTCATGAGTACTATTATGTAAAAGGGTGGGGGAAATTAAATAATACCAGAAGACATAGTACTCAAAGTTTCTCAAAGAGCATAAATATATCAATCATGTAATTGGTGATAACTCAGACAATGTTGATCAGTGTTGTAACTTAATATTATTGTTTAGAATATCGCAGACTTGTTGTTGAGCTAGAAACCTCTGACAAATCTCCAAACAAAACACCCTAAGAAAGTTGCCAGAGAACAGGATACCAGTTTAGTTGTAAAACAACTGTCTAGGGGACCAGCAGGTGGCATGGTGGTTAAGGTGCTGTATACTTCTACATGGCTGACCACGGTTCAAGTCCCAGACCTGGTGGCTTGCTTTCTCACTTTCCCAGTCTCTCTCTCTCTCTCTCTCTCTCTCTCTCTCTCTCTATATATATATATATATATATATATATATATGTGTGTGTGTGTGTATATATGTGTGTATATACATATATATATGACTATATATACATATATATAGTCAAATTAAAATAAATGAATAAATAAATAAAATTAAATAAATAATTCTTTTTTAAAAACTGTCTATACTTGGATGATATTTTGTTTTAATACATACTTTAGCTATATCAGAGGTGCATTGGTCATCTATATGTAAGTTTATGTAGCATTTCTAATTAAGGAGATAATGAAATGGACATATTTGTTCATTTTAGCAACCATCAAAATACTAAACTGGGTACCAAAGAATGTGTTCTTATGATCCTTTCCTAGTACATCTCATCAAAATCTATTATTAAAAACAATTTTCTATGGGCACATGTATTTATTGGAAAGAGAGAGAAAGAGTACACCCTCTGGTGGGTTAGCGATGCTACAATTCCCTCTCTATTCTCTCAGGAGTTTGGACACACAAACATACATACCTACCATGTCTCCTCAGCCACTGAGTTCAGGACTTGAACCTTGCGGTTGGTGTGGAATCCAGCTGCCCCAACCACTGTGCCACCGGCTGGCCCAAGACCCATTCTTGAGAATTGCTTCATCCTCAAATGACATTAAATATTTATTGCAAATATGTAACATTAGTAACAATAATGTAAGTATTTTACATAATCAATTCAAGGATTACTCTCTCCTGGTTAAAATAAAATTTAAGTGCAAACAAATAAAAAATAATTTATATAATGTCAAAATACAACTATGAGAAAAGGGTTATAAGAGCATAGAATAGGGAAGGAGGAAGCAGTTGGGCTCAGAGACTAAAAGTAGCAAGATCAGTAAAGAAGTTTCACGGTGATCCTGAGAGAATTGGTGAGGTCTGACATAAGGCAGTAGCACATACTAGGTGCTGAATAAATACCTGCTAGATGGGAGGCTGACAGAAGACATATTTGGAAGATTATCCGCAAACTTTGGCTGTTAATGAAATGCATGAGATAAAAAAGGGAAGAATTCCAGAGTCTGGAATTCCAGAGTCTGGTGATAATTCTAATACATAACTTGTATAATTGATATGGGGACCACCTGGAAGGGCCACTATGTGGAGCTCATCCATTCAGTATCAGACAAACTGAGTCTGACATATCCATGAAACGTCTAAAAATAGATATTCTTTAGACAATTGGGGAGGAAAGGATCTTAAGCCTGTAAGGGAGAAAGAGATTGGAGGATCTATGTAAATGTAATAGAAGTCATTGGAATGAATTAGATCATATAATGCCCAAGAAGAGGACAAGAGTGTGACATGAAGGTGTGCCAGCACTTACAGAAGAAGTGGAGCTGGTGAAGGGGGTACACAATGACCTGTTGTGAAGGCTGGAGGAGAGCCCGTGGACATCAAGGGGGGAAGTATTGTGACTATCAAGGGGAACAAGTTTCAAGAAAAAATTTGTACTCAATGCATGATAAGATTGAAGAGAGACTACTGCTTGGTAGGAAAATAAAGATGAAGAGAGGAAGTAGGCAGAGTTGCTTCCTAGGACTTCTTTAAGTTCAGCACCAGGAAGAAGATAGGTGGGAAACTCCAGGAATAAACCGAGTCAGAAAATGACTTTTGGAAAATGGACATTTTATGATTATGTAGCCAGAAAGAAAGAATCCAGTAGAAAGAGTGTATTTGAAACTTCAGAGAGGAGAGAAGAGACCTAAAATAGAGAATGCAAGCAAAAGTGTTCCTCTTTTCCTCAGAAATATGTTGAAAATGCAGATGAGAGAAATTGTGACATTGGGGATGAACTCATTCTACCTCCCCATTTCTCTAAGAAATTGAAAACCAGGAATTTGCTAATGAGAAGTTTAGAATATTGGTAGAAAATTTAAGGAAAAAGCTTTCATGGGAAAGCTTCCATGTACGTAACTTTTCACTACAAATGTTCCTACTTCAAGGAAATCTAACTATAAGAGTATATCATTTTGGGGGAACCAGCAGTTAGTGTAATGGCTATGTCACTGGACTCCCACATAGTCGACCATGGTTCGAGTCCTGGACCCGGTGGCTTAAACTCACGCCGGGCATGTGTGCGTGCATGCCCAAGATCCCGAGAGGAGAATGGAGGAGAAGGGATTGTGGCGTGGCCATCCCCCCTGGGAGGTGATTTCTCGCTTTCTGTCTCTCTGTCTCTCTCTGTCTGTCTAGCGAGCGCACGCGCCCTATAGCAAAAACCTCTTCCCCCCAAAAAAGAAAAAAAAAAAAAAAGAAAGAGTATATTATTTTGGGACCAGCAGATGGCATAATGGTTGCATTGCCCATGTGACTGACTACAGTTCAAGTCCTAGACTTGGTGACTTAAACTTACGCCAGGTGCATGTGCATGCATACCCAAGATCCTGAGAGGAGAATGGAGGAGAAGGGATGGTGGTGTGGCCATTCCCTCTGGGTGGTGACTTCTCACTTTCTTTCTGTCTCTGACGAGTGCACTTGCCCTATGGCATAAACCACACTTAAATAAATAAATAAATAAATAAGACTATATAATTTTAAAATAATTTTGTGTGATTATTCCAAAGCAAGCTCTGCTTTCCCATCCAAAAATAAAAAAAAAGCAAACTTTTAAGCAGTGAATTGAAACATTACTAAATTTTCCAACATCTTTCTGCACATAACCTTTCAGAAAAATATCTAAAAAATAAAGTGAGGCAAACTCTTATATCTGATTGTCGTCTGCAAGGTTGACCTTTTCTTCCAGCTCCTTTACACACATGCAGTCCCGATGTACTAGAAAAACGAATGCCTCATTCTTGGTGCAGCCAATGCTACCGCGACGATGATGCTCTAGCATCTGTACATCTCTTATTACATTTTGTTTTGCAAAAAACTTTAAACTACCCAATTGACTTGTTCATCTTGCAGCTTGTGTGCTTTCTTTCTTTCTTTTTTTTCCCCTCCAAATCCATTAACTACCTTAATGGAATTCGACTTTAAACTTCAAAATATCTGTCATCAGTTTGCAGTTCCTATCATTTGTACTGTGTCAAATGTATAGATAAGGAGGAGACGAATGAAGCAAAGCTTAAGAAGGCTTCTGCAGCACATCAATTTACATGAATATACAGGTTTGCAGATTCTTTTTTTTTTGGTCTGATGCAGAGCCCCATGGGCTTTTAGCTTCATTTCTCACAAGACTGCGCTCTAGAAGGTAGTAGGTGCTCTGACTGACACCCATTAATTTCATTTTATTCAGAAAATGAGAAAAAGATAAAACAGAAAAGAATGATTTTAGAATTCCTTATCAACATGAGCTACCTTGTTTTAATGAGTGCTAAGTAATAGGAGCATTGCTTTGTTTTTGGAATAATAATGAGATGTTGGACAAGGTGCTTTGTGAATACTACTGGAATGAATATGACCAGCAGTTCTTTCATGACATGCCTCTTTTGTCTAATTCTTTTTAGTGCAATAAGAAGTATTAAAGGGAAAAATTATACATATAACTCGGCAAGCAGTAACCTTAGAAAGCACAAAGTCTTGGGTTGTCAGAAAAGTCATGACATGTTTTTTTTTCCTACGTTTTTTCCTATGCAAATATGCATCATGACTTCTCTGATGATCCAATACAATTCTATTGAAATTATTACGTTGGTACCATAAGCACATTTTTTCAAGTTTTAGGACTTCTTTGTCATTCTGGAAGACTTGTCTTAGAAAGATATTAGTTGGTGTTAATGAGCAAGGCTCACAACTTTTAAAAGACTCTTTTTGATAAATGATAAATGACCACACAAAAAGCAGAAAACCTATTACATTTTCATGAAAGCAAAATATACATATTAAAAATAGTATATAAAGTTTTAATCTTTTAAAGCAGTAATGATGGGGCCAGCAGGTGGTGTGGTAGTTAAGGCACTGGATTCCCACATGGCTGACAGTGGTTCAAATCCCAGACCCAGTAGCTTGAGAATTATGCTGGGCACATGTGCTTGTGTGCCCAAAATCCCAAGAGGAGAATGGAGGAGAAGGGATTGTGCCATCCCTACTGTAGGGTGATGTTTTAATGCTCTCTCTGTGTGTCTCTCTGGTGGGTCTGGTGGGTACATGCCCTATAGCAAAAACCTAAAAAAAAAAAAAAAGCCATAATGATAAACTACTATGTAGCTAGATGAATAATATTTCTGCCAAATAATTAAAAATTAAAATCATTGCTTTAGGGCTTGAGGTGTTGAGATGGGATTGTTCATTTGTGGTGATTTGCTTATAAAGACTGGCCTATATATTTTCCCATCCTCAGCAATAAATGGCATGGATTGAGAAATCTGCAGTCCCTGAGTACAGAACAGAATCCATGACCTTGATCTCACTGTATGGTTTGCCTGAGTTTATTCCTCAAAACTATTAACTTTTCATTGTGTCTTCTACTTGAAGTCTTTACCTGACCTTCTTAACTTTCACAGTCTTCTTGGTTCTTTTTTTCCTCTTTATTCAGGTTAGAGTGTGTATGTGAGAGAGAGAGAAGCCTGTGCTTGTGAGAGAGAGTCAAGGGAGATGAGGACCCTCCCCAAGGTCTGGTTATGACACGGTCCCCTTCCGCCATCCTCCAGCCTGTTGAACCTTGTGCACTTGTGCACATGCCCCGCATCTTTCAGGCTAACCAGGGTGGGAATTCAACTGGTGGTCACCTTGTGGATCCAGCTTCCCTTGAGCAGAGCATTACCACTGTGCCATGGAGCTCGTCCCCCTCTTCTTGGTCCCTAAAGCCAATAAGAAAGTGGTAATATTTAACAGTATGTACAAATTAAGATACCAAGCACTTAAATCACTTACTTGCTTGAGAGTAATTGATTAGTCAGGGCTAGAACTAGGAATAGTCAAGTATTGCTAGTTGAAAGTTTTGGAAGCATCTAATACCATTATCTTTAATCTACACAGTGGCACCATCCATTCACCAGTTTTGGCTCATGCCCAAAATGCTTTAGTGATCTTTGATTTCTCTCTGTCTCTGCTTCCTGGCATCTAATTGGTCAGTCAGTATAGTTGGTTCTACCTACAGATACAAATATAAAACTACTTTTCAGTTCTCTCCTCTACCACCCTGGCCCAACCAATGATCAGCTCTGTTGTGGACAATTTCAGTCATCTCCTAACTCTGGTCTGTTCTCCACGTAGCAGTCAGAGCGATCTTATGAACATATGGATCACATCACCTCTCCCCGCTACTGAGAAATCTTCCTTGTATTACATAGACGTTTCTCTCATGTGCTACTGGACTATGTGCAGCCTAGTCCCTCCCTGCCAGTTGGTATCCTTCACTAATGCTGCAGCCCCACGAATCTTGCTCTAACTTGTTCCCATTTCAAGGTTTCTACACTTGCTTTTCTTTCTCCTTAGCATGCTATTCCTTCTGGAATTCCTATACTTCATTCCGACCTGAGCTGGCTCTGTTGCCATGCCAGCTTTAGTTTTCTTCCTGGCACACCTATCGCTAGGAGATAGTTTATGTATACAAGTTGAACATCTCCAATCTGAAAATTTGAAATCCAAAATGTTTTGATCACCAACACGATATCGCAAGTGGAAAATTTCTGTGAGGTGGTAAAGGTCACAGTTAGATTACAATATAAATAAAATTACCTTGCAGCTATGTATATAAACTGAATACAAAGCATACATTTATTTTGTGTTCAGGCTTGGCCCTCATTTCCAACATATTTCATTATATATGTACAAAGACAGTCCTGCATCACTTAACAAAGAGGATATATTTCTGAGAAATATGTTAGGTGACTTCTTCATAGAGTGTATCTATACAAACTTAGATGGTATACTCCATACACCTAGCCTACTCCACACCTGCACCATATGGTTTAGCCTATTACTATCTAAGGGACTGCCACCATACATATATCCATCTTTGACTAAAACAAGATTATGTGATTATGTAGTACATGACTATATTCAAAAATCCAAAAATATCTGAAATCCAGAACACTCTGGTTCCAAATATTCTGGACAAGGGATACTCAACCTGAAAATCATATATATATGTGAAAATCATATATATATATGTGTATACACTTTTATATGTGCTTTGTATATAATTTTATATATGAATTGATATTTATATGCACACATTTATTTTCTTTCTCCCTGGCGAGATGAATAATTCTGTTTAGTCAAAACTTGGTCCTTTGACCTCTAACTTTAGTGCCTAGAATAGTGTATAGCATATAATCGGTGCTTAACAAATATTTGTAAACTAGATGGATGGATAGTAGATGAGTGGATAGATGGTTATTTCCTTAGGATATATTTATAGATGGGGACTTAATGGGCAAAATGGCATGAACTTCAAATATGTTATTAGAATGTTTCCGAATGGTTACACCACTTCATACTGCCAGCAAACAGTATGTGTAGCTGCCTATATCTTACCTTACTGTCTTGGTAATGTTTAAATCTTTGCCATTCTTCAGAGGTGGAAAATGATACTGCTTATTAGTTTTACTTTTCAGATCAAGATATGTTATCAAGAACAAAACTGCAAGGAAAATTTCACTTCACAGAGGGAATCAGAGACCTTCTTTAAGATATCTGTTAATCCTGTTGAGAAATTAGTCAAGAGAAGAAAAAACCTAATCATTTTTTTTCTTGAAATGCACTTTTAAAAAATTGTTGTTATTTGCTTTTCTAAGTTACATGTAGTATTTTAGATTTTTTAAAAGACAGTATTAAAGTTTATACATCTGATTCTCAACAAGTTTTGTCCATAATGTGCTATGCCTTAAAAGACATCGTTTAACAGATTTACAAAGATGTTACTATCCATTCACCTTTATTCAACAATGTCAGGCTTTCAAGAGGGTGTTTCTGAGGTGAAGCTTTTTTTCTTTTTTTTGGCTGTAGGGCGTGTACTCTCCAGAGACAGAAAGGGAGAGAAAGAGAGAAGTGAGAAATCACCCTCCAGCAGGGATGGCCATGCTGCAATCCCCTCTCCTCCATTCTCCTCTAGTAATTTTGGGCATATATGCACTTGCACCTGGCATGTTTTTCAAGGTGCCAAGACCAGGACTGGAACTGCTAAGTCAGCCTTGTGGAATCCAGCCACCTTAACCACCATGCCACCTGGCTGGCCCAAGTTCATGAAGCATTCTTAATCTAATCTCTGTTAAAACGAATGGGCAATAAGAACAATGGCCCAGGATTTAGGAAGCCTATGTTTGAATCCATGTTCTACCATTTATTCATTGAATGACTATTATCAAATTACTTAATCTATTTATATCTTGGCTTTAAGAAAAAAAAACAAAAACCTGCAGTTTGGGACTAGCAGATGGTGTAATGTTTATTTCAGTGGAAACCCATGTAGTTGATCACAGTTCGAGTCCCAGACCCAGTAGCTTAAAATTCACGCCAGACACGTGTGTGTGTGTGTGTGTGTGTGTGCCCAAAATCTCAAGAAGAGACTAGAAGAGGAGGGACTGTGGCATAGTCATCTCCCCCCGGGGGGGGGGGGATTTCTTGCTGTGTCTCTGTCTCTCCGGTGAGGGTGAGCACACACACCCTAAAACAAAAATCTCACTCTAGAAAAACAAACAAACCACTTCAGTTTGTGGCTTATGATAAAACAACATTTACAGAGTAAACAGCATGCCATAGTCTGCAAGATGATTTGTAATAAGGCACATGTATTTAACCAAAGAAAGACTCCGGCTCAGACTACATATAAAGAATTCTTATAAATCAATAATAAACAAGGATGACAATCCATTTTTTAAAAAGTGATCAAAAGAGCTTATCAAATATTTCATAAAAGTATATAGTTGAGCAATAAGAATATATGCAAGGATGCTCGATGTCATAGTCATTAGAGAAATACAAATTAAAACCACAGTAAGATGTTACCATCCCTCCACCAAAATGATTAAAATCAAAAGGATTTTTTTTCTTTTACTGTTGTCATGTATAAGAGAGAATAACAGAACAATAAGAACTCTCATACATTTCTAGTAGGAATATAATTGTTACAATCATTTCAGAATGTACCGGGAACCAGCAGTTGGAGTAATGGCTATGTTGCTGGACTCCCACGTAGTCGACCGCGGTTCACATCCCAGACCCGGTGGCTTAAAACTCACGCCGGGCGCATGTGCGTGCGTGCCCAAGATCCCGAGAGGAGAATGGAGGAGAAGGGATTGCGGCGTGACCATCCCCTCTGGGGGGTGATTTCTCGCTTTCTGTCTCTATTTCTCTCTCTGTCTGTCTGGCGAGCGCACGCGCCCTAGAGCAAAAACCTCTCAAAAAAAAAAAAAAAAAAAAAAGAATGTACTGAAGTTAGAGATATGTATTTTGTGGCCCAGCAATTATAACTCTTTTGTATATGTACTTAATTTAAGTTTGTGTTTATGTCTAAAAAAAACGTATTTGAATGTTCATGGTGTAAAGCCTGGTGTAGTGGCACATGCCTGTAATCCTAGCTACTCAGAAGGCTGAGGCAGAAGGACTATGATTTTGAGGCTAACCAGGGCAAAGTAGCAAGATCTTAATCTTTTTTTTTTTTTTTTTTTTTGAGAGATTTTTTCCTATAGGGCACGTACACTCACCAGAGACAGAGATACAGAAAGTGAGAATTCACCCTCCTAAGAGGATGACCACACTGTGATCCCTTCTCCTCCATTCTCCTCTCAGGATTTGGGGCACACATGTACACATGCCCAGCGTGAGCTGCAAGCTGCCTGGTTTGGACTCAAACCACCGTCGACCATGTGGGAGTCCAGCTTTTTAATCACTACGCCATCTGCTGGCCCCAAGACCTTGTCTCTTAAACAAAACAAAACTGAATGTTCATAGTGTGGCCCAGCCCCTGTGGTGTGGTGGAAACTCCGTGCCCCATAAGACTGGAAACCATACGGCCAACAGCAGGTTCAGATCCCTGGATTGGCCTGAAAACATACCAGGTCACACATGGCCACTCGCAATCCCGAAGAGATGGAGGACTGAGAAAAGGGGATTGTGGTGTGAAGAGGCCCTGTCAAAGGTGACCCCCTGTCTTTCTATCTTACATATGCATGTACTATCATGAAAACATTTTTTAAAAAGAATGTTTATAGTAGCATTATTCAAAATAGGTAAAAATTGAAAACATTCTAAATGTTTATAAACACCAAAGTATATAAACATAATTTTACAATGGAATACTACCCAGCAATAGAAAACAAACATCTATTCTTCTGTGCAATAATGTGGATAAGTCTCATGGACATAATGTTGAGTGAGAGGAACCAGAAACAACAGAACACATTTTGTGTGATTATGCTTAATAAGAAATTCAAAAACAAGTAAAACTGATCTAAGCTGATAGAATTAAGAATGATGGTTATCTTTTGAGGAGGGAAGAAGGAGATCTCTCTCTCTCTCTGTCCCTCTCTGATGAACATACATGTCCTCTGTCATTAAAAAATATTACTTTGAGGGACCAGCAGTTAGTGTAATGGCTATGTCACTGGACTCCCATGTAGTTGACCGTGGTTTGAGTCACGAACCCAGTAGCTTAAAACTCACGCTGGGCGCGTGTGCGTGCGTGCCCAAGATCCCAAGAGGAGAATGGAGGAGAAGGGATTGCGGCATGACCATCCCCCCTGGGGGGTGATTTCTCGCTTTCTGTCTCTCCATCTCTCTCTTTCTGGCAAGCGCATACACCCTATAGCAAAAGCCTCTCAAAAAAAAATTACTTTGAAACATAAATCATCGTTAATCTTACAAAAATATATTTAGCTCCTTTAGAAATAAAAGAAGTGCAAGGCAAATTAACAATAAGATACTGATATTTCATATTGGACTGGTAAATAAAATACAATGGCTGTTTATGTTAATAACGTTTGGGGGAAGCTAGCCATCTCTCACAAAGCTCCTACCACTATTCGTATAACCATTCTGGAGGGCAGTTTGGCAATGTGCACCCAAAGTTTGAGAATGTGCATGCACTTTGTCCCAGCAATTTTTCTTCAAAGCTTATATCCTGAGGAAATTATACAAGTTTAAGGGAAACTTACAGATAGCTGTATTCATTGCTATTTATATGAGTGACTTGAGTATGTGAATTCAGTGGGGTTAAAACATAATTGCCTGTATACCCTATTGAATCATCAAAGACAGTGTCAGATATCAGAAAGTCTCATCTTGTGTATGGTTGTGGTGTGTGTGCTCCAACACAGTATCCTTTTACATGGAATCTTGCTATGTCACAATTGCCTCAGCCTCTGAGTTGCTAGGACTATAGGCACACACCACCATACCCAACTGTGAAAGTCAGATCTTATTTGAAACTTTAGACTATTATCCAAATGAACACTTCCACCAAACTCAAGCTAAACCATGGAAAGGGGCATACTCTGCCTTTTTTTCTTCTAAGTCTTATCTTGTCTGATTTTTTTCTCCTTTCTATTGTTTGGGGGGGGGGGGGGATTAGAAGAGGAAAGGGGAAATGTTTTGTACTTAATGGCAATCACTGGTGTCCTCTGCTTGGCAGGTGCCCCAGATGCTGTCTTTCTCAAGGTCTTTAGGAGTTGACTTCCTGACCTCTTCCAATCTGTCCTCTACTCCTGCCACTAGAGATCCACTGCTCAGCCTCTTGTTGCCTGACCACATTTTAAGGTGTCCTATTGACTTGAAGAACATTTATTCAGCCTTTACCTGCTAAACCGAGATTACAGATTCTTCCACTTCTTTCCCTTTTTGTTCTAGCCTGGTCTCCTCCAAGTTTCCTTGGGTATGAGGGACAGATCACCAAGACTGAGGATGGCTGGGTCACCAGAGAGTAGTCTGACTGGGGAGTGAAATACCAGTATGCTGTTCTTACATGCACTTCTAGTTTTACCAGTTTGGCTGAATCTGGAATCTCCCAACCAGACTAGAAATGCATGACTTCAGTGAGTCTCCAGTTCCTTAGGCTATTCTTTTATAGACTGAGCAACTGAGTGATAGGAGGTTAGTAGCAAAACCAGTTCAACTGCTTTTTAAAATGCCATGGTAATATGTCTAGGAACTCCTGGGGGGACTTTCTCTAGCATGGGGCAATACTAAAGATGTTTTCAGTTTTAAATCGAGTACCTCATTGAGGTAATGGAAGTCCCATTCGGTATTAAAAAAAAAAAAATCTTGATAGAACACATGCATAAATACGTGAAAGAGAGAGAGAGGAACACCCTTCTGCAGAGTCTGGGCATGCTGTGGCAATCCCTTTTCCCCAATCCTAGTTTGTCAGATCTCGGGCACTCTCACTTGTGCCCAGCAAAATTCCAGCTGTCTGGGCTGGGGATTTGAATCATGAGGGATCTGACTTCTTTGTTACTGTTGTGCCATGGAGCTGGACCATTCAATATTCTTTGAATATTAATTAAAGGGCAACCAAATATCAAAAGAAAATTGGCTAAATTACATCTGTAAAAAGCAAATCTGGCATTATAAATCACAATTCTATCCTACATTTATTGACATAGAAAGATGGTCTTGGTTTATTGCTAAGTGAGAATGTTAATTAGAGGATGGTTCTGTACATTTCTATTTAGTACTGTGTGAAAAGCAGTATGAAGTAGGAACCAGCAGTTGGCATACTGGCTATGTCGCTGGGCTCCCATGGGCCGACCATAGTTCGAGTCCCAGATCCAGTGGCTTAAACTCACGCCAGATGTGTGTGTGTGTGTGTGTGTGTGTGTGTGTGCGTGCCCAAAATCCCGAGGGGAGAATGGAGGAGAAGGGAGTGCGGCGTGGCTATCCGCCCAAGGGGAGTGATTTCTCGCTTTCTGTCTCTCTGTCTCACTCTGTCATTTTGGCGAGCACATGTGTCCTATAGCAAAAACCTCTCAAAAAAAAAATCATAATTGTAGGTCAAAGGTTAGCAACTACTGCCTGAGGGCTAAATCATGACTGCCAACTTCTTTTGTAAATAAAGATTTATTGGATCATATTCATGCCAGTGGCTGCTTTCTAGACAAAGAACAGTGGCCACAGAGACAATATGGCAGCTTTATAGGGAAATATTATATCAACTTCTATTCTAGATCATGGAATCACGGGTTATAGTAATCTTTTAAAATATTTAATGACTTTGTTTTCTAAAGAAACCAAACTTTTTTTTTTTTTTGCTATAGGGCGTGTGCGCTCACCAGACAGACAGAGAGAGACAGAGAGATAGAAAGCGAGAAATCACCCCCAGGGGGGATGGCCATGCCGCAATCCCTTCTCCTCCGTTCTCCTCTCGGATTCTTGGGCACGCATGCACACGTGCCCGGCGTGAGTTTAAGCCACCAGGTCCGGGACTCGAACTGCGGTCGACTACGTGGGAGTCCAGCAACATAGCCATTACTCTAACTGCTGGTCCCTTGTTATATAAAATATGTATGATTATTAAACTTTTGAAACCAGCTTAGAAAAAAATTACATTAATAAAATTAAACTCAAGAATAAATCAATCTTTTTTTATTTCAAGAGGTTTTTGCTATAGAAAGAGACAGAGAGACAGAAAGGGAGAAATCACACAGACACACACACACACACACACACACACACACACACCCCATTGCAGATGGCCACGCCACAATCCCTTCTCCTCCATTCTCCTCTCAGGGTCTTTGGCACGCATGCACACCTGTCCAGCATGAGTTTAAGCCGCCAGGTCCAGGACTTGAACCGTGGTTGACTACATGGGAGTCCAGCAACATAGCCATTACACCAATTGCTGGTCCCTAGATGCCGGGGACCAGCCTCGGCGGGGGTGGGTTATCTCGACGGAGGCGGCGCAGGTGAACAGAAGACACAGGCCTCGATGCCTTTTTAGGCACGTCCTATGCCGGACACCCCTCAAAGATCGCTCTCTGAGGAGTGACAACTGCTAGGAATCATTGTGCCTTTTTATTAAAAATGTGTTACATGCAAGTAAATGGGAGAGGGGCTACGTCTTTCAATTATTAGCTCATAAAGTTTTTAACAATAGGGAACATAGATTCTATTCAGGGTTGGATTAAGGGTGGGTCTCGTGCAGTTCCGCATTTGTAGGTGGGTCTCCATGGAATTGTAGGTGGGTCTTCATAGAATGCAGTTTTGGGAAGGCGGTTCCGGTTCCGGTAAGCAGAGATGATTATTAGCTGATGCGGCGCAGCAGCCATTTTGTGATTACTAGGAATGGCACTGAGAAAAGAAAATTTCAAAAATAGATATTAGTTCCTCTGGATCTTAATAAAGAATAATACTTACATAGTTTTATAGGGATCTAAAACTTGATTTGAGGAGTCCTAAAATATTTATCTATTTCGCTTGGTGAGGGTGGATGTGTCCTGGGCCAGTTTTGGCCTAATCCTATTTTAAAGAAAGAAAGAATTAAGTTTACCTTAAATGTATTTTGAAGGGCCTTCCAAAGGTCAAGATTATTTCTGCCTAGATAGAACTTCAGCCCACCCTCTACTGTGACCATGGAGATAAAGCATTGTAATTAATAGTAGGTGATTATAGCAAAGGGGAGTGGTCGGGGGAGTTCCTGGAAAATTTTATCATATACTCAGGATGTATAAGAAAGCTATGCAATTTTTTTATAGTAGTAAATTGGGGAGTCAGAGGGGGGTCGCTTCCCAGCAAGGCTACCAGTTTTCTAGAGCAAATAGCAAGCAGCCTTGCTGACATGCTAATTGACCCAAGCTTTGTTCCAAGGTCAGGGGGTGCACAACAGTGGCTTTGCCAGCATATTGACCTGACTGGAAGCAGAGCTCAAAGGTCGGGGGGCTCAGACAGATCCTGGAGCCTCGCCGGGTCAGACTCCTCCACCTAGAGAATAAATCTTAAAACGGAATGATAAAATTTGATTATAGCTTTCAAAGTTCCAATTTAAAACATAAGGCCTACATTTTGGAAAGAATTTTATTTTGACTATTTTTAAGATGAAGACCTATTTATGGATACTGCTTTTATTTAACAGAGGATTAGTTTCTTTTTCCTTCTTTTTTTCTTATTTTTAGTGAGAGAGTTTTGCTATGCATGTGCTCACTAGAGAGACAGACAGAAAATGAGAAACCACCCCTCTGGGGAGATGGCCATACTGCAATCAATTCCTCTCCATTCTCTTCTCAGGATTTTAAAATTCCAAAATGCACCCATTTCAAAATGCACACGCTCATGCACCCAATGTGAGTTTTAAACCACCTACCTCGTCCAGGACTCAAACCACGGTTGTGATGGGAGTCCAGCAGCATAACCATTATGCCATCTGCTGGTTCCCAGGATTAGTTTCTTAAAATGAGTTCAGTGACCCAGCAGGTGCCATGATTGGCTAATTGTGGTTTGAGTCTTGGACCTGGTGACTTGAATATCATGCACACAGGGCACATGAGCATGCATGCCCAAAATCCTGTGAATGGAATCGAGGAGATGGAATTGCCATGTAGCCATCACCCACCAGGGGAAAAAGGGGAAAAGTCCATGTGCTCTGTGGCAGAGAGAGATAAAGAGAGAGAGAGAGAAAGAGAGAGAGAGAGGAAGGAAGGAAGGAAGGAAGGAAGGAAGGAAGGAAGGAAGGAAGGAAGGAAGGAGAAGAAAAGAAAGAAGAAAGAAAGAGAAAGAAAGAGAAAGAAAGAAAGGAAGAAAGAAAGAAAGGAAGGAAGGAAGGAAGGAAGGAAGGAAGGAAGGAAGGAAGGAAGGAAGGAGGGAGGAAAGGAGGGAGGGAGGGAGGGAGGGAGGAAAGGAAAGGAAAGGAAAGGAAAGGAAAGGAAAGGAAAGGAAAGGAAAGGAAAGGAAAGGAAAGGAAAGGAAAGGAAAGGAAAGGAAAGGAGAGAAAGAGAGCAAGCCAGCTGCCATCAGAACTTCTGGCACATCTATATCAGTATATTAGTCTTCTGAGGTTGTGTTTGAAGAATATAGTACTACATTTGATGAATAAGGTGGACAATTTTGAGTAAAGTTATTGGAGTAAAAAATAAGAGTGACAAATATTAAAAACTGATTTTATTTACACGGCTTACAAACTGAATTTAAAAATGGTCCCCAGAAGAAGGTTTTTTAATGTTTTGAGCTTCGGAGAACAAGTGAATCAACGTGTAACTTCCTAAGGAGGCTACTTTGAAGAAATAAATTCACTTGGATGCTTAATTACGGATATTTTTTACAAAGGGCAATTCTGAATTAGCTGAGCAAATTTTACTTCAAAATCCTGTAGGATAAAACCTTAAAAAAAGGTCTTTGAGTAATCAGGCAATAATTAAGACAGTCAAAAGACCTTCTAATTAACATTAGGTGAGGGAATACTTGAAAATGGAATTCATATTAACTAGAAATTCCAGATGACATGCATCTTTATTAAAAGAAACTGCAGTAAACAGTACACTAATTAAACTTTTAAATACACAGTATAAGAGGCTTTAAAAATGCCAGTAAGGAAAGAGAAATAATATAATGGCTTTTTATTTAAAATATTAAGCAATAGAGATGAAAAATAATAAAATTAACCTTCAAAGTTTATAAGTTTCCACATCTAGAAAAATACCACAATTACATGTGTAAATGCCTCAGTGTTTTTCTTGATTTTAGGATCTATTTTATTGACTAGCTGTGATTAAATTATTTAACAAAATTCCCTGAATATGGTGAAATCACTTACACATTCTCAGAGTCCATTTTTTTTCTCTTAATATTTTCAAAGACTAAGACTCTGGCCATTGTAAGGGGGATGGGAATCAAAACATCATTCATCTAAATTTCAGATTGTGTGAATGTTAAACACACCATATTGCTCACTATGCTTTAAAAAAGTAATTTCTGCCCCTAGTATACATTTTAATAGCTTTAAGATATTTTCTGCTTTCTGGCTCAATTCGTCTTTATAATATTTCCCATTATACCTGTTTCCAGCTCTGTGCTCAGCTGTATCAGGGACGTATTCATTAAGAAAACTCAGAATTTTATTGGCCAGTTCTGTGGCCTGGTGATCCAGGCACCCAGATCTCACATTCAGTTCCTAGGCCTGGCAGACCTAAGAAAAATGCCAAGCACACGTGTGTGAGTGCCCAAATCTCAAGAGGTAGAGAAACAGAAGAGAAAGGATTGCTGCGTGCCCATGCCCCGTGGTGGGGTGGAGTGCTTTCTCCCTCTCCTTTCTCTGCCTCTCTCTGGGAGTGCATGTGTCCTCTGGCAAAATTAATAAAACAAATAACACACTTGTAACACTTGAGAATCTTCTTGTATTTTTTCTCCTCACCATTCACTTCTCACTTCTTTTTGTCTCTGTTCTATGCTTATCTAAATCTGGCTTTCAAAACCTTCCCTATGTAACTTCTTCAATGAAAAATGTCTCTTTCTTCCCAAGGAGATGGAATAATTTTCTGCTCTATGCTCTCAAGCCTCTTAACAGTTTCTATCATAAATTAGAGGTCCCCGAATGACTCTTAATTCCCCTCCTCAACTCTAACTTTCTATACCTACTTTATTTACTATTCTCTTCGGTGTCTAGTACACCAGCAGCAATTAACATGTTATTAATATGCACTTTAATGAATAAATTACCTCTTTTAAAAGGAGATATAGAAAGGAAATCTGTTTAATTTTTCTTAAGGAAATAGGGATATAGAGGAATATGTATAAGTTTATACATCTTCTCAGAATAACCTGAATCAGATGATAATTAACAGGATAGATATTTTCTGTTAAAGCAAATAGACTTTAAAGCTAAATTGCAATTATAAACCAAAGCAACAGCTCTTTCACAACTAGGGTGACTGTTGCATGCTTTTATATTAACAGCATACTAAATCTCCCCTTTGTATGGAAGATAATGCACTGTACAGTGACCAGTTACCAAAAACATGCTAATTTATGCTACCTATTACTCTCTGCAACATTATTTCATTCTGATGAGCTTCTGTTTTCTCATCTTTAAGATAAGAATAAATATTTTAAGCTTTACCTATTTCATACGTTTGATGTGAGAGATAAGATCATGTAGATGAAAGTACTTTGTAAACTATGAAGTTCTATTGAGTCATCAGGAAAGTATGAAGTGTTAAAAGAAAAAGAAAAGTCATGAAGTGTTTTTCTATGCAAAAATGCATTATGACTTTTCCAATGACCAATATATAAATGTAAGGGTATGTGAGGGACACTGATAGAGGGACTTTTAAATAGTAATTTGAGAATGAGTGAGTGGACGACAAAAAACAGGTCAGATTCTTTTAGGTCAAATTTATATGAAATATTTTATGAAATGCTTGAAGCAAAAAAAAGATTCTGGTGTGCAATAACTTAAGTTTCCATCAAAAAGAAACTAAGTATTTCCAAAGGGGCAAATATTAAGATTACTTTGTTGCTTTTGGAGTTTTATAAGATTGCAAATTCAATCTGAAGGATCCTTATAGATGGGAGAGTTCCAGACCTGAAATAATCTCAAATCTAATTTACTGAGTATTACCAATTAGGAAGAATGATTTTATTTCTTTCTCTCATACTATTGAGGTCAGTTTAATAAAAGTATAAGGCCTTTTCCAACATCCTTTATGCCATTCTGAAGATTTAATACACTCTCTGAAAGGGGAGATGGAATTTGAAATTCAAGGATGGGAAAGGATCTCAGCATTCCTTTATTCTAAACAACCTCCAGATATGGAATCCTTCTAGAGAAGCCTCACTATGTCTAATCTTGACCTTAACAGATCTCAGAGAAAAGGATGGAAATCAACTGCTGGTATTTAGGTCAACTAGGCTTTTCTTTATATTTTACTAGAAATAATCTCCCACCATTTTTTCTTTATTTCCTATAGGGCATGTGCACTTACCAGAAACAGAGAAAGAGGCAGAGGCACAGGCAGAGAAAGTGAGAAATCATTCCTCAGAGGGGATGACCACACCGGATTCCTTTCTCTTTCATTCTCCTCTCTGGATTCTGGGCATGCACACATGCCTGGTGTGAGTTTCAAGCCACTGGGTCCAGGACTTGAACCATGCAGTTGGTCATGTAGTATCAAGTAGCCCCAACCTCTGGGGCACCTGCTGGCCCCAATCTTTTACCATTTTTGATGAGTCCTGAAAGTTTAGGTTTGCCCATATGCAGAACCTTGTAACTAACATAGAAGCACGTACTACATTGCTGTTCCATAGTCACTCCTTCCCTTGTCAGTCAGGCCAATGGTATATAGTTTAAAATTAGCTGGGGCTATTAATAAATATATTTTCAGTTTTAATGAGAGCTAATCAGGATATCTATAGACATTTTCTAAAAATACCAGCTCTACTAAGATTTCACACGTGATAGACTTTGCTGTTACCGACAAAGTTCTTGTTTCTTCCCTGTAGGGGTCACTGAACAGAGCCTATCTTAAATAGCAAGTGATTCTGATGAGTTAGATTCTCTTAAAGTCACTCTGACCTCTCACAGCCTGAGATGGGCCTTGGGGTTTATATAATCAAACTTTCAAGACGTCAGTAAATGATTTGGCTAATTGTCACACTGTGTTTATGGCTAATGTTAAACTTTTTATTTAGATTGGCAGTAATTTATAAGCATAATGAACAGAATCCTTATCTCTTATATTTTGGAAAAATTGTACTTCAGTTCAAAGAGAAAAAAATAAAATGATCTGAACCCAAAGTAACCATGTTTCTTCCCTCCCTTTCACCCCACAGCTCAAGAATAAAAATTTAACTTGGTGTCAACATTGAAAAACTTTATGTCATAGTTTAAACATGAATAGTCAAATGAAATGAAGGGGGCCCAGCAGTGGCTCAGTGGTTCAATGTGATACTCTGCAAGGCGTGCTCCCCTGGGAAGGTTCTGGGTTTGCATCTGAAGGATCCCTGACTACACTGCCCACATGCATGCCCATTCCCCAGGGCTGGCTGAAGGCTATGCACTAGGGGTGGATTGCTGCATCCAGGCACTGTTGAGGGTGCATCTCTCTTGATAATGGAAGAGATAAATAAACTTTTTTAAAAAGAAACTAATATTGCCTAATGAGTTCTTTCATGTTACCTTCATATCATGTATTGGGGGGTTAGATACACACACACACACACACACACGCATGACTTCTTTAGAGCATAATTTACAATTCAAATATATCAGAAAAATACATTACCTGCTCCTAGTGGGGGAACAGTCATTTTTCAAGTCATCATTACATTCGGGTGATCTAATATGGAAACTGATGACACTGAGTTGTTTTTAAATCAAATTCTATCAGCTAAAATCTGTGTTAGAATAAAAACTACATATAGAAATCGAAACTCTCTGTATAATTTGTTTATGGAGATTTATCTGTGTTTATATGTTATATGAGACTTTAACAATATCTCTCTGTATCTCTCTTAGAAGACAAAGGAAAGTTAAAAGCCAACAGTTCCAGCCAGCTGCCCAGCTCTGAAGGGGGCTCATTTCTCCTTAAATCTGGCACAACACCCTTACCGCCTGGTGCGGCTGCGTCTCTTTCCAAGAGTACAAATGGAGCTACCAGTACTATTACTGAATCAGAAGAGGAAAAAGCCAAAAAGTTACTTTACTGCTCACTATGCAAAGTGGCTGTGAACTCCCTGTCACAGCTAGAGGCACACAACACAGGTTAGCAGCTCTCTTTTTAATTTAAAGAACATTGATTTAAAAAAATAAACTTTCCAACACAATACCATATCTTATCTTGTTTGAATATTAGGTTTGTTCAATGTCTTTTCTACTTTTTTGATTCAAAAGCGTGATTCTAGTACACTAAAATCATAGTGACTTTGGAAATTGTGAGATGAAAGCAGGTTAGAGCTAAAACTTGCCCCATTCTTTATTTCCTTAAGAGCATCTAACATTTCCCAAAACTTATTCTGAAGTGACAGAGAAGACAACATACACGATATTTACCGCAACACACTTATAAGAGAAAAAAAAGAAAGCAATCTAAAAGTGAGGCGATAGGGAAAATATTGTATAAATTATAGTAACCGAGTATGGCAAAATATATTAGAGCCAACGCCATGACACAGTAACAACATGCTGCTCAAGAGAAGCCAGCCCCCACAGAGTAAGTGCAATTTGAGTCCTTGGCCTGGTCAGTCTAAAACTTGCCAAGCACACGTGTGACTGTCCACCATTCAACGGCCAGAGGACTGAAAGAAGGGGAATGTGACATGATCAGACAATGTGGAGGGTACATTTCTCTCCCTCTTTGGTGTGTGTGTGCAGGCACTGTATCATAAATGAAGGAGCAAATGTCATGTCTTACTCAGCCACTAAAATGTAATAATAAAAATAATGTACATGACTTGATAAGTGAAATTTCCAGGATATTTAATTAGCATAATCTTAATTATGAAAAAATACTTTTTAGTATATTTTTAAAAAGAACCTGAAAACAAATACACTAAAACTGGTAACAAAGGATACATCTGAGTGGTAAAAAGAATATGGGTAATCTTAGTTTTTTATTCCTGTCTACACTTTGTATATATATATTTTTTTTGCTCTCATGTTTTATTTATTTATCTTTCTATTTTATTGTATGCTCTTATGGTTTTGATTTCTTACAATAAACTTATAGTCAACATGAAAATGGTCATTTAGAAAGCACTGGGAACTTCAGTCCGAAGTTAGACTCCTCAAGGATAAGAAAATAATTTCATGTAGTTCTTGATTAGCTATGTAATAATGTCCCTTTCTGTTTTAGGATCTAAACACAAGACCATGGTTGAAGCTCGTAATGGGGCTGGTCCAATTAAGTCCTATCCTAGACCAGGATCAAGATTAAAGATGCAAAATGGCAATAAGGGGTCAGGACTACAGAACAAGACATTTCATTGTGAGATCTGTGATGTTCATGTTAATTCAGAAATTCAACTCAAACAGGTAATGTATCCCAAGTTAGTGTACGCTATTGCTGGTGGTTGCCACTTGCCAATGTATCTGCTCATCTGTAGAATAGTGCCCACTGTGCCCACAGTTAAACTGCCAATCTTTATGGGATTGATAGAGTACACCACAGGCAGGTGCTATGTGGAAGAAAGTCAGTACCAAATATTTGAGCATCTACTATTATTATATGTCAGGTCCCAGACTAGGTCTAAGAGATAGAAGGAAGAGGCCAGCAGTCACTCAGAGCTTACGGCCGAGCAGGGGATTTCTGGTAAACTGAGATGCTAAGCCTGTCTCCTAAGGACCTCAAATGTAGTTAGGGAGACAGGCTCATCAGTAACAGTAGTAATACCAGGCAAAAATTCCTAAGAGGTAAAGAGAACAGGTGCAGGACAGAGGCATTACAACAGGATAACTGGGTTAATTTAGAGATTGCAATGTTTTTACCCAACCCATCTTGGAACTATGGACATGGAGTGAGGAACGGAGACACTGCCACCTGGAAATGTATCTATACATGGAATAAAACTCACATTTAGACTTAGCTAATGCATCAAACTTTTTCAGCACATTTCTAGCCGAAGGCATAAAGATCGAGTTGCAGGAAAACCATTGAAGCCAAAATACAGCCCGTACAACAAACTGCAGCGGAGCCCAAGCATTTTAGCAGTAAGTATACCTCAGGGGCTTAGCTCCTTGGTGGGGCAGACTTCCTGAATTTGGCAGGGGTTGTGGGTAAGGCAAGCTAGGGACTAATCAGCCATGAAATGTTTTAATAGCCCTCATAGGCAGATGTCTTGGCATGCACTGCTTCATTCTTGCTATAGGACACCTTGAAGCAAACTTCCTTAGAAAAATTAAATTGGACCTCTTTCAGTACTAACACTTTACCTGTTACCAAGACCCTTTCAAGACTACCTTCTTTAGCGTATAAAGAAAACTAAAGGCGCAGGGACAAGGATAAAAGATACCTGAGGAATCCTGGAATGCATTGTATGGAAGAGGGATTACTTTTGTAAAGCAAAAATCTGTCCATTTAAATGAATATACACCCACTTTCTGCCAATTTATTTTGTGTGTGTGTGAGAAAGTAAAATGAATGTTTGTATTGCTTTCTTTCCATACTAGCAGGCGTGTTAGTAATCAGCTTGTCTTACCTGCTCTCAATATGTACCGTTTTCCATTTCTTTGCAAAAATACCTAAGGACTCCAGCAATAGGCGTCATATAAATACCCAGATGGATGGATTCTGTAATCTCTCTGGGACTCAGCCCAGTTTGGGTTTCAGTCTGGAGATGAAGGTGGGATGAGCCAGCTGGAGGCGATGTAGAGATTACCTTCCAGCTTCCTCAAAGCCTCCAGCTGAGGCTGCAAGCAGGTGTTACCTGCATTAAGCAAATCCAGATTGCAAATCTCCTCCTGATTGCAGAAGAGAGAAATTAAGGATTGATTTCTTCACAGGGAGATTCTACCCTGAGAGTCCTTTAAATAGAGAAAGTTTCTAACCCACTTCCAGCTTTTTTTCCAACAATAGAAATTTGACTTAGCTGTAATTTTCCAAATGCTCATTAAGTGGCCAGTGAGCAAATAGTGAACTGACTTTTGTTTTTTTAACCCTTCATGGGACCCTAATGTTCTACACCAGTTACCCAACTTCCATGCAGCTTATCTAGAAGTAAAGGGTCATGCAGTCTCCAAAACAAAACAAAATCACCAACAAAACTGTCAGCTCTCAGTTGCACTGTGGTTAAAGACAAGTCTAAATTTCAAATTGCCTAAGCAGAAACCTTGTTTTTGTTTTTTTTTTTTCTTTCCTTCTGAGCAGCAGTATAAAATATCTTTACTGTCTATTCAGAGAGGCTTTCCTATGTGTACTCTAGCACCTTGTAAAGAGTGCCTAAAGAACTGAAATGGGTCCAACTCTGTGGCCTCGTAGTTAAGGGAGCCAGGTCCCATATGGCTGATTGCTATTTGAGTCTCGGCCCTAGCAGCTTGAAAAATGTGTTGGGGGAACCAGCAGTTAGCGTAATGGCTATGTCGCTGGACTCCCACGTAGTCGACCGTGGTTCGCGTCTCGGACCCGGTGGCTTACAACTCACGCCGGGCGCGTGTGCGTGCGTGCCCAAGATCCCGAGAGGAGAATGGAGGAGAAGGGATTGCGGCGTGACCACCCCCCCTGTGGGGTGATTTCCTGCTTTCTGTCTCTATGTCTCTCTCTGTCTGTCTGGTGAGCGCACACGCCCTATGGCGAAAAATCTCTCAAAAAAAAAAAAAAAAAAAATGTGTTGGAAGTGTTCCAAATCCCAACAGGATGGAGAAATAGAAGAGAAAGGACTATAGTGTGATTATTCCCCATTGGGGGTGCTATCTCTCTCACTTTCTTTCTGTTTCCCCATCTCTCTGGTGAGCTCATGCACCCTCTGTCAAAAAAAAAAAAAAAAAAAAAAAAAAAAAGAAAGAAAGAAAGAAAAGAAAAGAAAAGTTGAAATGGAAACCTTCAAAGTAAAGCAATGCCAAGACCCATTGAAACCAGAATCATTTTTTGACTTCTGAGAGTAAAGATTTTTAAAATGTAAGCCTTCTCAGGGCCAGCAGATGGCGTAGCAGTTATGTCTCTGGACTCCCACATGGCTAACCCCAGTTCCAGTCCTGGACCTGGTGGTTTGAAAATCATACAGGATGTGTGTGCGTGCATGCCCAAGATCCCGGGAAGAGAGTGGAGGAGAAGGGATTGCAATGTGGCAAGACACCCCTAGGGGGTGTCTCACTTTCCCTCTCACTGTCTCTGTCTCTCTCTCTCTACAAATGCAAGTGCCCTAAGGCAAAAATCTCTCTAAAAAAAAAATGTAAGCCTTCTCAGTATTTTTTTTTAACTTATGAAAATGTATCTGCAGTGCCTTTATTTAACAACAATATCTCTGACCCCATTCCGATTTTCTTCCTTCATTAGGCAAAACTTGCATTCCAGAAAGATATGATGAAGCCTTTGGCCCCAGCCTTCCTGTCCTCCCCACTGGCGGCTGCAGCAGCTGTATCCTCTGCACTGTCACTCCCACCCCGGCCATCCGCCTCACTCTTCCAGGCACCAGCCATCCCTCCAGCTCTTCTGAGGCCAGGACACGGGCCCATCCGTGCCACTCCTGCCTCCATCCTCTTTGCTCCATACTAACATCTGCAAGGCCCTCGGAGGGGAGAGGCTAGCAGGAAAGCTGAGAAGGAAAGCCAAAAGGATTCAGCAATTTTAGCATTTGTGTTGCAGTACCCTCACCCACCCACAGAATGCAGTATACCACCCTGAGCCCCAACTCCAAAGAAAAACTACTCACTAGATTCAAGAGTGCTTTTACGGACTGTCATTTAGGAATCTGAGCAGCCTAGGCTTTCTCTCCCTACTTCCCCAGCAGACCCCGTTCAATTTGTGTATCTGAGATATTTGGTTTCTTGAAGCTGTATCAGTTAGAGATCTTAAAAAAGAAAGTTATTCTCTATTTTTCCATGGGTGTGATCTGGCTTAAAAACATAAATTATGGAATATTTTCCTGACAGACTTGAAAGCTAGGATCTTCCTCAGATGTCTGTAAATAACTCTAGAATCCAGCTGGGCATATTCTAGTGCAGAACAAAAATAGATGAACGCAAGTGCTTACTTGTGGGTACCATCTTACCAACGGATCACGTTTTCTTTTTTGGTGTACTATTGTTGACAGGGATTGTGTACTGTTTTAGACCTAAGTACTGTTGTATCCTGTGTAGTACTAGCTCTGTATTTCTTGTCTGAATTAAACATTTTTAGTTGCTGTGTAAATGTTAGGAAGCAAAATAGCTTTGAATTTTCTCTTTCAGAGAGCAAAAATAATGTATTTTCTTTATTTCACATTTTATTTGGAGATATTTAAACAAAATAGAAAGCCATATAACATAGCTATAATTACAACCTCTTTGCTATTTTCGTTTAACTTATTTTGTAGCTTCCTCACTGGTTTGAGTTGCTAAGCGAATATATACAAACAGAAAAAGAGCTTCCTAAATTGTACATTTTGGCACCTCTTGTGCATTCTGCAGAAGACAATGAATCCATGTATTTCTACGTAATGATCTCCTTCATTTTTAACCTGTTTTCATTCGTAATGATGCTACATAACTTTGTGGCTCCCTAATGCAATAATGTACAGAAGATAAAAAATATATATATTGAACATTTTGTCTCTCTGTTCACTGAATATGTTGCAGGTCATGCTCCCATGCCCCCCTTTCTGAGCTGATTATCAACAAGACCAGAATGTTTGTGATATCAGGGGCAAGAGGTATCATAAAACAATAAAATAGAGTGAACTCTTTTAGAGCATCTATATCTGCAATCTGTAAATGGTAAAATGTCTGTGTATTTTTTTAAATGTACCTTTTCAATAAAAGTCCAAAAAATAATCTGTTTGTATTTTCAAAATTATTTTCTCCTGAGACACCTCCAGGTTGAAATCATCTGATGAAAGGTTTCCAGTAGGTGCGAAGATTGCATCTTACATATTTAGCATTTTCAGCTCTTATTTGCAGCTTATTTATTTGCCATGTTTATTCATTACAGTTCACAGCATCTGCATGAAGCAAAACGTTACTGCTGTTTTCCTTCCAAATCTCTATCAAGTTAGGCCAAAGTTGTGAGTTCACCCAAAAATCACAACAGCAGCTGGCTACATAATTTTGGCTCTGGTGTTTTAACCTCATTGAAGGTCCGCTGAACACGAGCTCTTCTTTTATTGGTGCCATGGCATTCATCTCATTTTAGAGAATTTTTTCACTTTATCCAGTCAACCCAAACTTCTGTTCTTTCACCTCATTCTATTATTATTATTATTATTATTATTATTATTATTATTATTATATTTAGTGTAAGAAAGAAAGAAGTAGCGCAGGATACATAGAGTGAAGTATTTTTGAGAGTCTGTCACAATCCTTCCTGCAGCTTCCCAACCTGCTAGGACCACAGGTGTGCCCTGTCACCACCCTGACTGCTTAGGTTGGTCCAAGAACTGAACTGGGGCTTCCCACGTGGCCCCAGCAATGGCACAGTGGTGTGCCTCTGACTTACACCACTGCAGCTGGGCCTCTAGTACTTCTTAAACATGAAAATCAATAGATCACTGTTTGTTATGATAACTTACTGCTGCTCAACAAACTAACATTTAGTAACTTAAAATACCAACCATTGGGGTCTGATGGTACAGTGCAATGGTGAAAAGCAATACTCTGAAAGGCAATCCCAAGTGGGAAGGTTCACGATTCAAGTCCGGAGACTCCCCAAAGTACACCAGACAATCATGTGCCAGGATCTGTGGTTAGCTAAAACTGGGGGTAGACCATGGCACTGGGACCTTGTTGGGGTACTTTCTCTCTCTCTTTCTCTTGCTCCAGGAGGATATAAATTAATGTTTTTAAAATTAGCCATTTTAATATATCAATATTTCATATTTAAGTAATTTCAGCAATGTGTTGTCAAGGTTGTTCTTCTGTCCCCTGTGCCACCAGTAGTACTCAGATGGCCAGTGGGCTGAGCTGAAGGACCCAAAATGACTTCACTCACATGTCATGTGGGTGGAAATGGTTGGAATTTGAGCTCTTCTGGAACAGTCCAGGAGAGAGCCAACACTGATCTCCTCAGCATTGTATCATTATTTTGTTCAGTCTTTCTAGAGAGAAGCCTGGGTGGAAGTCAAAAGACTTCCTAGAAAATAATCTCAAATCTCCCATGTGTCTACCAGCCTTCGTTCTAATGATCTAAGATTAATATAGATTAATACAGATTCAAGGGAAAGAAAATTGGACTTCATTTCTCAGTGTGATAGGAGCAAAGAGGCTGGCCCTGTAGTGCAGTGGTTAAGCGCTGTGCAGAGGGAGCCAGATCTCACATGGCTGACTGCAGTTTGAATTCTGGCCCTGGGGATTGAAAAACATGTGCATACAGATGCCCGAGATCCTAACAGGACAGAGAAAATAAGAAAAAAGGACTGAGGTATGACCAGGCCTCATTGAGGTGATGAACTGGTGTTCTCTCTCCCTCTCTCCCTCTCTCTGGCGTCCACATGGCATTTTTTTGTTTTTTGTTTTTTGTTTTTTTAAGAGCAGGGGCCAGCAGGTTTATTATAAGGTAAGTTTTGGAGTCTGTTAGGATTCTGGTTTGGTATGCAGAGATTGAGTTTTAAAAATATGACTCATTTTAACCCTACCCAATACCAGTTTTACCTCAGTTGGACCCTTAGAGATGATTTCTAGACATCGTGCCCTGAAAGAATTGTGTTTACATTTAACACACTGAAATTTTTTTTTATTTTTATTTTTATGGACTTCAATGGCAATTATATTTTATTTGTCTTGCACTATCCTGTAACTCACTAAAACTTACTGCAATCCTTAAAATTTTTCAAATATCAATATTTAAATAGATCCAAGAATATATTAATGAGATGTATTAAGTTAAAATTTTAAAAATCATCTCAGGGAGGAAGTAGAAAAGAATAGCAATTAATTAAAATGCATGCCTCCAAAAGAAGTCATGAGTAACTTAAAACAATGATTTATAAGATGCTATTAAATGGTTATATCTTATTATCCACCCTTATTCTGAGGTGCCAGCATGGGTCAACCCCAAAGGAATACATATATTTGAACTGATACTTTTTTAAATGCTATTTTCAATAGAAAAATACTGCCACTATACTCCACTTATTATAGAGGTTAGAAAAAAAAAATACTTCTTGCTCCAACATAGTCCAGATTTGGTCTCTAGAATTAGAAAACTGGTCTCAGGTAAGATTACCAGATAAAATACAAAATTAAATTTGAATATCGAGTAAACAATGAAAAATTATTTAGTGTAATGTTTATTTTTAAAATAATTTTAGGAAGACATTGCACAGAGCATAAATATATCTTATAAATAGGTATGCAATATTTGGGACATACATAAAAGATTATCTGTTGTTTATCTGAAATTCAAATTTAAGTAGACATTCTATATTTTTATTTACTAAATCTGGCAACCCTAGTCTCAGGAGCATTCCTCTTCATTTCAAGTACCATGATGCTTCAGGAGAAAAGAGACCTCTTGGGAATTAAAAACTAAATAATGAGTTTTTAAAAGGCACATTGTGAGATACACTCACGAATGAGCAGAGAAAGGAATTTGCATTAAGTCAATGACATTGAATAGACTCAGAATGGGAAACGTGGAGCTCCTGAAGCCTCTTACTTAAAGCTACGCTATTCCTACTCACCAAAATTAAATGATGCAAAGGGAAAAAACAAAATTACCATCATACACCCAACACACTACCCCTGATATTCTTCTCTTCTTTCCTAAGAGAACTCTGGTTTTCCAGAGCAGAAATGGATACACAGTTATGTAGAAGTTTTCTCTCAGAAAGTGTGTGAAGGAAAACTAAACTATAGTTAATGTTGTTGAGAAGGAAAAGCAAGGAAATTCCCACTGGGGGGGAAGGAAGGAGAAAGCTAATAGAACATCAGATAGAAATCCTGTTATGCTGAGATTCCCAAAGGGAGCGAGTCTAAAGAGACTCATTGAGGACACTGAGTTTGGGGAAATGGACGTGGATCATCAAAGAGAAAGATGGAGAAGGGAGAGATGGCCAGAAGCTCTTTGACAGATTAAGCCAGCATCAAGACATATACCCTAGATAAACACAGGAATCCTTAGGAAACAGGCAGAAGAGTCAAACTCTGTAGTTGGACTGTGTAAAGAGTGGCCTCTCGTTACAGTGTTTACAGTGTTCCTTACATCAGATTCTTGTTTTGATAAAATGATGGCCCTCGATATCAGAGGTGGCATGGCCTCTTTGGGAAAAAATCTGGGGAATTGTAGTGAGTTAGGAAGAAGCTGTGTAGTGCAAGGCGAATTCCACAGGGGATGCTCATCACTGGTTCCTTCCTCCCTCCAAGTAATTAGCTCCATGGGGGAAGCCATCAGGGACATGATAGTGCAGGTTCTCAGCAGCTATGAAGCAGCTAGAAACGTCCTTGATCTCTTTGGCTGAAATGTCTAAATCCAGAGTAATGTACGTATTCTATTACTTCTTGCTAAGTGCTCAAAATGCATCACTTTGATTGTAGATTCCTTCTGAAATATCTTCATGTCATATTCTTCATTTTAAGAAATCACTTATCTTCGGATGATTAGACAAACTTGCCAATAAGCACCTGGTTTTCATTTTTCTTATAGTAAAAAAGGAAATTTAACATATGGGAGGGGTTGGAGCTAGCAAGTGGTATTATAGTTAAGACACTGGACTCCCACATGGCTAACTACAGTTCAAGTCCTGGATCTGATGGCTTGAAAATCACTCTGGGTACATGTGCACCCATGCCCAAAATTTTGAGAAGAGAATGGAAAAGAAGGGATTACAGTGTGACCATTCCCTTAGAAGGTGATTTCTCATGCTGTCTCCCTCTGTCTCTGGTGAGCACACATACCCTGTGGCTAAAACTTAAAAATTAAATTAAAAAATTTTTTAAAAATATGAAAAATATGGGAGAATCTGAGCCTGTGGGCTTATGAATAGGGGAGCCAGATCCCACATGGCTGACTGTGCAGTTGTAATCCCAGATGCAGTGCCTTGAAAAACATACTGGACCCATGTGAATGCATGCCCCAAATTTTGAAGGGATGGGGAAATGGAAAAGTAATTGTAGTGTGATCGTGTCCAATGAGAAGGGGGGATTTTCTCTATTACCCTCTCTTCACCGTCTGTCTCTCTCTGACGAGTACATCTTATAAAATAAAAAAGGTACAGGAGAACTGGCAATAATACGTAATTGACACTCAAACACTAGAATTCAAATTCTGGTCAGATCATATACATGTTAGTTCTGATTTTATGTTACAAAGCGATTGTATGCTATTTTCCCAAAACCTTAGTTTTTTTACATAATATATATAGTAAATATAATAGTATTCAATTCACAAGGTGGTTCTGGGAAGTAAATGAAACTAGACATGTAAACTTTTTTCATAGATTATAACAAAATCTGTTATACAAATACAAATATATACAATTGTATGCCATACCAATTTTCATAGTAAATAGATAAATAAAGGATTTTGCTCATTTAAACATTCTAAATTTTAAGAAAGATTCTCTCAAATTAGCCTATTTTAAATCCTGAGACTAGACTCAGAGAAATCCATCTGTAATGCAGAAAAAATAGCAAATTCATTCATTGTAAATTTGTATTCCTATTCTCCATTCAAATAGAAGTAATACTAAGATAATAGAGTTAAATTAATGCAAAGTGTTTTCATATCACAAATGTTTACATTTCAAAAAAAATTTTCTATAGGGTACATGCACTCACCAGAAATGGGGAGTTGATGCGAGGGGAAAAAAGAAATCACCCATCTTCCACTGCTCTTGGGGAGGGATGGCCACACCAAAATTCCTTCTCCTTCATTGTCCTCTTAGGATTTGGGGTATACATGCATACTCGCCAGTGTATTTTAAAGCCACCAGGTCTGGGACTCCAGCCATGCAGTGGGCCGTGTGAGATGCATCTACCTCAACCACTGCCCCCAGCTGACATATATATTAAATTTTAGGTCTTTGTAGTCATATACAAAATTGAATGTCTCGGGACCAGCAGTTAGCGTAATGGCTATGTCGCTGGATTCCCACGTAGTCGACCGCGGTTCGAGTCCCGGACCCGGTGGCTTAAACTCACGCCGGGCGCGTGTGCGTGCGTGCCCAAGATCCCGAGAGGAGAATGGAGGAGAAGGGATTGCGGCGTGGCCATCCCCCCTGGGGGGTGATTTCCTGCTTTCTATCTCTCTGTCTCTCTCTGTCTGTCTGGCGAGCGCACACGCCCTATAGCAAAAAACCTCTCCAAAAAAAAAAAAAAAAAAAAAAAAAAAAAATTGAATGTCTCAATGCAAAAAAAAAAAAAATTAAATATATTTACAATTTTTTAAAAACTGACTTTTTTTGAGAGTTGTTTTCCCCCCTATAGGGCAGGTATGCTCACTGGAGAGACAGAGAGACAGAGACAGAAAGCAAAAAAAAAAAAAAAAAAATCACTCCCCAGGGGGATGACCATGCCACAATCCCTTCTCCATTCTGCTCTTGGGATTTTGAGCATGCATGCATACATGCCCAGTGTGTTTTACGCTGCAAGTCTGGGACTTGAAATACAACTAACCATATGGGGGTCCAGCACCTTAACCTCTGCACCACCTGCTGGCCCCCAAAAATGAAAATCTCTGTGATAAAATAGTAAGACCTTTAGGCTAGCAGATGGCATAGCAGTTACAGCGGTTACATCGCTGGACTCCCACATGGCTGACCACGGTTCAAGTCCTAGACCCAGAGACCTGAAGCTCGCACCAGGCATGTGTGCCTGCATGCCCAAGATCCCAGAAGAATGGACAAGGAGGGGTTGTGGCATGGCCATACCCCTTGGAGGGTGATTTTTCACTGTCCTTCTCACTGTCTCTGATTCTCTCTCTGTCTGGTAAGCACATGCACCCTAAGGGAAAAACCTCTCAGAAAAAAAAAATACAAAAAAAAACAAAAAACGAAGGCATAGTTCTATAATTTTGGATATGAAAAGATATCAATTAAAATTGTCCACATGGGGAAAATAGAAGCTTACAAAACAGCATATTGAGTAGTATGATCACATTCTTGTCAAATTTTAAAATATATGTTTATATAGGTGTCTGATAAAAATGATTATCCAGGGGGTCAGTAGGTGGCATAGTGGTTAAGGCTCTAGACTCCCACCTGGCCAACTGTGATTCAGGTCCTGGACCCAGCAGCTTGAAACTCATCCAGACATGCGTGTGTGTATGCCCAAAATCCCAAGATTGTGGTGTAGCCGTCCTCCCCTGGAGGGAGAGGGGGCAGAGTCTTACTTTCTCTGGTGAGCCCAAGTGCCCTATAGCAAATATCTCTCTCTCAAAAAAAAAAAAAAAGTTATCTAGACTGATAAAGTTACCTTTGAATTGTAGATTTTTCTATGACTTTACATTTTTACTGTAATTTTTAGTATGGTTTGAGGTTTTTACAATGAACACTCCACTGTTTCAGAATCATACAACTATAACCACTTTTTTCCATTATAATCAAAATAGATTATCTCCACTTATTAATGAAGAGAGACAATTTCAAAGGACTCCAAGAAATTATCAGTGCCAAACAGATATATATAATAAACATAAAATAAGAATAATTAATTGTGTAGGCCCAACTACAGGGATAGAAATGCTCCGCAATGTTGGAATCTATATGGAAGATCAAGGTCTGACTCCCAGGTCAACTTGGACATCCTGGGTGCACATGTGAATGCCAATGATCCTAGCTGAAAAAGGCTGAGAGGAAGATCATGACATGAGACCCTGTTGGGAGTGCATGTCTCTTTGTCTCTTCCTCTCACAAAAAATACGTAAGTAAATCGGGAAAAACACTTTTAAAAAAATGGACAGGCCTCACAGCATACTGGTTAAGTGTTATGCAGGAGAGCAGACCCCACGTGATGGCCCATGATTCAAATCCTAGCCCCAGCAGTTTGAAAAACAGGCCAGGCACATGTGTGTGTGTTCACCCTGAATCCTGACAGGATAGAGAAATGGAGTAAGAAGGGTTGCGGCATGACCATGCTTACCTGTAAGGTGCTGCTTCTCTGTTCTTTTTTCTCTGACAAGTGTATGGTGCCCTCTGGAAATTAAAAAATAAATACCTAATTGTAAAAACAAAATCAAGGAAAAAGTTTTAGTATTATTTTGACGTTTTTTTTCCTGCCTTGTGAGATTATATTTTCTGACACATTAAGAAACTAATAAGGTTATTTTGAAAAAATGAAACAACTAGGATCAACAGATGGTGTCATGGTCACATGACTGGACTCCCATGTAGTCAACCTCAGTTCGAGTCCCAGACTCAGTGACTTGACACTCACGTCGGGTGTGTGTGTGTGTGTGTGTGTGTGTCGGGTGTGTGTGTGTGTGTGTGTGTGTGTCTATATCCAAAATCTCAAAAATAGAATGGACGAGAAGGGATTGCAACACGGCATTCCCCCTGGAGGGTGATTTCTCGCTGTCTTTCTTTGTCTCTCCAGTGAGCACACATGCCCTATAGCAAAAATCTCTCTCTAAAAAAGGAAAATGAAAAACCCATTCTTCTGAACAATGTAAATGACCTCTTGAGATCTATGAACTATTGATGTGAAAGGTGGATTCTTCCCACCTCTCTCCTATGTTTTACTGTTTTCTGCTGCCCAGCCAATAGTGTTTCTTTTATACGTAAGCACTGATTCTTTTAAAATTGCATAACCAGGTCATAGATTAATATGGCTTGATTTGTAAAACAAAACCTGAAAAATAGGACAAAATTATGCCTGTTTATGTTAGTAATGACATTATTATTAGATCAAACTATATTATCTTTCATCGTTTATTAGAAGTGCATCTGTACTATAAAATATATCATTTGGTAAACAGGTCACTAACTTATAGAAAAGCCTTTCTTTTTTCCTGTATGAGATGACCACCATCTTGGGCTTATCTGTCTGGTATGAAAAAGAACACAGACTGCCTAAGTTCTCATTAAAGAACAACTGACAACATTTAACCTACGGGGCCAGAAGTTCTGAATGATAAAAGAATAATGTAAAACACAAGCTCTCTTCCTTGTCAAGGAACCAGAATCCCATCCAGAGACTTCACTATTTAGATGCCAATAATTGTTTAACTTTCCACTAAGTATTAACACGTGGCTCATATGAGACTAAACGTTAAAATCAAAGTTTGCAGGATAAGTAGGAAAACACCCTAGTGAAGAAACACTATACATTTGCATTTCTGGCTTTTCAAGATAAAGATCAGTAGACTATTCCTTGTGGCTTCTGGCCCTAGGAGGCTCTCCTGAGATACAATATCATTGTGCTGTATAGCTGGCAGGCAAATGTCACACCTTTGTTGAAATAAAGAGCTGGCTACTTTTAACCCTTACTCAGAATTCTTAACATGGCTGACCTCATTTTAAATTAATATACTAGGCAGTAAAGCACTAAAATTAGTTTGGAAACAGAACACCAAGAAAACATGAAAAAGCACCGCTGGGTTGAAGCCAGAGAGTAGGGTCTTTCTGCTAGGGTGATTGCTTGTTTTGTCTATAGGCAAAAACCTTGACCTAACCAAGTCTTCAGTAAGGTGGAAAGTACAACCAGGACACATATTCCCAAAGGGCAGTGTGTATAACAATCACGGTGTATAAGAATCACCTGGAAAGTTTGTTCAAATGCTTGGGTCTCACACTCGGAGATCATTTTTCAGGCTGGTATGAGTGGTTCCAAGAAATCTGCATGTTAGCAGGTGCCCCCAGTGTAACAAGGAAAAGACAGAACAGTCTGGCTCATAAAAAGGAAGCTTTATTGGCCTCAGAATTCCCATTAGATTCCTGAGTTTAGTCACTGCTACATATGAAGTCCAGATTAAAAAACAAACAAATAAACATTTGTAAAGATTGTATTGAGTAGACTGAACTTCAAACTAGGGCTCCAAGGAGTTCTGTCTGCAAACAACCAAACACTTTTTGGTAAACAATAAAAAATTTTAAATATCCTGGGAATCCATTCACTTTTATTTTCCCTTGCAAACAAAATCTGACATGTAAATTTAACTTAAAAAGAAAATGATAAACATTTTAAAAACAGAAATATAACAGTTTTTAATATGGAAGGGGACCTCATGATTCACAACAAATAAGGGAACCACATTGCCTCTTATTTAAGAATAGAAGCAAGAGAAATGTGATTTTTAGGTGTCTATGAAAGATTTCGGCTTGTTCTTAGGTAGCAATTCTATAAATCTAAGAAGAGGATTATTGAGGGTGGGTTTCAAAGCAAGGTCTTCAAAATTCATGATTATTAATGTAAACCAGGAAAAGCATGGCTTTATATAAAGAAAGAGAAATGACCCATAATATCTCTCAAGGAGCCTCTCTATCTCATGGTTCTAATTGGTTTACAAACTTGTGATGATACTAAAATTTGGCTGTGATAATAATACCTGACTTATAAATCAGGGGATGAAATATCCAACATAAGTTGCAATCCTTTCTACTACATTTCTCCCTCATTTCAGGATTTTGGACATGCATACACATGCACCTAGCCTGTTTTCTAAGCCACTGGGTCCAAGATTTGAACCACACAGTTGGCCATGTGGAATCTAGATGCCTTAACCACTAGGTCATGCACCAGCCCTTGAAGGAACACTTTCTAAATGTTATTACCTGTGGTCCAGACTTCTTAAGTATGATGCTTGGTTATAATCTTTTCTTGATTCAAGGTCATCATTAAAACCAACATTTGTGGGACACATGTAGATGCAACATAGTTATAGAAAAAAACAGTTATGAAATTTTATAACCTAGAGCCTACATTTACTGGGCATGTTACCTTAAGCCTCTTTGTTCAATGTCTTTCTCTATAAAATGGGGATGATATGTCTTGTCTTGCATAAACGAATATTTATTGTGAGGATCAAACAAAAACGATTATGCAAGATGTATTTAAAAAGTACAGGGAGGGACCAGCAGATGGCATAACAGTTACGCTTCTGGACCCCCACATAGTTGACTGAGTTCAAGTCCTGGACCCTTAAAACTCATGCTGGGCACTGGTGCATGCGTGCCCAAAATTCTGAGAAGAGAATGGAGGAAAAGGGATCGTGGCATGACCATCCCCCTAGGGGGTGATTTCTCTCTTTCTGTCTCTCTGGCAAACGCACGTGCCCTATAGCAAAACAACTCTGAAAAAGAAAGAGAGAGAGAGAGAGTTCATGGAAAATTCATGTTATAAAAGAATAGGCATAAATTTCAAAATACTTTTCTATTAAAATCATTCATACTTTAGTTACATTTTTTCCCAAACTTTTTGAAGTCTCCTCATACATAATAAGTACCCCTAATTTTTTTTTTTTTTTGTATCTATCCTTTTATTGGCATGTCAGGCACTGAACATATTCCAGAAGCAGATGAGGAAGCAACGCTCACAGAGACTAACATGCAAATTTATCCCAGTAAGCCTCTGCCGTCTCCACTGCTCTCCAGGACTCTGCTGTATCGCTGTCAGGTGTCAAGATTCCATGGCCAAATCCTCAGAACTGTGTGCAGAAACACAGAGCTTGTGAACTACTTAGAGGCTCCTGCTGGGACAAGACATTCAAGTTGTAAAAATGCAAAAATGCAGAATGATTGGGAAAGAGCTTTCAGTTTAGTCCCATTCAACAGCCACTTACTGTTTATGTCAGACACTAGAAAGACAATAAATGGATAAGAATGATTCCCACGTCCGGTTGCTTAAAATGCTGGGAAGCAGTGGCAGGAAGGGTGGTGCAGGGAGTTAGATGAACAGATATGAATAATATTATTTCAATATATACAAAGAGTCAAGGGGACACAAGTAGCCCAACTAGCTGAGGGTGGCATATGTGTGGGGCAGTAGGTGCCAAAGAAAACTTCTTGAAGAATAGAGTATCTGAAATGGCAAGAAGAAAAACCATTCCAATGAAAACCATTCCAATGAAAAGGAGCAGCTTAAAGTATGAAATAGCACAGTGTGGGGGCTACCAAATGGCATGGTGATTAAGGCTCTGGACACTCCCACATGGCTGACCATGGTTCGAGTCCTGGACCTGGTAGCTTGCTTTCTCACTTCCTCTGTCTCTTTCTGTGTATCTCTCTGGTCAAATTAAAATAAATGAATGAATAAATAAAATTAAATAAGTCTTTTAAAAAAAGAAAAGGAGGTCTTATAAAAAAGAAATAGCACAGTGTGGAGAGAAACTGAAGCAGTTAACAGGGCTAAAATGAGAAATTGGAGAGATAAGAGCAGGCTGGAAGATAGATAAGGATCCACCATGCAGAAATTCATAGAGCAGTCTGGACTGAACCCTGTAATTTGTGGGAATCATTATAGGGTTTTAATTAGGATTAATATCAACTTTGCACATAGGGAAATCTTTCTGGTAGCACTGTAAAAGAGGGGTCGAAGCAAGTTATATGGATCAGGAAGATTGAAAAGGTCATAAGGATTGCCCATAGTAGGACCTTGGCAACAAAAACTATGAGATGCTTTGGATCATGAAGATGCCTGTACTAAACAGAGGCTGTGGTGGCAGCCTCAGTAGCAGTAGCAGCACGCTACACTTTAAGCATCTCGTGAACAAGAATAATCAGACCTAATAAAGGGTAGACAGTCACTCAATACTCACTGAAAGAACTCACCCTTGTCGTCTTCCCACATCCAGCATGGAACCTTGCACTAAGTAATTCTAACAAACAAATGGGTTACAAGAATAAAATTAGATGCTAGGTGAGTAAAACTAGTCCTAAATAGTGCCAGGCTGCAATATACTGAGTTACAGTGTTTGTTTGTTTGTTTGTTTATTTTTGCTGTATGGTGCATGCACTCACCAGAGAGAGAGATAAAAAGAGAGAGAAAAAGCAAAAAAGCAACCCCCAGGGCAGATGGTCCTGATAAAACCTCTTTTCCAGTCTTCTCTAGGAATTTTGGGCACACACACACTTGCCTAGCATATTTTCCAAGCTGCTGAATTCAGGACTCACACTGTGCAATCCATCATGCGGTATCCAGCCACTTTAATCGCCACACCACCAGCTAATCCATGTTTTTAAAAAATGCATCATTTTTCTTAGTGTCAAATTGCAAACTAGTTACTCCTCACCCTCCAAGTTTTCATGAATGGAGAAATCACATAAGCAAGACTGTTGGCTTAATAGCACGGGATCACGCATGGCTAGGTGTGTGGTTCAAGTCACGGACCAAGTAGCTTGAAAACGTGCCAGGTGAGTGTGTATGCATGCCCAAAATCCTGAGAGGAGAATGAAGGAGAAGGGATTGTGATGTGACCATTCTCCCTACAAGTGATTTCTCATGTTCCCTCTCTGTCTCTCTCTGGTGAGTGCATGTGCCTTATAGTGGAAAAAAAAATTTTTTAAATCCCAGAGCTCCTAAAGGACACTCCCAGAATAAAGCGCACTAGAATCATTCTTAGTCTTTTAACGTCTATTTTAGGTGCTCTACAGCTTGCTTGCTCACTTTCTTTTTTCACTTGTTTATTGATTTGTCTCCCTTACTTTCTGGTGTTCCACAGTGTTGATAAGTTGAAGATGTTATAGATATGAGTTCTGGAAATGCATTGTGAGTCACTATGGTCACATGAGAATAAATCATACTCTTCTTAATTTGCTCTACAAGCTAAAATGTGCCAGGCACTGTGCCTAAAACAAGAAATTATATGAGATTCCTACCTGGCCCTGAAAATGATGTAAGACCCTCAAAGGAAGAAAAGTCAATTACTAAGTTACCGGGTTCCTTTTACATGTAGGTGTCTGTTCATGTTAATTTCAATTGATTTATTCTGTTTCTGATAATATCATGATGAGTTCAATCCAGAGGTTGTTAACCTGGCTGAGGATCACCCGTGGAGCTTTCAAAAATATCAAAGCTTCAACCTTGGAAGAGCTGAGCCAGAACTTCAGATGGTGAGCCACTGGTATGATGATGAAAACGAATGACTCCCCCAGATGACTTATGAGCAGATGTAATAATCATTGAAGAGTTAGAGATGCTCTCACTATTTAGGGATGAAGAGAGACCAGAAATACAGAAGAAAATTCCAAAGTTTCATGGAAAAAGCACATTATGAAAAACCTATGCATGGATTTCAGAAAACTTTTTTTGGTACCAAAATAAACTCATACATTAATTCCATTTTTCTATGAGCTTTCTGAAGTCCCCTCAAATGAAGCCAAAATTTGGTGGCCCTGATCACTTTTATTTGAGGGCAAAATATGTCTCCCGAGTTAAGGATAAAAATAAAGAAACCAGATTCCCAGATGTGTGAGTGGTGGGAGAGAGAAACTGACTTTGGTTAAGTGATGTCTTACTTTCCTTTACCAGATAATCTAATTTCACCTGTATGGGGGCCCCTAGTATCTCTGAACTGTCATCTGGTATCATGTACTCGTGAGGAATTGGGAATAAGAATATTATCATTTATAGTTAAACATCTAATGGAATGAATAGACTCTAGAAGCTGATCTTCTAAAATGACTAAATATTAATTTGCTGAAGTGCAACAAAGTAATCTGTTACACCCCTTATGTTAGAACAAAAAAATTAATTAATCTAACTTTCTACAGTCTGCATATTCCTTTATGATTTCCCCCACCCCAATCACCATAGGAAACAGCCATGAATTAAATTCAGGTCAGGATGATTTTCAGATCACATCCCAGTATTTGGATTCCTTTAGACTCATTTGCTATACCTTTACGTTGAAGAGAGGTGTAAAAGATGGTCCCACATACTTAATAAGTAATAATATAAATGGTAGCTGGCGATACTAACGCTAAAAAGTCATGGATGCGTCTGAACCACAACATATGTTAAACAGTCTCCAGCAGGTTATAAATGATCTTTATCTGCATTGAGTGATTTTGCCAGCTTCCATAGGGTGATGTCATCTGATTTCTTTTCTAAGACTTCATGCCATTATCACCAGATTCCATAAAGTGAGCCACAGGGGAACCACAGAGTCATACGAACTCCCTACTCCCGACGACAACAGAAAATATTTGCTAAGATAGAGGGAGTCTCTCTCTGTACTTTTTCTTTCTTTTCAATGTTGCTAGCCATATACGAATCCTTAGTGAAAGGCTTTCTCATTTAGGGGCACCACTGATAATGCTGATATTTTGTGCTTCAACTATGACTCTGTTAGACAAGTGTAAGAGGACTCCCTTTTATGCATCTGTTACAATGCTTTCTGAAACAAAGCTGGAAGCTTGTATTTACAGGCAAAACTACAGTCTTGTTCACTGAGAGCTCCATTCCTCAGACCTACATTATACAGCTCTCAGACAAATTAGCCACTGGGGAAGGAAACCAGCAGGTAATGGAAGGACTCTGTACGTGTTTTCATTCTCACACCCAGAAGCTAAGAGCCATCATCTGTGAGTGCCGGGATGTGGAAGACAGGAATAGGTTTTGATAAAGCCAGAGAAGTGAACTGCTTGGCTTCCCAGAGCATGTGGAGCTGATGTCAGGCTCCATGGAGTGCACAGGGGCTGGGGGAGTGGGCTGACTTCCTGGTGACCCAGGAGCTGAGACAGTGTCCTTCAGGCGTCCCTGTCCAGCACTGACCTTCCACAACCTGCTCCCTCTGTCTTGAGAAGTAGGTGAAAAAGCTTTAAGAGCAAACAGTGGGTGTGGTGGTGTTGGCCTATGATCTCAACTACTGGGAAGGTTGAAGCAAGAAGATGTCAACACAGTAAGCCCCTGTCTAAACCCCACACATCCACACACACACCCACACAAAATACGGGTAGTAGAACTAAGCTATTAGGCAAGACACGCAAGAACTTGACAATTTAGGATAAGTCAAAATCCTTAGGAGCAAGGCCAATCTGGCATTAGGAAGATCAGACGTCATTTTCTATAAGCAAGGGTGGGGGCACTGCTTAGCTGAAAAATCTCTGATGCTGGGAAGCCTGCCTGCAGGCACAGCTCCCTCCTAAGGACAGTTCAGTCAATAAAGGGACTAGTCTGGCGCGATTGCAAATGTGCTTGGCTCTCATCATAATAATCAGTGTGAAACCTTGATCCAGCATGTGTCGAATGCACTGCAGTTTCCTCTTCCTTCTCCAGGGAGCAGATGGGAACCATTACAGCAAAAGGAGCCAAGAGAAGAAGAAAGCCTGTGGCTTTGCTATCCCTACGAGTAAGCAGGGAGCAGTTGCCTGCTGTACCCAAAGATGCTTGGGAGGAAATGGGATGTTCTAGGACATAAGTCTGAAAAGGTAAATAGGCCATTTAATTAACTGGAACACATTAAAGCAAAAAATAGGAAAAGGATGGAATTAAGTACAAAACAACATAAACTACAGAGGTGTGAGATAGCTTCAGAGAATATACCTCCCCTAAGTTTCATACTGTTCCTCTCACACTCCCATAGACAGCCCTAACAGGGGAGTGTCCCTGCCTAGCCAAGACCCATTGCCTTGCTTTAAACCAGGCCCATAATCCCATCAGGGTTTGAGAGGGGCCATGGTAGGTGTGCCTCTGAATCCCGGGACTTCGAAATCTTGTTAATATTCCTGGAACTCTGCCTTGCACAGTGACTCCCATAGTCTAGTAAATTTCTTCTGAATTGATTGTGAGTATCATGAAGATAAAATGATACTTTTTTTTGAGAGAAAGAGATTTTTGCACATGTACTCATCAGAGAGACAGAGAGAGAGGGAGAGACAGAAAGCAAAAAATCACCCTCAGGGGTGCACGGCTATGCCACAATCCCTTCTTCTCCATTCTCCTCTTGTGATCTTGGGCACACCTGCACATGTGCCTGACATGAGTTTCAAGCCACCAGGTCCAGTTCTTGAACTACATTTGGCCGTGTAGGAGTCCAGTATCTTAACTGGTCTACACCACCTGATGGCCCAAATGCCACCATTTTATTTGGTTATTTTACCTATTCCTAGGTGACAAAGATATGCAGTAAATTAATTAAATCAACATTTTTCATTACAATTCCTACAATTTCTCCAGAATAAATTGTCACTCGCTTTCTGAAAAACAATTGTCTCCAAGGCTGTTTTAAAATGGTACTACAACCTCTGCTACAAATGTAGGAAGATGAACAATAAAATGTACAAACTTACCTTTTCTAAATTTAATTAAACTCCTCTAGCCAGGATGTCTTGTGCAACCATAGTGTCGTACTAGGTTCAGGCATCTCTGAGCATATTTGGAGGACATGGCAGGAGGAGTGTATTTGCAGAGGAGAGCCACCTGCCCTAAAGTGGGGAGCCTTAGGAGCCCCTCACAACTGAGGAAAGAGTTATGAATTGAAGAATAGAGTCAGATAACAAATCCTTGTAATGGGAGGCAGTTCTTAAACTTTTTGGCTCATGGATCCCTTTAAGAATCTGCTGAAAGCTTTATATCCTCTCTACAGAAAAATTGACATATGCACTACAACACTCAATTTTCCCACACAATTTCCAGAGTATTCTCAGACTCCTGGAAGCCCATCCATGGATTATTATCTATGTTTCTGCAGATTCAGGAAGGCACTAGCCTGGTTTTCGAGAACTGGCTGGACACAACATGACACCCCTACCCTGTCTTTAGCCCAAGGCCCTGGAGACAGCGTGGGTCCTAGGCAGAGAGTAAGCTGCTGTTCTCAGTTCTGCGACACTCAGACCTCCAGGTAACACTGAGTTGGCATCCTGTGTCTAGAAAAAAAAAATTCAAGGGGTCAGATTTGGTCTCATCTGTTCCCTCCCAGGCACTCACAAGACAGCCTCCAGCACTAGACATCAACGCCCAGCAGAGCAGTGGACAGCACAAATGCCACGGACGTACCACACATGTACAACATTCATGGGAAAGCCTCTCAGAGCCTGGAGAGCTGGAGGACTTGACCAGCTGAGAACACACAAACCGAGCCAGCAAAATGTGGCTGTAAGTGCAACAGCGACCTTATTAGTCCCCATGGCTTGGTGAGGACCAGGAACATTCAGGTTATACTTAAAAATTGCCTCCTTTGAATTATTATTTGTAATTTGGTACTGAACAATGTTAGTCTAAGATAGGGGACATTTCTGGAGTAAAGTAAGAGACCTTTTAAAACTGCAGTTTATTAGAGCCAGTTTTAAAACACCTCTCCATTTAATACTGTCATGGCAGTTAAAATCAATACTGAGAGCAGCACTAGAAGCAGGCATCTCTGAACACGATAACTCACAGAAGGGAGGTGTATGGTGAAGTGGGTGGGTGTGTTCCCAAAGAGAGAGCACTGCAGGGGCTGGGAGTGTAGGTGAATAATGTTGGTGGCAAAGGTGGGGGCGGGAGGCAACAACTGTATATACAGACCTCCACCCAAGCCCACAGTCCAGAAAACCATATTTTATTGCTGAATTTTAGAAATAAATTATGCCCCCTAAAAGCAGGCTTCATAATTGAGACACTGTTATTGCTTTGCTTCTAGATTCACTTGTCTAACTCCCTACTCCAATTTACCAGTGTTTTTTTTTTTTTTTTTTTTTTTTTTGTCTTTCAGTGCATTGAACTGCCATATGAAGGTGTTGGCAAGAAGCAGAATTAGAGCAAAATTGTTCTTAGATTCTGTGCTCTCCATATAATAGGAGGAGGGTATAGCAGGGGTGTTCATAATATCCATGCCTAAAATAGAGCAAATTTAAATTTTGCTTGAACTCACCTGTGAATTTGAGTGGATCAGTTAACTGGTCCTGTTCCCTTAGGTTCAAAATCAGGGACTCAGATTCTCTCTAATGTGCATTTCAGATCCAAAATATTATGAATCATAACCGTAATTATAGGGGCTGAATGTTAGTGCAGAGGTGAAAATGCAATGCTCTGCAAGGCTAACTGGCACGGAAAGGTTCCAGGTTTGGCATCTTGAGACCTCTCTGAGTGTGCTAGGCATGTGCATACCTGTGTTCTGAGGTTGGTTGAAACTGGAAGTGAACGGTAACATCGAAACCTTATTGATGATGCTGTTCCTTTTCTCTCTGTCTCATCTCTCTCACTCATAGAACAAATAGACTTTTTAAAAATCATAATCATGATCATAAGATCTTGATTTTTGTATGGATCCTTTATAGTCACAAAGTACTTTCATTTAAGCTAGCTTAGTGGTTCAGAGCACGGTCTCTGTGGTCAGACTGCCTGGATTCGACCCCTGGCTCTACCACCAACTATGTGACATGTGGCAAACTTGTCTGTGCCTCGATTCCCTCATCTGTAAAATCGAAATAATAATCCCTTCCTTATAGGATTACTGTGAGCACTAAATGATTTATCACATATAATGAGCTTAAAACAACTTTTGGTACATCATAACTGCTCCATGAACGTAAACATTAATGGTATTTATAGTACAACTGAACCCATCTTTTCACCACTCTCTCCTTTTGATGTTTTATTTCTCTCCTTTGCTATTTTCTTACACATTTCATGGAATTATTTAATATGGTTAACAAATCTGACTTTGCGATGGCCAGCTCAACTGCTTCCTTTAGCTGAGTGAGAGATACTGTTTGAAGCTGACACTCACTGAGATGTCAATGGAAACTGTTCTGTGGTCATATTTGTACTAGTCACACATCTATAATTTTTTAAGTAGTTCGTTTTGCTCAGGAATAGAATCAAGCCAATGGGTCAACTTATACATGGCACAGAGCCACTCCCCTATGGTTCGAAGTAGCCGAGTACTTGCAAAATGACAGGTAAGGGAAGCTAAAAACTACTCGTTTTAAAGAGCTCTCCCTAAGCACCTCCTCCTCCTACCAGCATTGGTTTTTCTGTCCCCTCTTACATAGTCTGAAATACACACTGTGATTTCTTTGGTGACCAAGGTATAACTCATTGCTCTGGGACAATGAGGAAGGTACTGCTTCTAGAAAAATAAGCCCTTTACACACGCATAGTTGTTCAAAATCATTTTAATATAAATGTTTTCATGTGTCCCTTCCAATGCATCTGAAGGACCAGGTAATATCACAATTTACAGATGAGGAAACAGACCTTAAGAGTGGGCCAAAGTTATAAACACACTCATCAATTTGCTGAGTAACCAATAAAGCTCAGCATGGTCTCCGTTGGGTACTCAAACTAGAAGGCCTAAATGTAAAGAAGTTTACAGTTTAGCTTTGCTTCATTTATTCCTGTGAAGGTTAGGAACTGCATTTTCACCTTGAAAAGTAGAAAATACCATAGAGAACAGAAAACCAAAAACAATTGAATCTCAGAGGGGAGCTAAATGGAAGAGGATACCAGTACATGATTCAAAATTACTGAAATAGCCAGGAGTGACAGTTCTTAGAAACCTAGATCTTTGGAAAAAATCCAGCTGAGGAAAAAAGGGCCCTTAAATGTGGAGTCAGATCTCCAATAGTGCACTGAACACAGGTCAAGCCAACAGCATTTTGTCCTGGGATTAATCTTGTAACTCACACAGGCCATGAAATATTGTGTTTTTTTTTTTTTTTTTTTCATTACATTTAATTACTCTACATCTTTACAGTGTACTAAATGGTGTTTCCCAGCATGAATATAATGCATATTATTGTAGTCAAGTCAAAGACATTACCAGATATATTATCATCAACAGATAACTTTTCTGTGTCTGATGATTTTTTTTCCTGATTCTCTTTCTATCATGCCCTATTACCCTTCCCCTCCTATACCCATCACAAAAGTCATGACACATTTTTGGATAGAAAAACATAGAAAAATATGTCATGACTTTCCCAACGGCCTAACAGTATCTACCGTTGTCCTCCTTTTTATACATTCTAGTACCTTTATTCACAGTTGCTAAGACAACCCAAATGTCCAATAACAGAGATGAATGAATTTTTAAAAAAATGTGGCATAAAAACACTGTGGAATACTACTCAGCCATAAAAGAAAATACAATGAGATCTTAGTATTCAGTCTGATATGGAAGGGTTAATGCTAAGTGAAATGAACCCGAATGTGAAAGACAGGCATTGTATGCCCCTGTTGAATGTATACTGAATCTCTGTACTTGGCAGGCCTTGAAATGTTAAAGGCAGATTTCTGCAGGTGTTGAATAACACATAGTAACTGGTACCTCCCCATTCTGACTGGAGGATCAAAGAAGGGTTTTATTTATTTCTTTTTCTTTTTTTTTTTATGAAGATGTTCATTCATCCCAACTGATCTTTATTTTATTTATTTATTTACATTCAATCACTGTGCATCATTACAAGATACAAAATGAGTTTTTCCATCCAGATTATACTGTATATCGGCTCAATCAAGGATATTATACGTGTATTCATCAACAAATAATTTTCTATTCAAAGAAGGGTTTTATTAATGATCAGCAAAACATATCCTGGTATTGTCTCAGTAATAAAATTACATGTGTTTAAAAAAAATTTAACAGTGAGTTTTAGAGCTGCAGAAGCCATGGAGACATTTTAGTCCTCCTTCCAAAATTAGTAATTGCTATTCCATCTTTATTTACTGTTTGATGTATTTTCTTTGCATTCCTTACCTCATCTTGCTCTGTCTTGAACACCAGCCTTACATCACACATTGTTTCTCAGGAATATCTTGTTTAGTGCATGCCCCATCCAGCAATCGTCTCCCCTTCTTCTAGTGATAATACCTAGATGTCACCTGGGAGCTCCACCTTCCCATCATTGTATTGTGGGTGTGCCACCAATCCCCTGCCTGGACCATCCCTGTCTAGACATAGGAACACCATCTGAGCTCAAGCTGCTAGGCTTTCCCAGAAACTGAATCTCGTGAAATCCTTCACTGGATGATAGTATCCTAGGGTCATTGTCCACTAGTTGTTGTTCCCTAGATCCCTGAAATTGTTTTATCTCAGTCTTTCTAAGACCTGCCACAAATCCTCTCTTTAATCCTGTGAGTAGTTTTCCTAGTTTACCAATAAATTTTCATTTTGCCTGTTAGCTAAGTTCAATATCTGTAGCTTGCAGCCAAAAAATCTGTAACTGGTAATTCAAACACATCAGAGCAAAATAACTTCCTTCTCTGTAACCACTAAATTTCTCTATGTTAAATACCCCAAATCTTCTGTTCTGTTGAAAGGCAACATCATACAATGACTAAGAACATGGGCTCTTCCTGGTCTGAATCCTGGTTTCATCACGTACTATCAATTGAGGGCACATATATAACCTCTCTGGTACCAAGTTTTTTTTCCATATGATAACAGCTTCAACCTCAGCGAATTCTTAAAGGTCTAGATTAATTAATGCATTCCTTTATATATCTATTTAGTATATTTAGTAAAGAATCTAGAATTTAACAGACAGTCAATAACATTAGTCATTCATTCCTCGCTCTCCATATCTAGTGAATTCATGTGAACAGAATGAATGCTCAGAATTTTTAGAATTCTCTAGCAAGCCACTGCACCAACACACTGTGTGATTTTCATGGTCCCTCCATTTCTCTGGTATAAAATGGAGTAAAACAGATGGATTGTGAGTTAATGAGTATATAAAACACTGAGAAATCTTTAGATAAAATGCGCCCTGAGCATTGTTATCACATGACAAGCAATCAAGTGTTATTTTAGCGCAGATTTTATATTTTTTATATATTTTAAGTTCTTTTTTTGGTTCACATTTGGGGTGAGGAAAACAAAGTGGTGTTTGAACAGAAACCATAAACAGTGGTATAATTGTCTTTTGGCTTATACTGCCTTGTTATAATCAACTTGCTGTGCAAAGAGTTTGAAAGATAAGTCTTAACTTTAGAGAGGTTTGCATTTTCTAAGCTCTAGTTCTATTAAACAATGCCATGCCAAGTTTACTTCTGTGACTTGGATGCTCAAACACAGGTAAATCATAGAACATCCAGCTATTCATTATTTAATAAACACCAAGCCAGAATCAGCATCCTTTCTCAATGGAGTTTCTTTGTTTGTTTGTTTTCCTCCATTCTCCTGTCTGAATTTTGGGCATGCACGCGCACATGCCCGGCCTGAATTTTAAGCCAAAGGGTCTGGGACTCAAACTGCAATCGACCACCTGGGAGTCCAGTGGTGTAAGCATTATGCCACCTTCTGATACCACAATGGAGTTGTTTTAAGAGTATCTCAAAATCCATAACACTTCCAAGGATACCTAAGTCATCTAATCTATGAATTGCAAATATCATCTCTTTTTTAGTCATTAAAAGGAATATACTAAAAAATACTCAGAATTATGCCCAATGCTTAATAGACAGTTCCAGGAGTAAGATGCATTACAATTAGACTTGGATTTTAGCTCTGCCTTTGACTCTTAGCCATTTGACCTTAAAAGTTTCTTACATCTATCTAGACAGTTAGTTAAGATTTGGAGGCTGCTATGTAAACAATCTGAACCAAAATTTAACATGTAGTGAATTTTTTTCTTTCCTTCTGGCCCTGAGATGTCAGATTCTATACCCTTGGTGTGACCCTCAGGGTCCTCAGGGTTTCAATCACCCTCATGAGGGTTAAATTGAGTTTATAGGATGTGAGAGAGTTAAAATTTTGCCAACTACTCTCTTGACCTCCCAGCAGAATTAATAGGAACCCATGAAACTATGTTCTCCCTCAAAATTTCCATGTAGAAATTCTATACACTAAGGAGAAATAGTGGGCCTGAAAACAGAACCCAGAAAACCTTCTACTCCTAAACCTACTGTTGAAGTCTGTAAACCAGGGGAAGCAAGCAAACCCACAGCCTTCTGGTGCCCCCTGGAGGCTGCCAGCACCACATCTCATTATGCGAGGAACTCCAATCTGTAAACAAAAAATCAGGGTCTCACATATTTACACATGTTTATAAATATCTGTTTGGACCATCAGATACCAACGTCCACTTTGATTTTTTTTTCCTATAGGAGAAATACTTTTTATCCTCGTCAGCTTTCTATGTCTTTTGATGATTGACTCTTTTAGAACAAATCATAGCAAATATTGGAGATGACGTCATGAAAAACAACATTCTGTGGAAATGTGAACCAAAACCACAGTGACTACCACGACAAATCCATTAAGATGGCTATTGTCCAATAAAGAGAAAATAACTGGTGGGAATGTAACATGAAAAATTACTGGCTCCTCAAAAAATTAAAAACAGAATTACCACATGAGATAACCATTCCACTTCTGAGCATACATCCAAAAGAATTGCAAGCAGGGACACAAACAGGTATTTGCTCATCCATGTTCTTAGAAGCATTATTCATAATAGCCACAAGATGGAAGTAAACCAAGTGTCCACAAATGGATGGATGGATAAGTGAGAAGTGATATATACACACAATGGAATACTTTTCTGCCTTACAAATGAAGGAAATTCATGATGCAACATGCATGAACTCTGAAAACATTATGCTAAGTGAGATGAACCAATGACAAAATGACGCATATTGTATGATTCCACTCAGATGAGGCAGCTAAATAATCAAATTCATAGAGAAAGTAGAATGGTGGTTATGAGTTATGCCAGTAGAGAAGAATGGAGAATTATGGTGTGGTAAGTACAAGAGTTTTAGTTTTGTGATATAAAAAAAAAAATTCTGGAGATGATGGTAGTGATCGTTGCACAACAATGTGAAAGGTAGTTAATACCACTGAAAAATAGTTAGAAGGCCAGTCAGTGGTGTGGTGGTTATGGCAGGTGGATCCCACATGGCTGACTGTACAGTTTGGGTCCCAGACCCAGCAGTTAAACAGAATCCAGGTGCATGTGCATGCATTTATTGTGCATGTATGTCCAGAATTCCAAAGGGAGCAGAAGATTGAGAAGAGGAACTGCAGTGTGTAGTCCTCTGTGGGGTATGCATTCTCACACTCCTTTTCTGTCTCTCTCTCTGTCTCTGGTGAGCACATGTACCCTCTGGCAATTTTTTAAAGCATAGAATGGTAAATTTTATGCACTTTGCCATATTTTATAAGTAAATTAATTAAATTAAAGCCTTATAAAAAACAACATATCAAGAAGAGTTATAATGTCCTTTTTGAAAAATTACACAGAAGTACTTTTATTTTTAATTTTTTTTAAGAGAGATTTTTGCTATAGAGCACACACACTGGAGAGACAGAGAGAGATAGAAAGGCAGAAAGTAAGAAATTACCCACCCCCCCAGGGATGGCAATGTCACAGTCCCTTCTCCTCCATTCTCTTCTCAGGATTTTGGGCATGCATGCATACACACCCAGTGTGAATTTCAAGCCTCCAGGTCCAGGATTGAACCATGGTTGTCCATATATAAGAGTCCAGTGACATAACCATTATGCCATCTGCTGGTCTCCAGAATAACTTTTTAACAAAGTGAAAGATTTCAGTCTTTAGGAGAAGTAAATATTATTTCCTTTGCTTGGGTAAATACATTTTCATATATAGTATGAACAATATATACTTTTCCCTGTTTTACTCTTTTTTTTTTTTTTTAGAGGTTTTTGCTATAGGGCACGTGCGCTTGCCAGACAGGCAGAGAGAGACGTAGAGACAGAAAGCGAGAAATCACCCCCCAGGGGGGATGGTCACGCCACAATCCCCTCTCCTCCATTCTCCTCTCGGGATCTTGGGCATGCACGCACACGCGCCTGGCGTGAGTTTTAAGCCACTGGGTCCGGGACACGAACCGCGGTCGACTACATAGGAGTCCAGTGACATAGCCATTATGCTAACTGCTGGTTCCCCTCCCTGTTTTATTCTTTAAAAAATTTTACCAGAGGGCATGTGCGCTCGCTAGAGAGAGAGAGAAAAAGAGAAAGAAAGTAAAAAAGCAACCCCTTTGGTGGGGTGGTGATGCCACATTCCCTTCTCCTTCATCTCTCCTTCCTTTCAGGATTTTGGGCACATACGCACAGAAACCTAGCATGTTTTTCAGCAATCAGTCCAGTACTTGAACTGCGCAGTTGGCCAGGTGAGCTCCAGCTGCCCTCACCACCAGGCCTCAGCTTCATTTTTACAACAGAGCACTCACTGCACTAAGTTGTTGGTAACCAATGATTGTCTTTTGCATACTAAGATTTTCTCTCTCCTTTTCATTCAAGCAAGCTCACTGAAAAGATATGGTACATATTCATACTAATTTTTTATACACATTCCTCAAAGCTTAAGTGATACACTCTCCCTTGGAATGGAGAGGTAAAATTCGGTTAGCCTCGAGGCCCTCAGCAAAGGGATAACATACTTACACTGCAGTTTGGGGTTTAAGCCAGAAGATGAGAAAGAGTACTTGGGGTTTTATTTCACAAGGCACTTGAAATCACACTGTATCACTATTCAGTATTGAGTGGTCAATCCTTGTGTTATGGAAGATTTCTTTTAATACTTCATCAATTTTATTTCTTTAATAAGATAAGATTAAGAATAATGTGGTTAACATATTTTTCTGAATTAGACCACATTTAGTTCATTTGCCAATTACATGTTTCTTACATACCTGGAACTAGAGTAAGCCCTAGACATTCAGAAAGTATGAGACATAGATCTTTATCAAAAAGAAATAAGAAAGTAAGTCCAACAAAGATTATAAATTAATTATTCTATATATCATGCTTCCTTTCCCCTTCCCCTAAAATTGGGTTGGATAACCCTCATAGCATTGCTGTGCATGCTTTCAGTTCAGTATTCATAGGATCATGCTTGCATGTCATGTTTTCTTGTTTCCACTATGCTGTGGGCACAAGATGCACCTAAGACAGTACATGCTAGATTTGCATTTTGGAAAGATCTTCAAATTTTTCTGGCCAATGGCACTGTCTCATTTTTATATTTATGGTGTATAACATGATCTCTTAATATATGTATACATTATGAAATGGCTAAGTCAAGTTACTTAACATATGCATTATCTCACATACTAATAACTTTGTTGTGGTGAGAACACTTAACATCTATTCTCTCAGCACTTTCAAATACATAATACACTGTTCACTGTAGTCACCATGATGTACGATAGATCTCAAATTTACCTCTCCTGCATATCTAAAACTGTGTCCTTTGACCAACATTTCTTAATCCCCAAAACCTCCAGCCTTTGGTAACCACACATCTTCTGTTTTTATGAGTTCAACTTTTTTTTTTTTTTTTTTCTTTTTTTTTTTTTTTTTTTTTTTTGGGGGGGGGGAGAGGTTTTTCGCTATAGGGCGCGTGCGCTCGCCAGACAGACAGAGAGAGACATAGAGACAGAAAGCGAGAAATCACCCCCCAGGGGGGATGGTCACGCCGCAATCCCTTCTCCTCCATTCTCCTCTCGGGATCTTGGGCACGCACGCACACGCGCCCGGCGTGAGTTGTAAGCCACCGGGTCCGGGACGCGAACCGCGGTCGACTACGTGGGAGTCCAGCGACATAGCCATTACGCTAACTGCTGGTTCCCATGAGTTCAACTTTTTACACTCCACTTTTAAATTATATCATGGGGGTATCTGACTTTTTAATTTAACAATATTTTCTCCAAATTTAGTCACACTGCAACAAGCATGAGGATTTCTTTATCTTTTAAGGATTGAATATAATTTCATTATATATATATATATATATATATATATATATATGTACACACACACACACATATATATGCCAAATTTTCTTTATTCATTCATCTGTTGATGGACACTTAATTTCATATCTTGGCTGCTACAGACAATGCTACACAGTGAACATGGGAGTACAGACACCTCTGTGACATTCTTATTTCATTTACTTTGGATATATAACTAGTGCTGGGATTACTGGATAATAATATACTCATACATACTGACTGAGATAATCACTAGGACTGTTCCCAACTAGTCTGATTCACTTTTCCATCCTTTTTGAGGTTAGTCATAGTTCGGTGACTTGCTTTGATCAGTAAACATGAGAAAAGGTGACACATGTCATTTTTGGGTAGAATTGTTTTCTCCTTGACATAATTGTATTTATTTATAGAGTGCAGCTGTGATTTTTTACTAAATAAATACAATGTGTAATGATCAAATCAGGGTAATTAGCATATACATGTCTTAAACATTTATTGTTACTTTGTGTTGGGAATATTTAAAATTTTTCCCTTCTAGCTATCTTAAAACATATAAATTATTAACTATAGTTACTTTATTGTGCTATAAAACACTAAAACTTTCTATCTAATTTTGTTTTCATTAATCAACATCCTTTTATCCCCCCACCCCATCCTTCCCATCCTCTAGTAGTCATTTCTTATCTCTCTGCTTTTATGAGGTTAACTTTTTCAGCTTCCCCATATAGAGGGAAATATGTGTTATCTCTCTTTCTGTGCCTGGTTTATTTAATTTAACATAATATCCTCCATTTATCTTTTTCTTTTTCTTTCCTTTTCTTTTCTTATTTTGTAGAGGATTTTGCCATAGGGCACATGCACTCACCAGAAAGAGAAAGACAGAGAGACAGAAAGCGAGAAATCACCCTCCAGGGGGGATGACCATACAACAATCCCTTCTCCTCCATTCTCTTCTCGGGGTCTTGGGCACATATGCATATGTGCCTGGTGTGAGTTTAAACCACCGGGTCCAGGACTCAAACCACAATCAGCTACATGGGAGTTCAGGGACATAGCCATTACTCAAACTGCTGGTCCCATATAATAATTCTTAAATCTTCTAATAGACACTTGGGTTAATTCCATCTCTTTGCTATTGGAAACAGATCTTCAATAAACATGGAGTACAGATATTCTATGTCCTACTGATTTCCTTTCCTTTGGATATATACCCAATATTGGAATTATTGTACTAACTTACATTCCCATGAACAGTGTCCAAGAGTTCTATCAGAAGTGTGGAAGGAATGTAAACTAAAACATATAGAATTAGGAAGATGGGTATAACTCCCCTGCAATAATAATCAAGAAAGAACATATTGAGATTAATCCTCCATGAGCCTTCATCTCTGAATGACTACAATGAGCAGAGATTCCCTCCAACTGTGTTGAACATGGTCGTGAGTGAGAAATAAGTCCCTGTTGTATTAAGTCCATGTGGAAATGACCTCACCACAGTCTTGCCTGTCTTGACGGACATGCACTCTCACTGAAGCATTTCAGAAAGGAAGAAATAGAATCTGGTAGGAAGGAATAAGATACATGAAAGAATGGGTCTTTTTTTGTTGTTGTTTGCTTTTGGATTAGAAAAACCGATTCTGTAGAATGTTAGATTCTGGGAACCACCTAATGCAAACATCTCCTATATCTTCCAAAAATCAACTAGAAGAGAAGATAAAACCACTATGCCAACAGAAAAATCTATGAGTTAAAAATATCAATACACATGTAGTTGGAAAATAAACATTCAAAATGATAAGAATCAACTCCAGAACCTATATCAAAATGGAGAAGCAGCCAACGATTACACAGAAAAGAAGACTTGAGGAGGCAGAACACAGATGATAATGCCGTGAAGAAAGAGTCAGGCCCTTAATAGAGAAATACAAAGAATGGACCTGGGGCAAGGTGGGTCAAAACATTGTGAACTAAGGGTAAAAATGAAGGAACTTGTAAAGTGAATGGGAACAGACAAGCAGTCTTTATCTACCTCCCAAAGGAAATGCCTCCTATAAAGTATTTTGCACCCCAAAAAAGCTTTGCCAATTTCTCACCTACATCTGATCAAGACCCTTGAAAACTACCAATTTACAAGAAAGAAGGAGGACAAAAGAAAATGTTAGAGTCTGTCATGAAGATGCAATCAGCAAAGGCAAGACTAAAATATTTCAGGGGACCAGCAGTTAGTGTAATGGCTATGTCGCTGGACTCCCACGTAGTCGACCGCGGTTCGAGTCCCGGACCCGGCGGCTTAAACTCACGCCGGGCGCGTGTGCGTGCGTGCCCAAGATCCTGAGAGGAGAATGGAGGAGAAGGGATTGCGGCGTGGCCATCCCCTCTGGGGGGTGATTTCCTGCTTTCTATCTCTCTGTCTCTCTCTGTCTGTCTGGCGAGCGCACGCGCCCTATAGCAAAAACCTCTCCAAAAAAAAAAAAAAAAAAAAAAAAAAAAAAATTTCATATAATAACCTAGCTTCTGAATCATTACATACAAATTGTAAGAACAAATAAGATAAGTGGCATTTTAGTTAGTTTGGGGTGCTGTAACAAAATGCCATAGACTAGGTGGTTTATAAACAACATAAATTAATTTTTTTATTGTCCTGTATGCTAGAAACAAGAGATAGGTTGTTAACATTCTCAAGTTTTGATAAGGGCCCTCTTCTGGGTTTCAGACCACTGACATCTCACTATGTATCACATGGCAAAGAGCAGGGTAGAAGAAACTCTCTGGTGACTTTTATGAGGGCACTAATCCTACTCATGAAGTATCCACTATTATGATCTCATCTAATCTTATTTATAACCCCCAAAGATACCACCTCCTAATACTGTCACATTAGGGGTAGAGTTTCAATATGTGAATTCGCAAGGAGCATAACATTGGATTCATAACAGATGGGGATCCTATAAATTAAATGAAACATAAAAGATATAGCAACTGATCAAAACTTATGGAACTTAATATTAACTTTCTGTCAGCCCTTGTCTTTGAATTTCACCTAGGACAGAATCTCTGCCATGTTGTTCCAAGCAAATTCTGACAGAGAGATGGATGGGTAGATGATGGATGGATGGATAGGTGGATGGATGGATGGGTGGACAGACAGAACAGATGAACAAATAGAAAAATATACCATTAATGACATAAAATAATTGAGAGTTCTAAAATTGATTGGATATTTGATCATATTAAGAAAAAAATTCCTTTGGGATTAGCAGATGGCGTAATGGTTATGTCACTGAACTCCCACATAGTCGACCCCAGTTCTAGTCCTAGACCTGTCAGCTTAAAGCTCACGCTGGGTGCATGTGCATGCATACTGAAAATCTAAGAGGATAATGGATGAGAGGAGACTGCAGTATGCCCATTCTCCTGGGGGATGACTTTTCGCTTCCTGTCTCTCTGTCTCTCCAGTGAGAACATGCACCCTATAGCAAAAATCTCCCTAAAAAAGGAAAGAAAAAAATTCTTTTTTAAAAGTTACAGTGGTATCTGCATGAAAAAAATAAAAACATATTTATATACATTGCCATACATAGAAAATTCTCTAGATAGGATTAAGTCTCTAACTAAATGTAAAAAGCAAAAATTTTACATTTTTAACAGAAAATATAGGAGAATTTGTATCACCATCTGATAAAAAGACTTTTAAAATAAGACACAGATAATAAAATACCAAGAATCATTTAAAAATTTGATAAATGTTATATATTATATCTAAATTTTAAAAGACACCATAAGCCCATGAAAAAGAAAATCATAGATAGAGAATATAGTTGAAATGCATTTACTCAACAAAAGATTTGTATGCTAGGCCAGCAGGTAGAGTGGTGGCTAAGGCACTGGACTCCCACATGGTTGATTGTGATTCAAGTCCTGGACCTGATGGCTTGCATATCACATTGGGCATGTGTGCATGTGTGCCCCAAATCCCAGGAGGATAATGGAGGAGAAGGGGTTGTGGCATGGACATCAGGGGGTGATTTTTTTTTTTTTTTTTGTAGAGATTTTTTGCTATAGGGCGCATACGCTCGCCAGACAGACAGAGAGAGACAGAGAGACAGAAAGCAAGAAACCATCCCCCAGGGGAGATGGCCACGCCACAATCCCTTCTCCTCCATTCTCCTCTCGGGATCTTGGGCACGCACACACACGTGCCCGGCGTGAGTTTTATGCCACCAGGTCTGGGACACGAAACATGGTCTACTACATGGGACTCCAGCGACATAGCCATTACACTAACTGCTGGTCCCAGGGGGTGATTTCTCACTTTTCCTCACTGTCTCTCTTTCGCAAGTGCACACACTCTATTACAAAAACTTTTTAAAAAACGAGTATTAAGAATTTACGAAGAATTTCTGCATACCAATAAGGAAAAAAAAATACAACAATAACAAAATGCGTAAATGATACAAAGAGTCAGTTCAGAGAAAATACCAATCAAATGGCCAATAGCATAAAATAATACAGTATATACTTCTTCATAATCAGGGAAAATAATTAAAACACAATATACTATTACATGTCCATCACTTTGGCACAAAGAAATGTAAATACTGACCATTCTAAGTATAAATAAAGCAGTAGAATAAAGCACCAAAACCTGCTAAAAGAAATTTTTATCAGTGCAATCACTTTGGAGAAAATTTGGCAACATTTAGTTGAGTGAAATATGTCCCAACAATTCCATGATGTAAAGGAAAAGACTAGGATAATTTGCTGCTCACCAAAATAGAAAGTTGTCACAAAGTAGCAAGAGAACATTTGGGAAATAGTGGAATGAATTCAGTGTTAGTTTGAATTTGAAGTATGAGTGGAGCATTCCAATGGTGAGTTCTGTGAAGGTTGGAATTTTAAGGTTTAAAGTTCAAAGAAAAGGTCCCTGTGTTAGAGATGCATAATTAGGAATCATAATAAGTGATTGTTGAGTCCATGGAAATTCCAGAAAATTTGGTTAGATTTGTATGACTCTTGGCAGAGTTCAGGGTGTGCTCAATGACAAATACTTCCTGATATTTGAAGAACATTAAGTAGAAATGTATCAAAATGTGATATTCTGGGCCAGCAACTTGACCTCTTCTATATCTCAGACCTTTTTCTAGTCCAGGAGAAAACAAAGTATCCCAAAGAGGACCACCCCCAAACTTGCAGACAGAATCTGTTCCATTGGCTCTTTCCACCTCTGTGCTCACACTTCGTGACCAACAGCAAAGGTGTAGCTCTGCCACACCTCAACTTTTAGTATTCCAAATAGTAATAACCAGGCTAAAATCAGAAAGCATTGGAAAGGGAAATGAAAACATCAGGGCCAATTGATCTGGATTTATACCTCCCAGGACCAACTTAATGAGCATGCAAGAAGCACCATTGCACAGAAACCTACTCTCAGAAGTGCCCTGGCCTTCCTTTAAAATCTGCTATGTCATCTTGGATTTTTAATGTTTGAACTTGTGCTTTGTAAGTAAATTCATAGAAACCATGGAGCCTGCACGTGAAGGAAGAGACACGTGAACATGTCTGTGGTGCCTAGAGCACAGGCGGATGCCGTGTTAGTACTTGCTATGCTATTGCTGTCATAACACGCTTAACTTGTACTAGCTTTGAGTCTCGCTGAACTCCCGCACATCCGGGATCCATCAGAATTCTGTGCTTGTTCTATATGAACATGTCTGAGACTGAGTAAAAAAGGCCCTGACAGTCCTGAGAGGCCATGCTTTTCATTTGAACCAGAATTTGCTTCAGAGAAACTCAATGGTGTTTTAAGAAACATAAATATCCAGAGAACCTTACCATATTCTTCCTCATTTCCATTACTTTCCTGTATTAACTAAAATTTATACTAAAATTCATGACATAGAAGAATAATGATACATAGGACAATCCATAGTTTCTTTTCCTTTCAGGTCTTCCTTAATCATCAGTTATGCCAAAGAGAGGGAGCAAGAGCAAAACAGAGTTGGTAGAATGTGTACATAACAAAAAGTGAATAAAGCAGCTTTTTCCAGCATTTCAGTTGTTCAGGCAAGAATGAAATGCATATGTGCAGAAACACTACAAAGTATCTGGGACTAGCAGTTAGTGTAATGGCTATGTCATTAAGCTCCCATGTAGTTGATGGCAGTTCGGGTCCTGGACCTGGTGGCTTAAACTTATGCCGAGCGCATGTGCATGCACGCCCAAGATCCTGAGAGGAGAATGGAGTAGAAGGGATTGCAGTGTGGCCATCCCCCTGGGGGGTGATTTCTTGCTTTATGTCTCTGTCTCTCTGTCTCTCTGGCAAGCACATGAGCCCTGCAGAAAAGGAAAAAAAAAAAAAAAAAAAACTCTCCAAAAATAAAAACTACAAAATATCTGTAATTCTGCATGAGTGCAATATTCTTTTTAAAATTGGCACTGCACAATATAAAGATAAATGACAAAATTAATGTTAATAATTTTAATTTTTCTCTAGAATGATGATTACCCTTAATATGTACTTTCATTTATAAAATAGTTTTCAAGAAAAAAACTTTACATATTAGTACTTTTTTTGGGGTAGAGGTCTGTGCCTTACATCACATGCTCTCACTGGAGACAGAGAGAGAGAGAGAGAGACAGAGACAGAGACAGAAATAGTGAGAGGGAAAGTGAGAAATCACCTCCTAAGGGAGATGGCCACACCACAGTCCCTTCTCCTCCCTTCTCCCAGAATCTTGGGCATGCATGCATATGCTGCTGGTGTGAGTTTCAAGCCACCGGGTCTGGGACTTGAACCATAGCCAGCCATGTGGGAGTCCAGTGACATAACTGCTACACATCTGCTGGCCCCAATATATATTATATATATTAGTCCTTTTTTTTTGAGAGATTTTTCCTATAGGGTGCATGCGCTCACCAGAAAGACAGAGAGAGAGAGAGAGAGAGACAGAAAGCAAGAAATCACCCCCGAGGGGATGGCCATGATGCAATCTCTTCTCCTCCATTCTCCTCTCTGGATCTTGAGCATGCACACACACATGCCCAGCATGAGTTTAAGTCACTGGGTACGGGACTTGAACTGCAGTCGACTATAAGGGAGTCCAGTGACATAGCCATTATGTCAACTGCTGATCTCTATATTAGTACTTTATTTTATTTTATTTTTTAATTTTTTTGGAGAGGTTTTTGCAATAGGGTGCATGTGCTCACCAGAAAGACAGAGAGACAGAAAGTAAGAAATCCAGTAAGAAATCCACCCCCCCCCCCCCCCAGAGGGGATAGCCATGCCACAATCCCTTTTCCTCCATTCTCCTCTCAGGATCTTGGGCATGCACACACACACACCTGAAGTGAGTTTAAGCCACCAGATCTGGGACTTGAACCACTTGTTTTTGTTAATTTTTAAAGTTTGCTATAGGAAGCATGCACTTGCCAGAGAGACAGAGGCAGAGAGAGGAAAAGTAAAATAATACAATCACTCCCAATGAAGGATGGTCATATCACAATCCCTTCTCCTCCATTTTATTTTTTTAGAATTTAATTTTAATTTACATTTAGTCACTATACACCTCTACAGTGTACATGTTTTTGTTTTTGTTTTGTTTTGTTTTGTTTTGAGAGGTTTTTGCTATAGGGCGTGCTCGCCAGACAGACAAGAGAGAGAGAGAGATGTAAAGCGAGAAATCACCCACCATGGGAGATGGCAACGCTGCAATCCCTTCTCCTCCATTCTCCTCTTGGGGTCTTGGGCACGCACACACACGCGCCCGGCGTGAGCTTTAAGCCACCGGGTTCAGGACGCAAACCACTGTCGACTACATGGGAGTCCAGCGACGTAGCCATTACACTAACTGTTGGTCCCAAGTGTACATGGTTTTTTTTTTCTTCTTTTTTTTTTTTCCCCCAGAATGAATACAATTAGTGCAATTAGTCAAGTCAAAGACATTATTATGACCAGACAACTTTTCATTTTTGTGTCTATTAAATGTGTTGTTTGTATTGTCTATGATCCCCTCCCTCATGCGTGATACTTCTGTTCTTGCCCTTGGGATACTCCATTTTAGTGCACCTATATTTTCCTGTCCTGGTCAGCACAGTAAGGGAAGAAAGTAAATTTTAAATAAATAAAGACTAGTAATTAAGAAAATAAGGTATAATCACAGAATCGATTAAAATACAATTTTTAAAACAAATTATTCAGGACCAGTCTGTGTCCTGCTGGTTATGTAAGCTGGATTTCACATGGCCAACTGTATGGTTTGACTCCTGAACTTGATAAACACACCTGGCTAGTGTACAACCATTATTAAAACCAAAAGGGACGGAGAGCTGAGAAGGGATTGAAAGTGGTATTTTTCCATTGGGGATGATTTCTTACTTTTTTTCTCCCCCCCTCCTCCAGTGAGCTCACACACACTCTTGCAAATTAAAAATGAAACAAAAAAGAAATTCAAATCAGTAAGAGTATAGTGAAACAACTAGATATAAAAATCAATATCCAAAAATCGATTGTATTTCTGTACCCCAGCAAAAACAAAGGTTAGAAAGCATATATTTTGAAAAGATGTTATTTTCTCAAGCAACAGAACCATAAAGTACCTAGAAATTAATCTAATAAAATATGTTTAAAATTTTTATAGAGTCAATTAAAAAACTTTATTGTAACTCATTAAAGAACATCTAAATAAATAATGAGGATACCTTATGGATAGGAAAACTCAAATCTTAGAAGACGCACCTCTTTCATGCATTAAAATCAATTGTCGGGACCAGCAGTTGGCGTAATGGCTATGTCGCTGGACTCCCATGTAGTCGACCGCTGTTCGAGTCCCGAACCCAGTGGCTTAAATTCATGCCAGGTGTGTGTGCGTGCATCCCCAAGATCCCCAGAGGAGAATGGAGAAGAAGGGACGGTGGTGCGGCCATCCCCCTTGGGGGGTGATTTCTTGCTTTCTGTCTCTTTGTCTCTCTCTCTCTGTCTTTCTGGTGAGCACACGCGCCCTACAGCAAAATCCTCCCCCACCCCAAAAAAAGAAAAGAAAAGAAAGAAAGAAAAAATCAATTGCCCCTGTATATTTTTCTAGGAATTTGGCAAACATTAAAATTCCTATGGAGAGGCCATTAGGTCGCATGGTGGTTAGGGCTCTGGACTCCCACATGGTCTACCACAGTTTGAATCCAGGACCCGGTGGCTTGACAATCATACTGGGCACGTGTGCATGCATGCCCAAAATCCCAAGAGAAGAATGAAGGAGAAGGGGTTGCAGCATGGCCATTCTCCATTGGGAGTGATTTCTCACTTTCCTTCTCTCTGTCTCTGGTGAGTGCACATGCTCTATGGCAACAACCTTTAAAAATTCCTATGGAAAAGTCAAAGCCAAAGATTACCAAAAGAAGAAAAAAGGAGGTGTTGTAAGAAGACTTATTCTATCAAAATATATTATTAAAAAATAAAGTATTGTAAAACCATAGTGATTGGCGAATTGGCAATAAAATAAAGAGAACTAAAACAGACCTATGACATATTTGTAAATGACATGACAGAGTTAGTACTGCAGATGACTGAGGAATGAAGAAACCATTCAGTAAGTCATTTGGGAGATTGGATATCCACATTTTAAGTAAAATAACTTTTATCCCTATCTCACAATGTATACAAAAATTCATTTAAATCAATTAAAGACTTGAATGTGAAAGTAATTAAAATAGACATGGTAAAATTTTGGGTGGAAAGTGATAATAATTTTAATCTAAAGGGCAGCCTTAAATCCAAAATCTCAGATGAGAGCTTTTAAAAAGTACAGATAAATCAAGGAGCCCAATGAAAAACAGCCTTGATGCAATGTTTCATTCAAATAATTACAGCCAGCAAATAAAAAGTTATTAAACATACCTAATCTTCATGAAATCTGTAAAAATTACACTAAAGTAGAGAGACATTTCTGGATGTTTATAGGCTTAAGCATCTTGCAAAAATATGTTCTTTTTATCATTAAAAAATACCTTTTTTAGTATAAAGATTGTTTTGTCTTAAAGCCTACTTAGTGTGATATTAATGTTATTCTTGTCTCTTTTTTCCTAGGAATTAGTTTGATATATTTTTCCATGTTTACTTTTAATTTTCATATTTTATTGAATTTTAAAACCAAACAATGGTCTCTATATTTTTAAAGGTATGTTCTACATGTCTTGCATTAACAGATACATTTGAACTTATTCTTTTTCTGCTAGTCATATGTTTTATTGTTTCTTTTAGTCTACTTGCTGCTTTCTATTGAATTGATGGAGTTCTCTTTATTTCTGTTTCAACTTCACTGTCTTGGAAGGAATATATTTTATGTTTGTTTTTGTTATTGTTAAAAAGTCTAAAGTGGGACCAGCAGTTAGCATAACTCCCATGTAGCCGACAACGGTTCGAGTCCTGGACTTGGTGGCTTAAACACACACCAGGCGCGTGTGCATGCGTGCCCAAGATCCCGAGAGGAGAATGGAGGAGAAGGGATTGCGGCATGGCCATCCCCCATGGAGGGGGGGGTGGTGATTTCTCATTTTCTGTCTCTCTGTCTCTCTCTGTCTTTCTGGCAAGCACACACAACCTATAGCAAAAACTTATTAAAAAAAAAGTCTAAAGTAATCAAACTCTCTGTTTTTCTTACAAACAGTGCAAGAAGCTTATGTAACACAGACTACTTCCCCTGTGCTTTATTATTATCTAGTATTTAGTCCAAATTATTCTTTGTTATTAACTTCCAGCTGAGGACCCCTTATTGGTTGGTTGCTTGCTTTCTTCTTTATTTTATGATAGAGAGCATGCGAACATGTACATGTGAGAAAGAGAAGCACTACTCTTGACAAGGTCTTACCATGGTACAACCCTCTTTCCTCAGTTCATGATAAAGAGCATGTGCACACACATGCGAGAAAGAGAAGAGAGAAAGAGACTCTAGATCCACATTCCTAGATCCTCCAGTTTGTCTAGATCTTGGGCATGTGTGCAAGGTTGCCATGTTTTCAAACTGGTTCAGTGGACTGAACCAACAATGGGCCATGTGACTTCTAGCACCACAGTTCAGGGCTACAGACTGTTGGCTACATGTCGTACTACAAGGCTGGGAGTGGGGTTATAATTTCTAATGTGTGTATTTTCCTTTCCACTCAAGGCACAGGACAAATAAAAATAAATCTTCACTATATCTCCAAGGGCAGAGTTTTCTGGCCCACTTTTAATAAATAGGGAAGTTCATTCTAATCCAGCTTTTATCCAATACTTTATCCAATTTTCTCAGTATTGAGTCATGTCTCCTGATCTTAGAGAATGTTAGAATCTCAAAAATCTGCTTCACTTTGATTTCACCTTTGTTCATTAACTTGAGTGAAGCTATGGCTCAAAACTTTGATTTTTCTGTATATTTCTGGAATCTGGGGATTTCTCTTTCTTTATCTTGAGATTGATTATATATTTGCAAATGTTTAAAGTGCATCTTATTTTTTGTTTGTTTGTTTGTTTGTTTGTTTTGTTTTAGGCCAAAATAGTTTAACAATTTCCCCCCTTTTCGTCAGCCTCTCAAATATTTGAGAGATTGATCATAACTTAGGTCATTTGAGCCACTTTCTGTCACCGTAATAAACGACGTTTTCTTCTCTCAGCATAGAAATCAGAATCTTCCCTGGTCTCCAGCATGGAACCCACAGGTCACAATATCACACAAGTCGAACATGATGTTATACAGGTCAAGCAGGTCTTCCTTTGCGCTCTTACGAACCTCCTAAAGGCTTTCTAGCTGATCTAGGACAAACTCAGTTCTTTCTCCTTTTCCTGAATTTCCCCGGTACTTTCACTTTGAACTTAGTACTTTATTAACAATCTGCATGTCTGGATAAATAAAGTATGCATTCCCAGAGGTCAAAGTAGGGGATTCCCAGATTCCCGTCTGGCCCAGCGTCTCGCTGCCCCGCGCAACCTCGGGACTCCTACCCCGCCGGCAGTCAGCCTCAGTGCCCCCCAGAAAGGGCACGACGTTTGGACTTAGAGGACCAAGGGCAGCAAGTCTTTCCCGGGGCTGCCTAAAGTGCATCTTTAATACAACATTGCTGAGTTATGTGTGTGAATTCACCTATGTTAACTTAGTCCACCATGTTCATAGACATTTTAATGAACTCTTTTTTTTTTTTGACATTTTAATCTTCATTCAGTTTGTAAATGCTAGTTTATTTTCCTGTTAGTGTTTTAATTTTTTTCTTATAAAATAAAAAAAACAAATGTACCTACTTCCCATCATAAGAAAAAAAAATACTAATAGAGTTGAAACCACCTTGTGCCCATTTTAAATAGAATATCCTTCCTTGTCTCCCAGCAGTAACCTTTTCCACGATTTTGATGTTGATTATTTCCATACTTTTCTTTGTCCTTTTACTACATGCTTAAATATCCCTAATGACTTGATTGTGCATATTTTAAACTTTATGTGTATGTATGATACCATATGAAATTGTTTTACTGTATTCAACACTATGTTTTCATACTAACCATATTAATATATGTAGCTCCAGATCCAGTGTGTGGTGTTATTTTTTGTGACCATTTCACAGTTTATTTATCCATTCTCCTATCAATGAATATCTATGTTATTTCCTTTCTATTTGCTACTCCTGAGAGTATGGCTATGTACATTTCTTGTGTGTATATACTGAATTTTTATAGCAGTAAATATGCTGAGTTGTAGAGCATTTATATTTTTAGTTTTACTAAAAATGGACATATTTATTCCATTGTATAGAATTTACAGGTAGTGGGGCCAGCATGTGACTAGGTGGTTTAATGGGCTGGACTCCCACATGGCTGACCACAGTTTGAGCCCCAGCCCGGGTGGTTTGCTTTCTCATCTTCCCTCTCTCTTTCACTCTCTACCTCTTTCTGTCTCTGTCTTGTGAATGCACTTCTGTATGTATAGTACACATGTTCTAAACACTCTCCTCCCTTGGCTTTGACTCAATAACTTCCACATGAATTGCAGACATTTCACCAACATCTCCTTCTCTCAAGTACCGATCTCCAAATCTCCAGATGATCTTGTCAACATCCTCCAGGTTTTCTACTTCCACAGGCTGAAACCGTTTAGAATAAGAGCAGGATTTGTTGGTCTTCACCATCTCCCATTTTCCTTTGGCCCAGTGAAGATAAATGTCCCAACCACCTAAGACATGAAGATTTTTGTTTTCTGTTTTTAAAACTCATTTGAATACAAGAATTCTCTTGTGAATAAATTCTTAAAATTTTTATGCCAGTAACTTCACAAGTTCAATCAATACATTTATCTATGTGTTTTCTTTGATTCAGTTTTACATGTTCATTTCAATACTTTTATTCTGAAAGAAATATAATAATTTTTAGTATATAATATAAAATAACTTAATCTGATCTAAAGATTCTGAGCTTTGTAGCTGATCTTCAGAGGGAGTACCAAGAACTCCTGGACTTACACACACTGTGTGTGTATGTGTATATGTGCATTTTTCTTGGGGGAAAGCCTATAACTTCCATCAGATTCTCAAAGAAACCATTACTCTATAATAATGCAAATAATGCACAGTCAACTTCTGTTTATAGAATAAATTTCTGCCTATAGAATAAAGGTACATGTGGATGGAGTCAGCCCCACCAGAGCCTAATGTACAGGAGGGATAGCACAGCACCTCCCCTTCACTATGGACATCTCCTTTGCATAATCTGGGTCTATTTCTTCAGAGAAACAACTATTATAGACTTTGATTAAATGCTCTTTATAGTCTATAACTTTGCAATTCCAATTATAAATCAATAGCCTTGTCTGCTTTTGTAAATGTTTCCAAGTTAAAGTCACAGATATGTAAAATTTGTTAGCAGACAGTTCTATATATTTATTCTTCAATGAAATGCTATTAAATGTCAAAATATTAACTCCTTATATACAATTAATATCCTACAGTTTTAAAAATTCTCTAATATATATCTCTATGAAATTCAAGGAAATCATTGTTCATTATTTTAAAAAAGAAGAGGGAAGAGGCAAAACACAGATTTTTAGGGCAATGAAAAGAATTCTGTACAATTCTATAATTATGGATACATATCATTATCATTTGTCAAAACATGCCAAATACGTAATTCCAAGACTGAGCCTTAATATACTATGGACTTTGGGTGATTACAGTCTGTCAGTTTATGCTCATCAATTATAACAAATATACCACTCTGGTCAGGGATGTCAATGATGGGAGAAGCTATATTTCTGTGAGAGATTGAAGTATATGGGAAATCTCTGTACCTTTAGCTTGATTTTTCTGTGAACCTAATACTTCCTTACAAGTCTATTAAAAAAAGAGTAAGTGGGACCAGCAGATGGCATAATGGCTACGACGCTGGACTCCCACATAGTCAACTGTGGTTTGAGTCCCATGTGTGCGTGCATGCCCAAGATCCCTAGAGGAGAAGGGATTGTGGCATGGCCATCCCTCCTGAGGGCTGATTTCTTGTTTTCTTTCTTTCTGTCTCTCTGGCAAATGCATGTGCCTTATAGCAAAAATCTCTCAAAAAAAAAAAAAAAGAGTAAGAATTTTTCTCTTACTCTAGTTGATTGCTGGATGATGTACCTTTATTTACTTTGAGAATGCATTTATATAAAGGTTCAGCTAGCATAGTCATGGAATATGAACCATACAGTCACACAAATTCATAACAATCTCTCAACTGAGAGTAAATTGCTGACAACAGAAACATTTCTATTGATCAAACCCTGTAGTTTGATTAAGCTTGCTCGTTTATTTTCTTAATTTGCTGTAAAACCATTAGAAGAGTTTTATTACTCAAACTGAGTCTGAGTCAGAGTGGCCTTTTACATTTATAAATTAATTAGAACTCTATTTTCAGAGCACCCCTTTCTTTCAATGAATCTATTATCCTTCTCTTTCACAAATAAATTGTCAGAAAAGCACTTGCACAGCTGTATTTATTGTGGCATTATTCACAATTGCTAAGACATGGAACCAATCCAAATGTCCACAAACAGATGAATGGATTGAAAAAGTGTGGCATATATACTCCATGGAATACTATTCAGCCATAAAAATCAACAAGACTTGGCATTTGATAGAAAGTGGATGAACATGAAAGATCTATTGCTGAGTGAAGCAAATCAGGCTATGAAACAGACATTGTATGTCTCCATTTAACATATATTGACTGCCCACACTCTTATCATAGAGACTGAAAGACTGGAGGACGTAAAAACATTAAAAATTATTACGGACATTGGGGACAAAGTGAAAGGAGAGTGGGAGAGGGGAAGAGTACAGGAAAGGAAATTTGGGAAAATATGGAGAAATAAGACAGTTGTGCTATGCCATCTTTTATATGTCTGGTACTTAAATTATACTTAGCAAATTATGATTATCAATTTACTTCATTATCCATTTCTGCGTAGATGAGAAACACGTATGCATCCTACAGAAGAAATGAACCTAAATGAGAGTAATTTCTACATTGACTATAGAATGTAGTTCTGACCTACCTTTATTTTCTATGCAAAATTCTTTTTTTCTTTTCTTTCTTTTTATTTTTAACTTTAACCCAGTATTTCTACTTTCTTCTTTTTTAAATTATTTGGGCTGTCACTTTGTTCTTTCTATTACTTTATTATTACTTTCTTGATATCCTTTCCATAAGCCATTTAAAAGCTCAGCGTTGGGACCAGCTGTTGGCATAACGGCTATGTTGCTGGACTCTCATATAGTCCACTATGGTCCGAGTCCTGGACCTGGTGGCTAAAATCATGCCAGGTACGCGTGCGTGTGTACCTGAGAGGAGAATGGAGGAGAAGGGATTGCAGCATGGCCATTCTCCCCGAGGGGTGATTTCTCACTTTCTGTCTCTCTGTCTCTCTCTCTCTTTCTGGTGGGTGCATGTACCCTATAGCAAAAACCTCTCAAAAAATAAAAAAAAAAGCTAATAAATTTTTTTTTAAAAAGCTCAGCCTTGTTGACCTTTTTTTACATCTCTAATCCTCATATGCCAAGTTTGATTTGTTTGACTGTACTTTTTTCAGACTCCATTCAAAACTATACCTGGTGGTGTTTGTGTGGTTGGGGCAGAGCTAACACAACCATCTTTACCCCTCCAAGCCACAGCAATTGACCAGAGAGTTCTCTTTCTTCCTGAAATTTCCAGGATGATAGGATTTAAGATCGGAGCTGGTAAAAGACATTTTGCTATATAGAAAGAGCCTAAGAACAATACTGCCAACAAAAGAAAACAGAGCAGAAGTAAAGTCAGAGAGGCAGATTCTAAAGAATTTTTTTTAGAGATTTTTGCTATGGAGTGTGTGAGCTTGCCAGAAAGAGACAGAGACGGTGGGAGGGAATGTGACAAATCATCCTTCTAGAGAGAATGGCCAAACTGCAATTCCTTCTCCTTCTGGGATCTTGGGCATGCAAGCACACACACACACACACACACACACACATTGTGATTTTCTTTTCTTTTTAAGAATCACTTTATTTAACTTTATTTATTTAATTAATTTGACCAGAGAGGGACAGAAAGAGAGAGAGAGAGAGAGAGAGAGAGAGAGAGAGAGAGGAGAAAGAAAGCAAGAAAGAAAGAAACCAACTCACAAGGTCTGGGACTCAAACCACGGTGGGCCATGTGGGAGACCAGGACTCTTAACCACCACACCCCCTCCATTCCCATCCCCTGTGATTTTTGAGCCACCAGGCATGGGATTCAAACCACAGTAAGCCCTGTGGAAGTCCAGTAATGTAACCGCTATACCATCTGCTGGCCCCCTAAAGACTTTTTAAAAAGCTAGATCCACTATGCTTGATCGATCCCTTTATTTTGTATTTATATGAAAGCAGTGATTTTCTTAGAGTAGTTTGAATTATATTTGTTTTATATAAAAATAAGGGTTGCAGTACTTTATTTGCTTTAAAAAATATTTTATTTCCATAAGGGTAAGCTATTTCTACCAAAATCCTAAACATGCCTCCATTGAAGAAGATTACATCACTTGAAACACATTAGATTTTGAGAAATGGAATAAGTTTAATCTTGCCTAAGTTCAAAAAGGTATTTACTTGCTCATTTCTTTAAAGCTTCAGAGGTAAGCAAAGCTCAGGTGTACCTGAGTCTTAGAACTAACTCTAGTTCTGTTTTTACTATACTCTAGTTGATTAATCATTCATATCAGCTTTATATCATTCCCTCAGTCTGACAGGTTTTCTCCTTGTGGAGATAATGTGACCAATAGCAGTTCCAGAACTGCACTCAGATGAGGTTTCTAAGATCTTTAGGAAAAAAAGCTATGGTTCCTGCAGCGCCAAGTACTTTGATTAGCCCTTCATATCTATGCCTGTAAAGAATCATGTTACAAGCATATAAAATCTGTGACTGATCAAGCCTGAGCTATGTGTCCACCTCTGTGGTCAGGAAGAAATCTCTTTTTTTTTTTTTTTTTGGAGAGGTTTTTGCTATAGGGCGCGTGCGCTCGCCAGACAGACAGAGAGAGACATAGAGACAGAAAGCGAGAAATCACCCCCCAGGGGGGATGGTCACGCCGCAACCCCTTCTCCTCCATTCTCCTCTCGGGATCTTGGGCACACATGCACACGCGTCCGGCACTGTACTACTCCAACCCATCTGGGTATTGACTCATCAGTTTCTCCAGTGTAACCACGTTATGTATACTACCCTTCCTTTAGTCACGTACAGCCCCCTCCATAAAACCTAGTAAATAGGTACTATCCACAATTCACTGGGGGTCTTGAAATGTATACCCCCCCATGGGTAAGGGGGAAATACTGTGTGTGGCAGAAAGAATTAAAAGACTGAAGAACAGCAGTATCTGGAAAGATTTGAAATAACTTAACCATAACTGAGGGTGGAGATAAAATGAGAAGCTGTAAAAGAAGTTAGGAGTTAAAATTATGTAGAATGGGCCATCCCCCTTGACACAAGAAAATTCCATAAATCTTTCATTCCCCTACTGATACCCTTTAACAATGCCCAGTCACAAGACTGAAGGTTCTTCTCTACAGAATTTGAGAAGGCACTAAGGTCTTACAGATACCCAATTTGGCAGAAACAGGTAGATACAGGGTTGGTTACAGAATGTTAATTTATAGGTGGTATGTGGATCCTCAATACTCTGTTCCCATTATACCGTTTTGCAGAAAGTTGGCAACTTGAATATTCATTTTCAAGATAGAGACGGGAGGTTTCTATTTTAAAAATTATTTTTACACACACACAAGAGAGTCTTCAAAACATTAAGGAAAGTGTCTATAATTTAAAAATGTGCATGGATTTCACATTTTTATTATACCAAAATAAACTTGTACTTTAACTTCTTTTTTATGAACTTTTCAAAGTCCTCTCTGTGTGTGTATGTGTGTGTGTGTGTGTGTGTGTGTGTGTGCACGCGCGTGCGCCTATAATTGTATAAGGAAAACAGAGTGTTCAGGGAAGAAAAAATCTTTTAAAAATCTTTTAAAATTGATAATAAGAATTCTCAAAGAGACAAGAAAATAATTCATGCATAAAACAAGAAAAGAGGGAACCAGCAGTTAGCGTAATGGCTATGTCACTGGACTCCCACGTAGTCGACTGTGGTTCGCGTCCCGGACCCGGTGGCTTAAAACTCACGCTGGGCACGTGTGCGTGCGTGCCCAAGATCCCGAGAGGAGAATGGAGGAGAAGGGATTGTGGCGTGACCATCCCCCCAGGGGGTGATTTCTCGCTTTCTGTCTCTCTGTCTGTCTCTGTCTGTCTGGCAAGCACACGTGCCCTATAGTGAAAACCTCTCCAAAAAAACAACAAACAAAAAAACAAACAAACAAAAAAAAAAAACAAGAAAAGAGTTATATAAAAAAAGATGAAGATTATTGGAAATTAAAAATGTTATTTATCAGAATGAAAATTTCAATAACAGAGTTGGAATATAGTACCATGCAAAAGTCTTAGAAAGTAAAACAAAGAAATAAAAAGGCAAAAACTATAAGAAAAAAGAAAAAGCACAGAGGTTCAAAGTAGGAAGTTCTACATAAATCTAAGAAAATTCCAGAAAGACCAAAGGAAATGGTAGAAAGAAATGGTCAAAGAAATAATATTTTCCACCATAAAGGGATATATCCCCAGATGATAGAAAGGGACCACTAAGTAATTCACAGCCAGTAACTTAACAAAAGAGTATAAAATTTATATTGTGAAAACTACAAAATATCAAGGAAAGACATTAAAGTAGATATAAATAGTTGGAGAAACTTAGAATAGCAGTACTTCCCCAAATGGTCTGCAGATTCGACATCATCCTTGCAGATTTGGAGCTGACATCTTTGTAGTGGTTGTCAAGATGAATCTAAAATTCACATTGAATTACAGGGAACCCAAGAAGGTCAAACCAACCTTTTTTTAAAAAATGATTTTTTAAAAAATGATTTAAAAAAATTCATATTTAGATGAATCAAACAGGAAACATACTTATTTACTAAAAAAGCATAAAATACAAGTAATAACACCTTTTCCGTTTTCCATGAACCGTTGAGGAAATTTGATTTCACAATTCAGAAAAAAAAATTTTCCCTATGAAATTTTATTGCAATATTTTCTTCTTATATCTTTTGCTTTAAATATAACTTTCTTAATTTTTAAACATTTTATTTTGAGTTCTTGTACACATTCAATTATATTATTTAGCTTGCAAAGTGAATATTCCAACATGGGTACATTTCTCCCCAGTCCAGTTGATAACACTATAAAGTTATCTTCAACAGATAATACCCCATTTCTTTGTCCCATTAATGCTATGGTTCTCTATTTTTCTCTTTAATGTCCTCTCTCAAACTCTACTCCTTCACCCACCCTCTTCCCACTCTAAATATGGTATTCACAACCATTAACTGTGTTTCTATATCCTTTAGTCATTCAGTTTTAGTCATAGAGTACGGACACTCTACATATTAAGTAGAGACATACAATGTCTCTCCTTCATAGCCTGGCTTGCTTCACTCAGCAGTAAATCTTCCATATTCTTCCACTTTCTGTCAAAAGCCAGGGTCTTGTTTTTTTTCTGTGGCTAAGTAGTATTCGATAGATTATATGTGCCACAGTTTTTTCTATCCATTCATCTGTTCATGGGCATTTGGGTTGGTTTCAAGTCTTAGCAATTGTGAATAATGCCACAATAAATATCAATGTGCGAATACTTTTCCAATTAAGAATTCTTCTGTCCTTTGGATAGATATCAAGGAGTGGGATTGCTGGGTCATATGGTAGTTCTATTTGTAGATTTTTGAGGAATCTCCAAATTGTTCTCCACAGTGGTTAGACCAATTTACATTTCCACCAGCAGTGTAGGAAAGTTCCCCTTTCACCACACCCACTCCAGCACTTATCTTTTTTTTTTTTTTTTTTTTTGATCTGAATCATTCTGACCGGGGTTAGGTGGTATCTCATTGTTGTTTTGATCTGCATTTCCCTTATAATGAGGGATGTTGAGCATTTTTTCATATGCCTTTTCGCTATTAGTATGTCATTCTTAGAGAGTGTTTTTTTCAACTCATTCTCCCATATTTTAATAGGATTGATCATCTATTTTCGGGACAGCTGCTTGAGTTTCTTGTGTATTCTGGTTATCAGTCCCTTATCTGATGCATAGTTTACAAAAACATTTTCCCATTCTGAGGGCCATCAATTCACACCAATTACTGTGTTTTTTTGCCATGCAGAAATACTTAGTCTGATGTAATCTCACTAATCTATTTTGGGGATTATTGACTGGGCTTTGGGGGCCCTATTTAAGAAGTCTTTGCCTACCCCAATGTCTCCCAGAGTTTCCCCAGGGATTTCCAGGAGCAATTTTATAGTTTGAGATCTTCGGTTTAGATCTTTGATCCACCTTGAGTTGATTTTTGTCAATGGTGAGAGGTAGAGGTTCAGATTCATCTTTATGCACGTGGATATCCAGTTTTTCCAGCACCATTTGCTGAAGAGGTTTCCCTTTTCCCACTAGATTGACTGGTACCCTGTGTCAAAAATCCGTTGACTGTATGTTTGGGATTTTATTTCTGGGGACTCTATTCTATTCCATTGGTCCACCTGTCTGTTCCTGTGCCAGTACCATGCTGTTTTAATTACCACAGCTTTGTAGTGTATTTTTTGAGTCTGGGAGTGAGATGCCGCCCACCCCACTCTTTTTGTGCAGGATTGCTTTGGCAATACGAGGTTTTTATGATTCCAGACAAATTTTATGATTGTCTTTCCCAGATCTGTAAAGAATGTGTCTGGTATTTCGACTAGGATTGCATTAAATATGTAGATTAATTTGGGTGGAATTGCCATTTTTATTATATTAATTCTTCTAATCCAGAAACATGGGATGTCCTTCCACTTTTTTTGTGTCATTTTCAATTTCTTTTTTAGCTTCTCATAGTTTTCCTTGTGGAGGTCTTTCACTTCTTTGGTTAGATTTATTCCTAAGTATCTTACACTTTTTGTGGCTATCGTAAATGGAATTACTTTTTTTAGTTCTATCTCAGTCTGCCTGCTGTTTGTATATAGAAATGCTATAGATTTCTGTATGTTGATTTTTGTACCCTGCAACTTTCCTGTATTCGTGTATTACTTCCAGAAATTTTTTCATAGATATCGTTGTGTCTTCTATGTATACAATCATGTTATCTGCAAATAGAGAGCATTTCACCTCTTCTTTTTCTATTTGAATGCCTTTTATTTTATCCTCTTTTCTGATTGCGTTGGCAAGGAGTTCCAGTACTATATTGAAAAGGAGTGGAGAAAGTGGGCATCTTTGTCTTGTACCAGTTTTTAATGGAAATACTTTGAGCTTTTCTCCATTCAGAATGATGTTTGCTATGGGTTTTTCATAGATAGCTTTTATTGTGTTGAGAAACGACCCTTCTATGCTGATATTGTTGTGAGCCTTGATCATGAAGAGATGTTTTATCTTATCAAATGCTCTTTCTGCATCAATTGATATGATCATATGGTTTTTATCTTAATATGTTAATATGGTGTATTACATTTATGGTTTTACATATGTTGAACCAGTCTTGAATTCCTGGAATACATCCTACCTGATCGTGATGTATAATATTTTTTATAAGTGACTGGATAAAATTTGTTAGTATCTTGTTTAGAATTCTGTGTCTATAGTCATCAGAGATATTAGTCTATAGTTTTCCTTCCTTGTCCTGTCCTTATCTGTTTTAAGGATAAGGGTGATGGAGGTATCATAGAATGAATTAGGGAGAGATTCATCCTTTTAGATCTTTAGAAATAACTTGAGTAATATGGGGGTTAATTCTTCTTTAAAAGTTTTGTAGAATTCAGAGTTGTGAAGCCATTAGGACCAGGGCTTTTCTTTGTTGGGAGGTTAGTTATTACTGATTCAATCTCCTGGCTTGTTATAGGCCTGTTCAGACTTTCTACATCCTCCTGGCTCAATCTTGGTAAATTATATGTGTCCAGGAATTTGTCCATCTCATCCAGATTTTCTTGTTTCTTGGCATATAATTGTTCATAGTATACTCTAAAGATGTTTTGTATTTCTATTATATCTGTTGTTATATTGCCTGCTTCATTGCAGATTTGATTTACCTGCTCCGTTTTTTCTTCTTCTTAATAAGTCTTGCTAGTGGTATGTTAATTTTGTTTATCTTTTCAAAGAATCAGCTTTTACTTTCATTCATTTTCTGTATAGTTTGTTTATTTTCTATTACATTTATTTCTGCTCGTATCTTTATTATTTCCTTTATTCTGGAGGTGTTTTTTTTTTTTTTAATATTTTTGCTGTTGTTTTTCCAATTCTCTGAGGCACAGTGTTAGGTGATCCATTGGCCTTCTTTCCGTCTTCTTCTTATGTGCACTAATTGCTATGAACTTCCCTCTTATGGCTGCTTTTGCAGTCTCTCAAAGATTATTGAAACTCATGTCCTCCTTGTCATTGGTTTCCATAAATCTTTTTATTTCAGTCTTAATTTCTTCAGTAGTTGTGAAGTTATTTGGGAGTAGGTTATTTAGTTTCCATGTATTTGAGGATTTTTGAGGATTTCTCTTGAAATTAAAATCAAGTCTAATTCCATCATGTTTGGAGAAGATGCTGGATATAGTTTCTATGCCTATGAATCTGTAAAGGCTTGCCTTGTGCCCTATCCTGTGGTCAATCTTCGAAAAAGTTCTATGTGGGAGTGAGAAAAAAAAGTGTATCTGATGGTTTTTGGGTGAAAGGTTCTGTAGATGCAATCTTAAACTAAAGTAACAAAGTAAAAGGACTGATACTTCCCAATTTCCAAGCTTACTACAATGCTGAAAACATACATTGACAGAAAAACTTGCAAATCAGTGTCCATAGCAGCATTATTTATAATAGCCAAAAGGTAGAAATAGCACAGATGCTCATTAACCATTGAGTGGGTAAACAAAGTACGGTATATCCATTCACTGGGATATTATTTTGGCCTAAGAACAAATAATTTATATATGCTACAAAGTAAAAAAGTCTGAAAGCAATACGGTAAATGAAAAAAAAAAAAAAAAAAAAAAAAAAAGAAGCCAGGTACAAAATGTTACTGTTATATGACTCCTTTTATAAGAAATGTCCAAAATAGACAAAAAATAAAGTGACATAAAGTAGACTAGTGATTACTTAGGAAGGAGAAAGAAAAAGGATAGGGGCTTGAGAACTAAAGGTTATGGGTTTTCTGTGGTGATAAAAATGTTATAAATTTGACAATGATGATAGTTGCCTTAAGTTGTGAGTCATTGAACTGTATACTTTAAAAGAATGAATAGTATGCTTTGTTAATTATATCTCTATAAAACTGTTCCAAAAAATTCTTAAAGGGGGTGGAGAGAAAGGTCACCAAACATGTAACACATTAAATAGAAAAATACTCACATCAAACACACCAACAAGAATAACAAAGACACCAAAATTTTCTAGAATAGAAACATTAGTTCACATAAAATAACAATTGCAGGATCACAATGGCATTGGTTTATCAAGAACTATCTCTAAAGTTAGAAGACATTGGAGCAACACTTTTAAAATGAGAGAACATAATTTTCAGTCCCAAATTTTCATTCAAAACTGAGGATAGAATAAAGATATATTCATATCTACAGAGGATAACATATTTTGCCTACCATGTACTTTTTCTATGGGAGCCACCATTTCTCTGGATATGGACTACAGTAAAGTTAGGAATTAAAATGAGAAAGAGGGAAATAGGAAATCTGAAGAAAAGAGAATCCAAACCAATAGAGCAGCAAAGATGAGTCCCAGCTGACTGGCTGGGACTTACATTGAAGTAGGAACAGAGAAACCTCAACTGGCTGTCTCCAGGAAAAGCTGTTTAGTAAAACAGTTGATATTATGGAGTAGTTTGATTAGAGGTAGGGTGAGTAAAATGCATGGATAGCAAGTGTTATAAGTGAAAAATTCTGACAAGATAAAAGACTGCTCAAAAGGTGGGAGGGTGCAACATACTATATGCTTTAGGGCTATAGGAAATAATATTTAAATAGTTACACACTAATTATTGATTTAATTAAAAGTGTGACATATAATAGATGATGGGTAGGAAGAGGAATAAGGTGGTAAAAGAGAGCTAGAATTTTTTTTTTTTTTAACAATAGAGAGACAAGGAAATAGAGGAGAGACAAAGAAAGACCCCCTCCAATGAGGCATGGTCACACCACAATCCCTTCTCCATTTCTCCATCCCACTGGGATTTGGGGCCTACACACACATGTGCCTGGCATGTCTTTTCTTCTAGTGGGGCCAGGACTTGAACCATAGTTGGCCATGTGGGATCCAGCTTTCCCAAATATTGGCCATCCTGAGAGCTAGATTTTTTGCATATCATAACATCACCTAAAAGTAATAATTCAAGAAAATAATAGTAAAAGTTTGTCATTTAAAAGTGTAGACCTGAGAAGGGAGGAAACTACTTTAAAAGTTAAAGCAATGTCTTTGGTTAAAGGGACACAAAGGTAGAAACTTATTTTTTTATTTGAAGCTTATTGGTATTTACTGATTTTTTTTCAGCTATCTGCATATATTGTTTTTTTCTTTCACAAGTAAATATTTCAAAAACAACAAAATAGATAGCAAAGTTATATGTGTGTATATATATATATATATATATATATATATATATATGTACAAAGTTATATCTATATATATATATGTACAAATCTTATGGTATCTATTTCACTAAGCTGGGCCTATGTGTCAGAGTTCTGAAGATAAGCCATGTTCTTTGGTTTATGTCTACACAGGCAAAATTCTAGATATTTAAGAACAAAAGGTTTTTGTTGATTCCAGCAGTGTGATTTAATTGAGTATATATGGCTAAAGCCTTACTAAATTCCAGGTCGTTTACTGTGTTTTTCTGATGAGATTATAATGTAAGATTTGTGCAGCTGTTGGCTTTGTTAGCAAAGTACTTGGGCACCCCACAGTTAAGAGGGTCCTGAGAATTTGTTAGCTCTCTTGAAATCGTGTGGATTTTTAGAAACACAAATCCTAAATTTAAGAAATTGTCCAAGTAATCCCCAATAGACTAGGAATTCAGGTCAGAAAAAAACTCTAAATCCCTGAGACTGAAAAAGCTGTAAATCCTTTAGATTTCTTTGGAGGGCCTGAAGAGAGGTGATATGTTTAAATCTGTGAATTACATGGCAAAATTAGATTAGCTTGACAAATTCTTGCCATGATGCTACACTCAGTGGGAGCAAGTCCATGCATGCTGCATTATGTCCCTAGAAACACACACAAATTGCCGATTTCTTTCCACTACTGGGCCCTTCAGCCTCACAAACCCTAGCGTTCTCTGTGAAATTGCACAGTTGTCCTCTGGAAAAAATGATCTGACCGAAAGAATTAGGCTAAAACTGCTTTGAAATAAAACTTTTCATCTTTTTAACTCCAACTCTTCTGTGATTTTTACGTACCCAAATCCAGTTGCACACAAAAAGGAACTTTGGTTTAACACTGATTTCGTTGTGCTTTTTTTTTAAAATCTATATAATTGGTTGAGTTTTTTTTTTTTCAGCTTAATTGGTTCCTTATTTGATTAAGGTAAGTAAATAAACCAAATGATTTGGTTGTCTGCTTTCCTAATCTCTGTCACAAACATATTTTAATCATTCATTCACTCATTTCATAAGCTTGTCCAGAGCCTAAATTTTTGCTAACCTTTCTGTATGTCTACATATAATAAATTACTGGATTCTACTGAGTTTCCAGGTCATGTTTACAAATAAATAGTCAGTATTGAGTACTCCAATTAAATGGTTTAATTTCCCCCATTTTTAGAAATTTGGAAAATAGTTTTTTAAAAATACATAATTTGAGTGTACAAACTTCTCATGGCATGAAATAGCTAATATCACACTGACGTTACTCAGAACACACATATCTGCATCTGCTCAAAAATGTTGAAGTACATGAAAACTGAGGGAAATAGTTTTTTCATGCCATCTCTCTCAGATCCTTCACATGTTTGTTCTCAGTACTGTTTGTCCCTGTTATTTGTTCCAACCATTCTGATCCCAGTGACTATTCTGAAGGAAGCCAATTCAGGTCCTGACAAATTAAACATGCAGATCAAAAATCCTTCATGCTACATCCTCTGCCTACATGTCTATCTGGAAAATCAGCATTATCCTTTAAATCTCGGCTCCAATGCTGCCTCTATTTTGAATTCTTAACTACCTGGTAATTTCAAGGAACAGAAATTGATTCTGATTAAGAAACAGAAATGAAAGGCTTATTGAAAGGATCCTTGATGCCTCCCAGAAATCTCAGGAAGAGCTTAAAAAAAAAAAAAAAATCAACCTTTGGGAAGACAGAAACCAGGACAGTTCCAGGGACCTCTGCAGCAAGAACTTGTGGATCTGCCAGAGTCCTACTCCAAGATGGTCACAGCTTTCCACCCAAGTTCACATTTCAAACTCCAGATAGAGATAACATGGCTAGATAATATGGTAGATAGATTAAGAGTCACAGCTCCATGGCTCCTGCGATCTAGCCATTTTGGGAGAAAGGAAGATGTCCCACTGATCACTGGGCCTCCAGCATACAAAACCCGCGTGAACAGCTCTTCTTCAAGAGACACAGCTCCATGGCTCCCGCGATCTAACCATTTTGGGAGAAAGGAAGATGTCCCACTGATCACTGGACCTCCAGCATACAAAACCAGCGTGTTTGAACTTCCAAGTTTGGGAAGAAACCGACCATCCACCAGATTACTAGAAATTGCTGCAGGACCACAAGAAATATGGGGAAGCAGGAAAATACCTCTCCCACAAGGGAAACGGATAGCTCCTCTTCATCCACACACAGTTCAATGGAAATCATGGAAATGTCTGATAAAGAATTCAGAACACTCATAATGGCAAAGCTAACAGAGATGGAAGAGAAGAGAGACAAGGAACTGCTGAAGAGGAAGGAGAAAGGAGTTGAAGAGTTCCAGGAGGTGAGGAAATTCATGCAAGATCTAAAAGAGGAATTTCACACTTTACAAAAGAATCAGATGGAACTGTTAGAGATGAAGGCTATAATACAAGAAGTCAAAATCTCCCTTGAAAGTATTAAAAGCAGACTAGATCATACAGAAAATAGAATCTCTAATGTAGAAGAGAAAATGGCTGGCTTAGAAAAATCCACCATGAAGACTGAGAAAATGGCCCAAAAATTTGAGAATAATATGCGAGAAGTACTAGATACAATTAAACATCCAAACATCCGGATAATAGGCATCCTAGAGGGTAAAGAGACTCATAAGGGCCTTGACAATCTATTCCATAAAATCCTGCAAGAAAACTTTCCAAACCTGGAGAGGCACTCAAAGATTCAGTCCCAAGAAATACAGAGGACCCCAAATAGAATCAACCAAGAAGATCTTCACCAAGACACATTATAGCCAGATTGACCAAAACCACAGACAAAGACAAGATATTAAGACTGGCAAGAGAAAAAAGGCAAGTTACCTACAAAGGGTATCCCTTCAGACTAACGGCAGACCTCTCATTGGAAACAATGCGAGCGAGGAGAGAATGGGAAAATATATTCAAAGTATTAAGGGAAAATCAATTTCAACCGAGAATTCTGTACCCAGCAAGGTTATCGTTCATTTGGGAAGAAAAGACACAAACTTTCCCAGATAAACAAAACCTGAAAGAATTTACCAGCACCAGACCAGATCTCCAAGAAGTTCTTAAGGGAGTGCTATGTCAGTAAAATTAAATGCAGACACACAGAAATAAGAGTTCAGAAACTAAGAAAATGGGCAACTTAATTGTAGGGACAATGTTTGGAGATGAATATTATATCCCAGAATTCAATCTGGAAGATCGAACCTTAACAGAAGAAAGATTAAGTACATGAGACTGAACCGATGAAACAACATTCTGTGACTTGACTGAATTATTGCTGCTTTTCTCCTAAACTTTGTTTTCCGGTTTTAAAGGATTTTTGTCCTGTCTTGAGCTGTTGATAGGTGCATGTACCTACTATTTGAACAGAATACTAACCTGTTTCTAGGCTTTAAGTTTCAAGGAAATATCATTACCAGTTCAAAACTACTCTTCTTGAAATTACCTGCTGAAAGTAGTTGGATTACTTATGATATTGTGTGATGAACAAAATGTTGGGGAAAAAGGAATGGAAGACAACTATATATAGCAGAGATAGTGTAATAAGAGAGTGGGAAAGGGCAGAGGGTCAAACATGGGGTAAAAAACATATATATACATATACATATGTATGAAAGTAGAAATGGAATATTATTGATAATAACATGCATGATTAAGCCACTATGCAGTTTATTCTAGATGGGAAACCACATGTAGTACGTTGTGATGATGCTCAGGGAATAAATGTTAAGTAATTTTAAAAAAAGTTGCAGGGACCAGCAGTTAGCGTAATGGCTATGTCGCTGGACTCCCACGTAGTCGACCGCGGTTCGAGAACCGGACCCGGCGGCTTAAACTCACGCCGGGCGCGTGTGCGTGCGTGCCCAAGATCCCGAGAGGAGAATGGAGGAGAAGGGATTGCGGCGTGGCCATCCCCCCTGGGGGGTGATTTCTCGCTTTCTATCTCTCTGTCTCTCTCTGTCTCTCTGGCGAGCGCACGCGCCCTATAGCAAAAACCTCTCCAAAAAAAGAAAAAAAAAAAAAAGTTGCAGGAGGAAAGAAAACAGTAAAACTGTTCGCATCAAAATTAAAAAAAATTGCATATTTGATGACTGCAGTAAGCTATATAGCCCAGCTGGGTACTACTTTATAATATGTTCATTCTACTCACTGGGGTTTATGCCTAAAGTCAGACTTGGGTTCATGTATAGGTATATATCAGCTGTGCTAGCTATTGGATATATTTAGACTAATTAAGTTCATTAGCAAATCAATTAAATGGGGGGGGGGAAGGCATAGAAAGCAACCATGGATACCAGAGACAATGTGGGAGGAGGGTGGGACATGGCAGAGGGTGAGGGATAAGGAATCAAGGATGGCAAAACAAAAAACAAAGTATACAAGACATAAGAATTGGAAAATTATTTGCTGAAAACATGTATGTTGATGTGCTTGATTGAGCCAATACACAATGTATTTTGGATGAAAAATTCATTTGTATGCTGTAATGATGTATAGTGAATTAATGTAAAAAATAAATAAATTTAAAGAGAAAAAAAAAGATAGATTAAGCTCAGTTACAATGGGAATTAAGAGCTGTGAAGTTACCCCAATTTGAGTCTCCTGTAATCCCAACTTTGATGGAGCTGTATTCCAAATGCACTTTGTATCAACCTTGTAAGACTAGTGATACTACAAGCTAGAGAAATTGGTTTCCATATTTGAATACAGCATGCAGTGACTGATGTGTAATCAGCAATAAAAAAGCTGTCATATCAGCTAAATTATATTTTAATCTCTTTTAATGAAAGAATGATCAAATACCATATAAAGTGATGAGTTATATAAAAACCACTAGAGGGCCCCTTTTATTTATTCATTTATTTAATTTTATTTGTTATTATTATTTTTTAATTTGACCAGAGAGAAACAGAGAGAAAGGGAAAGCAAGAAATCAAGTCGCCAGGTCTGGACTTGATCCATGGTTGGCCATGAGGGAATCCAGCACCTTTAACTACCACAGTACTTCTGGCCCCAAGGCCTCCTTCTAAGAATGACCAGATGCCTGAGATTATGTCACTAAAGTTTAGAAACAAGAGGAGTTCTTGGCATATGGTAACCAGAAAACCAGGACAGTGGGGCCTACACTGAGGCAGCATACTGGCACTGGCCATTTCCCCATCCTTACCACATTCTGCCACAATGTATTTTTGGATCACCTATAGCTCCTCTGCGGCAGACCAAGACTGAATCTCTAGAGGAACTTAGCAACCTATTAACCGCTTGTCACATAGACTTAACACATTTTACCTGTTTTCACCTCTCCTGGCCCCTACAGTTCTGTTGCCTATTCTTTTAGATGTTGGAACACAAAATACTTATTTAGTATCTTTCCAACAATTTTGTGTCAGGAGGGTATCATAGCTTCAAAGCCTAAACCACTACTTACCCAGGGTTAAGGATGGAGTTATACCTTACATTCCTCATTGGGAAGTCATCCATACCCTTCCCTGCATCCATCTGCTCTGCCCCAAGATTAGGCAAAGAGACTTTATTTGTTAAAGCACAGGAAAAAAAATACACATTTTATTTAGCCAGTAGGTTGTGCCCACTAAGTCTTTGGCATAGCATCCAGTTATAAAACAGGCCAAAATATTTATAAGAGGTAATGGTTTGTTGGTGAAGATGGCAGAGCTCTATTTGGTTTTGGTGTGATTGCTTTGCTTCTGCATATCTGTCTCAATCATTTTAACTCTTTTTCTTTTTTTACAATGAATATGTATTACTGTATAAGCAGAAAATAACTTCAAATCTTTTTCTAATACATTAAGACAAAAATAGAGAGAAGGTTGAAAATGGTAAACTTAGACTCAGGAAATCTATTATTTCATCAAGAAAGTCATGACGCCTTTTTCTTTTTTTTCTATGCAAAAATGTGTCATGATTTTCCCAGTGACCCAATAGGTCCATTAGTGCTTACATAATTTGTTCAGTGTGTGTGTGTGTGTGTGTGTGTGTGCATGTATATATTTGCATGGGTGTGCTTATGTGTATATGGCATTTTTTTAAGGTTTTTGCCATAAGGTATGTGCGTTTGCTGGAGAGAAACAGAGAGAGAAAGCAAGAAATCACCCCCCAGGAGGGATGGCCACACTGAAATCCTTTCACCTTCATTTTCCTCTTGGGATTCTGGGCATGCACACACACATGCCCAATATATTTCAAGCTGCTGAGTCCAGGACTCAAACTGCAGTCAACCATGTGGTAGTCCAGTACCTTAACCACCATCTACCTGGTGGCCTCATACGGCATGTTTTAAGAGAAAGTCTTGCTATGTTTTATTCCTACTGCCTCAACTTCCTGAGTATCAGGCACACTCTACCATACTGGGCCTTTTTAGACTGGGTTCTTTTACAGAAGGTTCTACTTAAGCTAGATTCTGAGAGAAGTTCTTGTTGAAGAGCTGGCATTTGAGTTCAGATTTGAATAAAGCAAAGAAGAAATGATATGGCAGTATGGAGCAAAGTGAGGAGATGGACAAAAGGAATAGAAAGGTAAACATCCAGAAAGAAATAAAGCTTTCATGTCTGTGGGGTACAAAAAAGGCCAATTTGGTTGAAGACTAGAAATAAAGGAAGTATGGTGTAGGATAAGGCTAAGAGCTTGCAGGGATTTCATCACATAGGAATTGTTGGCTATGGCAAGGCACTTAGAAATTATTGTGATTTCAATGGGAAACCAGCAGAAAGCTTGTTCAGTGAAAGGGGTGATCAAATTTATGCCTTAGGAAGATAAGTAGAGCTGCTGTGTGGGTTGGGTGGGGTCTAGATGCGATATTATAGAAGTCTGGACTAGAATTATAGCAGTGGAATTGATGAGAAGTGACCATTTTTAGGATATATTTTGGAGATAAGGCTGACAGTGCTTGATAAAGGATGAGTTGTGGGTGGGGTGTGAGAGAAAGCAGGAAATCAAGGATGTTTATATCCTGAGATATTGCCATGGTGGATATAGCATTTTCTGAAAGGGAAAAATATGGTGCCTGAGCAGACATTTGGAAGTTGTTTGATGCCTGAGTGGGTATGGCAGTCGGCTGTCTGGCAGTCAGATACACAAATAGGAATTGGTGAGGGGCCCAGACTGGAGACAGAGATTTGGCATTAATGAGTATATTATGAGATCATCAAGTGGGAATCTATAGAAAGAGAAGAGAACTGAGAACAAGGTCTAAGTCATTTAACTTTCAGAAATAAAGTAGAGAAGAGGCCAGGTCGGCAAAGGACACTCACAAATAGCAGCGGTTGAGATAGATGGAAAACTATGAGGACAAAGTGTTTTCAGAAGAAAGGAGTGTTTATTTGTGGTAAAAAGCAGAGAGAGTTCAAATACAAAGAGATCAGAGAACTAACCATAGGACTTGGCAAGATGGAAATCATTTGTAATCTTGATATGACCTACTCAGTGGAGTGGTGGGGTGCAAGTCCTAGAAAATAGAATAGAATAGTGAGAAAGGAGAAACATTAAGTATAGAAATTCTATGCTTATACTTTTTATATTCTTCTGTGAAAGTCTAATTTACAATGCTGATATACAGAGTTAGAGACGTGAGCCAAATCATTTTGTTCTTCTGGATGACTTTAGTGCTAGAATATTTTCTCAAAGGAATTTATTTTATTATATAATCATTAATACAGTCAGGTGCCACATAATATTTTGGTTAATGGTGGACTGTATAGCAGATAGTGGCCCCATAAACTTATAATAGGCTATATCATATAATCTGGGTATCACTCTATGATGTTTATATAAGTATACTCTATGATAGTCACACAATGACAAAATTACCTAGTGGTACTTTTCTCGGAATGTATCCCCATTGTTTAGCAAAGTATGACTGACTATACATTCAAAAAGTGTATATATACACTCCTCATTAACAACCTACCTGTTTACCACTCAGACTTAATACCAGTTCTTTAACATGGGGCACCCCTTCTTCAGTCTTTGTTTCATTCCCGCAGTTGGTTAGCATTCACTACATGAAGCAGTCACAACCATGTAAGACTACACATCTCATTTATACATTTGTACTGTGTTATACACATATAGTAGTATTCAGAATAAATAAAAACAATTATGCCATATTTATATCATTGTGTTGTGGAGTGTCTTGACTCTTTCTGGCACTTAACCCAATATATGCTTTTTCTGATAGAATTACTTTATTCTGGTGTGGTTCTGTGTAATATCTATTAAAAAATACATACCCAGGGACCAGCAGGTGGCATAGTGGCTAAGGTGCTAGACTCCAACATGGCTAATCATGGTTCGAGTCCCAGAACCAGTACCTTGAAAATCACACTGGGCATGTGGGCAAACATGTCCAAAATCCCAGGAGGAGAATGCAGGAGAAGAGATCGTGGTGTGGCCTTCCTCCCTAGAGGTGATTCTTCCCTTTCCCTTTCTCTGTCTGTCTTTCCAACAAGTGCACACACCCTAGGCAAAAACAAACAAACAAACAAACAAAAAAACCACATACCCTATGACACCACAACATACCACAAGACAGCTCCCTTTAAGATCCTTTTTGTCAACCAACTTATAGGAACAGAATTCAGTTGTTAAGTGAGGAGTGCCTGTATAATATTTATACATTAAAACAGGATAACTTAGGAAGAAAATTGCTACTTGTGAACCTTCTACCTAGCTTAAGAACTATAAAATTATTATTATTGCATCTAACTGTGGGATATTCCCTATCACTTCCTTCATCCTCGCAAAAAGTAACCACTATCTTAAATTTTACTTTCCCTTGATAAAAAAAAAAAATATGACATACGTGCATATCCCTAATATCTCTAATATATTGTTTCATCATTGTCAATATTTGCAGCATATGTGAGTGTTACAAGACTTTTTCCTTTATAGAAACATAAATTTAGGGGCCAGCCAGATGACATGGTTGTTAAAGCAGCTGGATTCCACATGGTCAGCCGAGCAGTTCAAATCCTGGACTGCATGGCTTGAAAATCCCACCAGAAGCATGTGCATGTATGCCCAAAATCTCAAAAGGAGAATGAAGGAGAAAGGATTGCCTCCTGGTCATCCATCCTGATGAGGCACTTTCTTACTTCTGAGAAGTGCTTTCTCACTTCCCCTCTGTTTCTCTGCCTCTCTTGCAAGCACAGGTGCCCTATAGCAAATTAAAAAAAAAAAAAAAAAAAAAAAAAAAAAAAAAAAAAAAAAAAAAAAAAAAAAGAGAGAGAAAAGAAAAGAAAAGAAAAAGAAAGAAACTTAAGTGTCTATGATTTACTGAAGACCAAGAAACCAGTTGAAACCAAAACCAGATGTAATTACCACTTCTTGATTCAGTTCATAAATCATGCTAATAAGTGAATTGGCATGTGATCAAAAATTATTCAGCAGTTAAAGAAACAGGGAAATCAGACCCTTAATATAAATTTAAAAAATCAAAATAGAAACAAATGTAGGACTAATAAACAGACATTAAATAAATTATTATAACTTATACCATATGTTCACAAATACAAAGAAAATCATAAGCATAATATGGTGAGGTATGAAAGACATGAAAAATTATCCACATTGGTCATTCAGGCATGAACAGTATGATATCAGAGATTGAAAATACACTGGGGGCTGGCCCCATAGACTAGTGGTTAAAGGAGCCAGATCACACCATATGATTGATCATGCAGTACAAATTCTGGACCCAGCAACTTGAAATACATGTTGGGTGCATGTGCCTAAAGTCTCCAAAAACTGGAGTAATGGAGGAAAAAGGATTGCAGTGTGATCATGCCCTGGGGGGGGAGGGGTAACTTCCTCCCACTACCTCTCTTTCTTTGTCTCTTTCTTGAAAGTGCATATGCCCTCTGGAAAATTTAAAAAAAAAAAAAAAACTAACTCACTCTGAAGGGGCTGGCCTCATAGTCTTGTGGTTAAGGGAGCCAGATGGGTGACCATTATCCAAATCCCTGGAGGCTTGAAAACACATGTCAAGCACACGTGCTTATGTGCCTAAAATCCTGACAAGATGAATTGATGAGAAGGGATTGTGGCATGACCATGCTCCATTGGAGGCTACTCTCTCTCTTGTGAGTGTATGCTCTCTGGCAATATATACACATACACACACACACACACACACCATTCTTTATTTTTCTTTTAAATCTTAGCCATTTTGAACAGAATTAGGTGGTATCTTATTGTGGTTTTGATTTGCATCTCCCTTATGATAATGAGCATTTTAAGATGCTGAGAATTTTTTAATAAGCTTTTTGGTCATTTGTATCTCTACCTTGGAGAGTTGTCTGTTCAGCTCATTTGCCCATCTTTAATTGGATTGATTATTTTTTTGTGGGTGAGCTGCTTGAGTTGTCTGTATATTTTGGTTATCAGTCCCTTATCTGAGGGACCATTTTCAAATATATTTTCCCATTCTGAGGGGTGTCTCTTCACTCTCATTATTACTTGTTTTGCTGTGCAGGGATATTTTAATCTGATATAATCCCACTTGTCTATCTTCTGTATTACTGCTTGTGTTTTGGGGATCTTATTTAAGAAGTCTTTGCCTACCCTTATGTCTCTGAGAATTTCCCCTGTGATTTCCACCAATATATAAAAAAAGAAAATTATATATATACATATACCAAAAGATAATGCAATACAAGGAGATTTGACAAATAATGCTTTTGTTTGGAATCCAGTTCTACTGTTACTAGCTAGAGACCTACTTCAGCTCCATTTAATTATAAGATAGTGATAATAACAGTACCCACTGTATTGAGATGTTATGTGATTTCAATGAGCTAACAAGTGCAATTGAAAAGTACTTGGTACATAAAAAGAGCTCATTAGGCTTAGCCTTGGTGATACAAGTGGTTACATGCTAAACGTCACTGTTGAAAGTTACATGGCCTATGACAGGTACGGATTCCTGGCCTGGTCAACCTGAAATGTGTCAGGTATGAACTCACATGCTCAAGATCCTGATAAGCTAGAGGACTGGGGAGAAGGATTACAAGATGAGGAAAGCCTAACACGCTCTCTCTCCCCCTTCATCTGTCTCCTATGCATTGTACATGTACTATCACACACACAAAAAGGAACATGTCAATATTAGCTAATAGTAGCATATATTATTTCCCTATCTTATGCAGTTGCTCTGCTGTGCTTCATCCACGCTTAAATTTTCAGCTGCTCCCTGCTTAGAACAACCAATTATCTATCACCATTCTCATCAACACATTCAGTTAGACTGAACTTCCTTTCGCCATCTTCAGCTGACTTGATAATAATGCTCAACCCTCCCAAGGGCTGGTCTAGTCTCTGCTTCTTTTCCCACTTGGTTTACTCTGTCCTGCTGTTTATCAAATTCACTGTTCTAACAACAGGGAACCTGGAAAGTCATCTAGTTCAATCACTAAAACTCTGACTGCAATGAGGATTATAAAGAATTTATTTCATATTTCTAGGTTAGATGTTTATTTCAGACAAGATATAATACACATAAATAAATTCGGCAAAATTTTTATTACAAAATTAATGAGCGTGACTATATTCTCTATATAAACTACTGTATTCTAGTTTATATTCTATCATACATACCATAATGATATATAAAATAATAATGTATTATATAATGTATTATTTTATAGTACTCTGTCCTGAATTTATAAATGCAATTGCTACTAATGAAAGCTAACAAGTCAATTGCAATACCGGCTATAATTTTTTTTTTTTTTTTTGGAGAGGTTTTTGTTATAGGGTGCGTGTGCTCGCCAGACAGACAGAGAGAGACAGAGAGATAGAAAGCGAGAAATCACCCCCCAAGGGGGATGGCCACGCCGCAATCCCTTCTCCTCCATTCTCCTCTCGGGATCTTGGGTACACACGCACACGCACCTGGCATGAGTTTAAGCCACCGGGTCCGGGACTCGAACCTCAGTCAACTACGTGGGAGTCCAGCGACATAGCCATTATGCTAACTGCTGGTCCCAATATCGGCTATAATTTTTGAGCAATGTGCCAAGGAAGGTTTTTATATGTGATATTGTTTGGATAATGATTTTTGCCCCAAATATTTATGTTTTACAATTTGGCCCCCGATGTGATGGCTTCGAAATGTGGTGAGGCCTAATGGGCAGTTAGCACCATGGAGATACCAGCCTTGTGAATGGATTAATGCTGTCTTGAGAGACTGAATTTAGCTCTAGTGAGAAGGGGTTAGTTCTTACAAGCAAGGCCCCTCTCTGCTTCTGTCAGCTGTGTTGTGATTTGAGCTGGCCTCATGCGTATATTTCACCTTTGGAATTCTAGTCATTAGACTTGAGAGTCAAATAAACCTCTATTTCTTTATAAATTACTAAGTCTCAGAGATCTCTGTTGGCAACACACTAGCAGACTAAGACAAGATGTTACCTCATTTCATTCTCACTACAACTTGGTAGGGCATTTGCTATTAACATGCCTATTTTGAAAGTGAGAAGATTAAACTTCAGAAAGTTCAAATATTCAGGAAGCTGGTGATCTTGAATGCCAATTCATGTCCTTCTGACTTAAAAGCCTGAGTTCTTAACTATTCTGCTATACCAGTTGAAAATGTGCCAAGTGTTTGACAGATATAACACTTTTTATTCCATTTTGAATATAGTACGTCAGCAAAGCACAAAATAAGATTCATAAGATCAAGGATGAGAAAACTCTAGAAATCTTCAAATGTAAATAAATCCTGGAGAGAGAAAACCATACTATTCTATACTTCGAATCATCCATGAAGTCAAAACAAGTAAGAGGTCCCACTGCAGTTAGAAATCAATTTTCTTGGGACCAGCAGGTGGCATAGTGTTTAAGGTGTTACATTCACACATGGCTGATTACAGTTCAAGTTCCATGGCTTGAAAATCACACTGGGTGCCCAGAATCTGAAGAAGAGAATGGAAGACAAAAGACTGTGGCTTGGCCATTCCTTCAAGGGTGATTTCTCACTTTCCCTCTTTCTGTCTTTCTTCGGTGAGCACAGGCACCTATGGCAAAAAACTCAAGGAAAAAAAAAAGGAAAAAAAAAGAAATCAATTTTCCTTCTAGTCTTTTGAAGCTTTTCTTTCTCTACTTTTTAAATTGTCCTAATTTGCTTTCCTACTGTGACTTATTTCCAATAACGTATAGTCCAGATAATAGCATCTTCACACCTGGGGGCTACTACACATGCTGGGAATGGAGAGGACTATGAGAAATTGTGAATGTACAATACAAGTCATAATCACTCCAAAATGAAGATACAAGTTCTTCTGATGGTGGGAACTGGCCAAAGAGAAAATTATCAAAACCGCAAGGTCACCCTCACATGCAAAAGAACACTCAGTCAGTTGTTGACTAGCAGAGCCTTTTGATGAGAAATAATGTTTAGTAAAGCAACTTCTTCTAGTTGTTAAATTGCATATTTTAATCAAAAAATATATATTCATAAATTTATCCTATGAACATGTCCTCATCATCTAATTATGTACTATGCTTAGTATAGGAAGTGCCAAAATAATAATAATAATAATAATAATAATAATAATAATAAAGTCCTAGATTTCAAAATCTTCATAGTCTGGTGGAAAAATCAAATATGTAAACACTTTGGTGTCCCCCAGCCAAACACCATCAGGACAATATCTGTATTCAAACAAAGTTGGGGTTATTATTTGCTGTAACAAGGGAGACCTTAGGCCACAGAAACAGAAAGGGAATCTCTGATGGCAGTAGGAGGGACTTAAATGGTTTGGGTTGGTGTTAGGTAATTTAATGGAAGGTTCAAGTAAACAGGGCTTCTGTAGGGAAGTGAGAGCATTATATGAATGGATATCTTAATCATTTTTATCTGAGAGGAGAGAGAACTGGAATTAAGTTAAATCCATAATTTGTAAAGCAGCAATAGCACTCATGTTAACTGGGAAAAGGGCATGTGTTGACATTTTTGTGGACAGTGCAGTGCTCTTATTTTGGCCCATGTCAGATATAATAATAGAGGTTTCTTATTCTTGTTTTGATCTATTAAGTAGATTAGCTACAGAATAATATCACAGGATTTTGGCATTCTGTGGAAATGTTATATTTAGTTGGAAAACATCATAGCCTGGTTGGGAGCTAGACCTACTTTTTCTTTCCTCAACAGCTACACCATACCTTGATGAGTTCTAGATAACAGGAATACACGCACATTGCGGGAGTTAGAGAAATGGATAAAATTTGCTTACAAATAGGTATTCCTTAGCAAGGAGGTTCATGTAAATGGTGTTTTAAAGAACACATAGGAATTTTCTGGGCAAAGGAGAGGTCAAAGGTTATTTCCAAGACGGAGCAAAGTGTGGAGACATACACAGTACAGTGGAGAACTTTGAAGAAAACAATACTTCTGGGATGAATGAGGGAACTGATTTGGTAAAATCAAGGCTGAGTCTGTAGGCCACAATTTATGAAGGAATTTGAACTTCATTTAGCTGGTAATATAGATCCATCAAAAAGGATTTGAATCAGAGAATAATATAATCCAATCTATGTTTTAGAAAGCAGACCTTGGCCACAATATGGAGAACAAACTTGTCTGAAAAGATAAAAAAGACAAGATCACTTACAAAATTATTTTAGACAAAAGATGATGAATGTTTAAACTAAATTGGTAGTAACAGGGATAGAGGACAGAGGGGATTTAAGAAACATTTCTGGTACAGAACTGCCCCAGACTTGGAGATTATACTCTCCACTAAAATGTAAACCGCATAAGGCTAGGAATCAGGTATATTTGCTCAACACTGTACACCTACTAACTAGTACGGTATCTGTCATGTAGTAGTTACTCAATGAAAGTTTGCTGAATTAATGAATGAAGTGTGAAGGAAGGGTTAGGGAAGCAGATATCAATGAAGGAGAAGTAGTAGTTATTTCTAGGTCATGGTGCAGTGTGAATGGTATTAATAAGCCTTTATTTCAAAAGGAGCTTATTTGTGGGGGGAAAATCAGTTTGATTTTAGATAAACCTACTAAATATAGTAGACGTTGCTGACTTTATATATTTAAGATTTTTCAAGGTGTACTTCTTAAATGACAATAACCTGAAGTATGTTGATTGACTAAGAGCCCAGAGTCCCCAAAGTATCACCGGATGTTAAAAGAGGTTAACAAGTTCCTTCCATGCTGAAAACTACACTGTACTTAAAAAAAAAAAAAAAAAAAAAAAAAAAAAAAGTCCCATACTTATTAATTATATTTGGTGACTAAGCAGACAGGGCTAAATGCTAAACTTCTGGAAAATATAACTGGCATATGAACTGAAATACTTTTCTTCCTCTTTTCCATAAGTTGTTTTCAGCTTTACTGAGGTGTAATTGACATGCAATAAACTGAATATATTTAAAAGACACATTTCAATAGGTTGTGACATATTTACACACCTCTGGAATTGTCACTATAATGAAAAAATAAATATGTGCATAATCTCCAAATTTTTTATGCCCCTTTGAAATCTCTCCCTCCCTCCACCTCTATCCCCTTTACTCAGGTTTCAGGCAACCACTGATCTGAATTCTCTGTGTCTAGCTTAGTATACAGTCTTTATAATTTCATGTGAATAATATTCTTTAGTATGTCTTCTTTTTTGTCTGAGTTCCTTCACTTAGCATAATTATTTTAAGATTCATCCATACTGTTACCAGGTATCAAAACTTCATTTCTTTTTATTGTTAAGTAATATCCCATTGCAGAGATAAACAACTACTAGGTTGTTAGGAAAATCATGACATATCAGAAAATCATGATGTATCTTTCTGGGTTTTCCTATGCAAAATTGCATCATGACTTTCCCAATGACCAATATTTTATGTATTTTCCTATTGATGGATATTTAGGTAGTGTGGTGGTTTTAAAATATGCCCACAGGGACCAGAAGTTAGCGTAATGGCTATGTCGCTGGACTCCCATGTAGTCGACTGCAGTTCACGTCCCGGACCCGGTGGCTTAAAACTCATGCCAGGAGTGTGTGCGTGCGTGCCCAAGATCCCAAGAGGAAAATGAAGGAGAAGGGATTGTGGCATGGCCACCCCCCCCCCCAGGGGGTGATTTCTCACTTTCTGTCTTTCTGTCTCTCTCTTTCTGGTGAGCGCACGTGCCCTATAGCAAAAACCTCTCCAAAAAAATTAAAAATACGCCCACGCATTTTTTGATGCTACTCTCTTCAAGAGGTGGAGGTTAACTTCCTTCTTTCCAGTATGGGCTAGACTTTATCATTTGTTTCTAATGAATAGAATAAAGTGTGGAATGCAACTTCTGAAACTAGGTCATATAAGGATTTAGAATTTTCTCGTTGCTTTTTTTGGATTCCCCCCCATGGGGGAAGCCAGCTGCCATACTGTGAAGATACTCAAGCAGCACTACAGAGAAGCCCAGATAGTGAGAAACAGGTCTCTTGTCAGCAGCCATGTTGGAATAGATCCTGCAATATCAGTCCAGATACCAGATGACTACAGTCCCTTGACAATTTGTCTGGAACCTCATGGAAGATCCAGAGCCAGGACAACCCAGCTAAGTTCTTCACAAATTTCTGGTCCACCAGAAATTGTGAGATAAACATTTGTTGTTTAAATCATTAAATTTTGAGTTAATGTATTACACATCAAGAGAAAATTAATATAGGTAATTTCAGGTTTGGGGCTATTTTAAATAAAATTTCTATGAATAGGTGCATGCAAGTTTTTATATAAATATATGTTTTCATTTCTTTTGGTTTACTGTACATTTTTGGCTCAATGTTTATTCTACTTTATATTGTTTCTCATTCAAGTGTCACGATGACCCAACAAGGTTATAAGCTCCAGGTACTTACTTAATATTCCACACAGTCTTTCTCCCCTGCTAATTGCCAAATAGATGATCAATATTTTGAAATGAGTTAAATTGAGAACAATAATAAGTAGCCAAATAACTTTCAGTAGGCACCTATGAGGAAAAAGGAGAAGGTGATTTGGTATTGCTGGTGGGCATACCAACTGACCTCCCCTAACCCCACTCTACAAAGAAGAAATGATTTGCCTTGGGTTCAGGAGAGAAATGTGATATAGAGTCCATAAAGAAAGTTTCACTCTGAGGTGATGTGAGTTCTCATTTAAACACAACACATTAATAGGAAGAATTAGTCCACCTCCACCCTGTTGAAAATCTAAAGTGGCATGCCTCTCCAAATAGCAATAAAACGGACCTGATCACATTGTGAACTCTCTCTTTCAGCAGCTTTACAACCAATTTAAGCTATCCTTAGGGGAACTGTGCATGACATTGATCATTTGAGTAGGATTCTTCTTTCAACTCTCATATATGGTTGGAGAGAGAAGGTAGAGATCATAGAGGAATGCTTTTTTGATGTTCAGTGGGTTTCCCCTGGTTCAGTTCCTTTACCTGGTATGGAGGACTCTGAGCTTTGTAAAGGAGTAGAGCCACCTCAAGGAAATGTTCTGAGCACATAGGGTGTTACTATACTTACCCACAATGTACTAGATTAATGTTGAACATACTTGTATCTATTAGTAACTCCATACCAGTACCTGAGAGCTAATAAGAACATGGACTTCTAAAGATTTTAATGATATGTTTCTGTTTTGCGTTTTCTTATAATAATCTTGCTTCCATTTGCTAATATATTTGCCTAGGGGAGATTCAAAATTATTGAAATGGGAATGAAAGAATAAAAGAATAGTATTAATATTCAGCTTTTGATATACAGAGTGCAACAACTTTTTTTTTTTTTGAGAGAGAGATTTTTGCTATAGGGAATGTGTGCTTGTCGGAGAGACAGAGAGAGAAAGAGAGAAATCACCCTCCCGGGGGATGGCCATACTACAATCCTTTCCTCTCCATTCTCCCCTTGGGATTTGGGCATGCATGCACACATAACCAGTATGAGTTTTAAGCCACTAGGTCTGGGACTTGAACCATGGTCAAGTACGTGGGAGTCCAGCGACATAACTATTACTCTACCTGCTGGTTCCACTAATTTTTATTTATTTATTTATTTTAGAAAGAGACCAAAAGGACTTTCTATACTTCTTTATCTCTTTCTTTAGAGAGCCAAGATTGGTAATCTTAGTCATAACATTTTTTTGTATAAAAGATATCTCATTAACACAGGAACACTGAGGGAGAAAAGAACCCATGGGTTATTTTGAGGGGAGGCTAGTTGATGAGGACATGAAGAAGGCAGAGTAGAAGGGAGCAGAAGCAGTGGGTAGAGGAGACATTAAGCCTGATGATTCTGTCCTTGCCTCAAGTGCCCAACCTTAAAGCATATGGAGCTTTAAAAATATCCCGATGAGTAGGTCGAAGCCTGAGGTCCTCAGAGTTATTGGTATACATCCCTTGCTACAAGCCTAGGACAAAGCCTTTACCCAACCACTTTCAATATAGAAAGAATAAGTATAATGGATGTGGAGGCAAAAAGCTGGTAAGTGTAAGAGCCTGGCCCCCCTCATGTCAGAAATTCTAAAAACCTTCCATGTTCTGGTGAAGATATGGAAATACAGTGAAAGCACCACTGAACCAACACAGAGTTTCCTAATAAGAACTTCAGGTCCAAACAAATGGCCAAGACTATAGATGCCAGTATAGAGAGGTACCATGAATAATACCCTAACAGCCGGTGGAATCCAGCAATTACCAAATTCAGCAGGAGTGCAGCTCAGTCACTCTAGAACAATCCAGAGATATTGCATGGTTCCAAGCACTGTTCCACTCAACCCCATAAAGCAATATAAAATACAACCCTTTTTGATATCCTCACATCTCATCTTAAGAGGGGCAGAATAAGGCATGTAAATCTCTGTTTACCTGGTTAATAGTCAAACAGAATTCAAAATCTCAGAACACAATTTAAGTTATTAAATAAGACTGTGTTATAGAGAAGTATTAAAATTTCATTGCCCTTTTTGTTTCTTTCTGTTATTCAGTAAGGCTTGTGAGGAACAGGTCAATCATAAAAATTATACAAACTATTGTTTATCTCTGCATAGGACTTGTGATGTCAATAAATTTGTGTACCTTCTATACTAGTTTGTAAACTGTACTGGTTTTCTAGGGCAACTATAACAAAATACCAAAAACTTGGTGGCTTAAATAGTAGAAATTTATTTTTTCACAGACTTGGAGACTAGAAGTTGAAGAATCAAGGTATTGTCAGTGTTGATTTCCTCTGAGGTCTTTCTCCTTGACTTATATATGGCCATATTCTCTTTGTGTTATCACATAGTCTTTCCTCTGTGATTGTCTGTGTTCTAGTCTCTTCTTCAAATAAGGACACCAGTCATACTGGATTATAATTCACCCCAATGACCACATCTAACCAATGACCTCTTTAAAGGCCCCATCTCCAAATATAACCATAATTACACTTTTAGGTACTGGGAATAGGACTTTAGCATGTGGTGATAGGAGGGAGGAAACAATTCATCCTGTAATAGTAAGCAGTCAGAAATTAGAGTTAAAATGTTATCATTCTTTTTTTTTCCTAATCCAAATAATGTTGTGTCGAACATATAATATTAGGATTTAACAGCTCTGCCTCAAAATTTCCTACTTATGCATAGAAAGAAAATTTTATTCTCTATTTTATTTTATTCTCTATTTTTTCCAAGACTGATTATTTATTATGCCTGGCTAGAGAGTTATTCTGGTTCTCAAAGCCCAACATCTGGACCTAAGGATTATATTTAGGCTTGAATTATGGGAGCCTTACCAAGAGAGTCTAAAAATCCAGAGAAATATGCAAAAGGTCTTTGAGGAAAATAATAAACAGAAGATAATTGTAAGCTAAGTCAGTAATTACTATCAATCTATAGACCAGCAATGAAACACAGATACCGTAGATAGCTTTGAAGAGAGACAGAAATCAAATAGAAGAGAAATACACCAAAGTCTACACATATGCCCCCTCTGCTGGAGGACACAATGGGAGTGATCAGCAATCTGGAATTAAGAACTATAATATTTGTACCCCATTGGAGTACAAATGTTGGAGCCATTTCAGAGTCATGAACTGTGAAGAATGGGAATTTTAACCTGCTTACAAGATAACAACATGGCAAGCTAGCCTGCCAAAGATTTATAGATGCTGGCAGAATACATCAAACTCCTGGGTCAAAAACAAAGGACTTTATTAATTATAACAGTAGCCAGAGTGTCAGCATTTGCATACATTTCTAAAGCCTAAATTCCCACAGGATGACATGAAGAAGGCCAACTCATTCTTACATGCAGAGTTGATTGCATTACAAGAGAGAAACTTCCAGATTAGAAAAACAGAATCTTTTATAATAGACAGTGAGCCTGCCTGACATTTGCCCCAGAGGTAGACATTGTTTTACTATCCTGGTCAGGAAAGAAATCTGCTTTCTTTCCCAGAGGAAGTTGCTATCTTCCAAGCCTTTCAATATACAATCAATCTTGAAAAGAAGAATGGAACAAAAGCAGTGAATGCCTGTGATGAAAAACAAAAGCCCCATGGAGGACTGTGGCCCAATGATCAATATCTAACAAAAACCTTCAAGGTAGGCATATTCACTCAGTTTTGAGGTACATGGTGGTTAGAGAAATGAAGGAACTCACTCTAGGCTCCACAGTGGTGTAGTTGGGACTTACACTCCTATCTTTTCTTTTTTCTTTTATTTTCCTTTTTAAATTTTGCCAGAGGATGTGTGCACTGGCCAGATAGAGAGGGACAGGGAGAAATGTCCTCCCTATGGGGAATAGTCTTGCCACAGCCCTTCTCTTTCAATTTTCCCTTCTTTTGGAATTTTGGGCACACAAGCAAATGTGTCACGCATGTTTTTTAAGCCACTGGGTCTAGGAGTTGAATTGCAGAGGCAACTAAGTGGGATCCAGCTGCCTTAACCACTAGGGCACAAGCTGGCTCCCGACTTACCTTTTTTCATAAATTCTCCCCACTAAACCACTCCCTAGACCTACGCATGTTTATGGCTTATGCTTATGATAGGCCAAAAATCATGACAGATCCTTCTAGAAAGAAAATTTGTATCAGTTTGTCACACTCGCACAGATGTATTTAAAAATAAATCTTTTTTATTTTTATATGTTTTTAAAATAAATATATTTTTATTTCTTAAAAGATATTCCAGAAGAAGTCAGAGAAACTATAAATGAGCTTAGTATGCCTCTTTCAAAATAAGATGCCTTTACAGTAGGCTACCAAGTTTTAATTGCCAATGAAAGCGGGAAGAAAAAGAGAGTTGTGGTCTGAAGTGTAGGAGTATCCTAGGAGCCTGAATGGGGTAACTGCAATCTATTTCCCATTTTCAAATATCGAACTGCCAAAAATCTAGAAGGAGTAGTGAAACCTACCCTAGGAGAGCAGAAAAGAAGAAGAAATACCTCATTTAATCTGGGTAGATTTGGCAACTTTTTTCCAACGTGGTTACCATAAATTTCAGCCTTCGAGGTAAATTTTATTCCCCTTAAGAGAAACAAAAACAAAAACAAAATAGTATTGGGCCAGCTAGTGCTGTAGGCAACATACCTAACTACGCAGTTTGAGTACCAGACCTAGTGACTTTTAAAACATGCCGTGTAAGTGTGGGTGCATGCCCATAATCCCTTACAGAATGGAGAAGGAAGTGCAGTGTGGCCAACCCCCCTGGAGGGTGATTTCTCACTTTCTCTCTTTCTCTGTCTCACTCAGGTGAGTGTATGTGCCCTATGGAAAAATATGCAAAATGAGAGGGAAAAAGAGAGAGAGAAGTAATGTCTATTCTTCTCCTTCTAAACTCTACCTTTGGACTGGGACAGACTTAGTGAATTCCTTAAATAATAAAATGCAAGAGATAGTGGCGTTCTGGGACTTTCAAGATTAAGTCAGGAGAAACCCTGCCACTTCTGTCTAAGTCTCTTAAAAGGCCTGGTCTGGAGCTAGTGTAAAAAGTTTTAGTAAGGGGACCAGCAGATGGTATAATGGTTACGTCACTGGACTCCCACGTAATCTACTGTGGTTCGAGTCCTGGACAGGCAACTTGAAACTCACACTGGGCACATGTGCGTGCATGCCAAAATCCTGAGGGAAAAATGGAGTAGAAGGGATTGTGGCATGGCCATCCCCACTGGGGTGTGATTTCTCACTTTTTTTCTCTTTGTCTCTCTCTGTCTCCAGCAAGTGCACACACCCTTAGCAAAAATCTCTTTCAAAAAAAAAAGTTTCAGTGGGGGCCAGCCAGTGGCTTGGTGGTTAAGGCAGCTTGATCCTTTGGCACTCCTGGACCCAATGTCTTAAAAAAACATGTCAGGTGCATGTGTGTGTAACCAAAAACCCAAGAGGTGAGTGGAAGAGGATTGTGGCATGGCCATGCAACAGAGCAAAAGCTTTAAAAAAAAAATAGACTCTAAGTACCCAAGACTGCCATACTGTAAGAAAGCATAAACTGGTTGCTTGGAAAGAGACAAATGTCCAATCACCACCACCACCACCACCACCACCACCACCACCACCACCCCCACACACACACACACTTCCAGCCATCTCAGTCCATCGCTGACCTCAAAAGCTAAGAATCCTTATTGGGCATTCCAGCCCCAGCTGATGCCAGAGAGAAAAACTGAGGACCTCAGCCAATAGTCAGAAAACAGGTTCCACACATATGGCCCAGTGAAGGTATCCCAGTCATTTCCAGTCACCCATTCTTAGCCTTGTCCAAATCCCTGGCCCACAAAATCATGTGTGCAGAAAAATGGTGCCTTTCAGGTTTGAGACAATTCATTAAGAAACAGTAGGTAAGTCCAACAATATGCATAATTAGCATACATGTTGGAAGAGTGGTTAATAATGTGATTGAGGTAAATACTAAAGAGAAATTGTAAGTTTAGACTGTGCGCTAATTTAAAGGGACAAATAAAACTTAGACATGGTTGTTTTACAGAGTTAACAGGATTAGATTTTCTAATGATGTTTGAAGTCTCTTTGAGACACTGATGGATGGACCTAAAAATGGAAAAGTTAAAATTTGGGTGTGACCTATCTCAACTAGGGGCAATCTCTCTCTCCAGGGTACATTTGGCAATGTCTAGAGAGAGCCACATTTGAGTGTCACAATTGAGGCATGAGTATCTCCTAGTACACGGAGAGCAGAGGTCAGAGAAGCTGCTAAATACCTTAGGATACACAAGGCAGCCTCCACAACAAAAAAGTATCCAGTCCAAATTTTCAACAGTTCCAAGCTTGAGAACCCCCCCCCCCCCTGTTCAGGGTGTCAGAGGCAATTATGTTAGAATAAGAAGTTTGACAGTCCATTTCTCAGGATAAGTCATAGCTTTTTACGTTTAAAGAGAAGCTTTTCTTGTTCAAATTTTATCAATATTAAAATGGTAAATGTCAGGCCAGCAGGTGGCATGGTGGTTAAGGTGCTGGACTCTTACATGACTGACTGCTGTTTGCATCCCAGACCTGGCAGCTTACTTTCTCACTCTCTCTCTTTGGTGAATTAAAAAATAATAATAATAACAATAATAAATAAAATTAAATAAATAATTTTCTCACTTTCTGTCTCTATGTCTCTCTCTGCCTTTCTGGTGAGGGCACACACCCTATAGCAAAAACCTCTCAAAAAAATTTTTAAATGTTAAATGTCTATGTGGATAAGATTATGTAGGCTTGAGGCTAAAATATAGACATACATTTATTCAGTATTTGTTGGGTATTTTATTTGTGGTGAGCAATGTACAGGTACTAAGGATTCCAGTAAGTTCCTTGACTTCTCTGAGCTAGATCTAGTATGAAGATAGACATGTCAATAAACACATTGCCATGGGATAATGGCAGCACTAGAGGCTAGAAAATAGGACAAAGACTATTAAAGTGGGCAAGACATTTTCAGGAAAGACACAACATAGAGGAGGTCCAAGCTGAGACTATATGGACGAGTAGAAAACAGGGACACCACAAAAAAGCAGACCTGGTATAGAAATCTAGTTAGTTTCAGAAAATAAATTGTACTCTTCTTTTACTAGTATATTGGAGCAATTAGGAGTTCAATGATCTCTAAAATCAGTGGCGGGTTCTGAAAATTTGGTTGAAAAAGGTACAATGGCTAATATATATAAGTTTTCATACTCTAAAGTTTTCGTAGTCTAAAGATTTAAAATATGTCTAGAAATATAAAACAAGTTTGGCCACAGCATGGAAAAAAAGATTTAAAGCAGATAAAAGCTGTTTAAGGATCCAAGGCCAGAATTACATGTAAGAGTTAAAAAAATTAAAGGTTTTGGGACCAGCGGTTGGCATAATCACTATGTCATTGGACTCCCATGTAGTCGACCACGGTTTGAGTCCCAGACCCAGTGGTTTAAACTCACATTGGGCACATGTGCGTGCATGCCCAAGATCCCGAGAGGAGAATGTAGGAGAAAGGATTGCGGCATGGACATCCCTCCTGGGGGGTGATTTCTTGCTTTCTGTCTCTCTGTCTTTCTGGCGAGAGCACGCGCCCTATAGCACAAACCTCTCCAAAAAACAACAACAAATCAAAGGTTTTATCACCAGCACACAGAAAGCATTAGATGTGAAAACACAGGTTAAACTTTGGAAGATAAGTTTTGCTTTTGTTGTTTCTTAAAGTCTTTTTCAGGTTTGAACAATCATTTCTTGATATTCCATTTAAACCCAAGAGATCCTTATGATAAACACCCCAAGTTCTCTTACATCGTTACATGCCTTCAATTTTCCTACATTTTCCCTGTAGAGACACACAAAAAATCCCTGTGGGCTTCAGAATATCTTAAGTACCTTCATCATACAATATTCAGTCTGAACTGGTATCACTCGCAAGCTTTTATGATTCAAAAATCATATGGTTTGACATTTTAAAATAGCCCCAAGGATGATCATAGCATTTCTATAATCATGTGCCATAATCATGTATTCTAACACTGAATAAAATGTACCTGATTTCAAAAGACATATTTCCTTTGGCAGAACACCTGTTTCAAAGTGAAGCAAAGCTTCTTACTTCACAGACCACTCTGAAAGCACAGAACATCACAAAAACAGTGTATGCTAACAAAGTATTGCAGGCTAACCAGTACAAAACCAACACAAAACTCCCAGTGCACCAAGTTGCTCTAGTCGTACTTAGCTAGGTAGGGGCCAGGTGTTCTCCCTGGGAATGAGTAACTCTGTTTTCAAAAAATCAGTTGTTATGTAATTGTTTCAAAGCAGTTAAGTAGGACTTAATGCTAGTGTGAGCAGTGTGTGAGTGTCCCAAATATCAAGTGCATGACGTGATGATCGCTATGCAAAAGCAGAAAGAGATCATCCCCACGGGAGCTCGTTTAGATTGCTTTCATCTATGCACAGCAGTTTTCTCAAAAATGTTCCTGAAAGTGTAGTTCTCAGACTATTGGCTCAAAAGGCAGTTTCCTTGTGCTCTCTCAGACCAGAGTACAAATCTTTAATTTGATTCTTAGACATGGTAAATTTTACAAACTATGTCTTTATGTTAGCAGTCTAGCATCATTTTTGAGATGTAAATTACTTATTTTGTATTGAGTCCACTCTGTATGTAAAATAGTACCAAAAATGTGAATTGTAATGTAATATTGAGTATTTTTAACTTATGTCTACATGATGAGATAGCAACATTGCTGAAGAAATAATGATTGTGGTCCAGCTACATGGTGCAAGTGGTAATGCATCTATGCTCAAGGCCAAAGCCACATGGGAGGTCTGGGTTCAATTCCTCACCCAGTCTGGACAGGGCAAGCGTGGTGGTGAACTGTGATTCCAACTAACTGAAAGGGAGGAGCAGAGAATCACAATAACAAGACTCTCAAAAATACTTATCTCTTTTTCTCTCTTCCCCCTTCTCTTCTCCTTTGCTTGCCTTTCTTCTTTCCTTTCTATCTCTCTCTAATTTAAAAAAAAAAAAAAGAAATAAAATATCTCATCATATTTGTCAAAATAAGTGAGCCATTATGGTAAGTGTTGATGCTTCCTCAGTTGCCAGTTTAGAATTAATTTGGTGAGGCTCTTACTCTAAATGGAGGAGTCTGACAGACTTTACAGATCAAATTTCCATGAAAAAATAAAAATTAACTTTAGAGTGCCAATGTAGCCTATTACAGGGAAGGAGATTTGATTTAACCTGAGAGCCAAAACAACCTGAGGTAACAATTAGCTTAAAAAGAGTAAATTGAACTATACTAACAGGATATATTTCAGTCATACATAGTACATAAAAACATCCATCTTAAAATCATACACTCCTATAGGTCTTCAGTTATGCCCTACAATTTCCAGAAGAGTTTTACCAATAATTCGGGAGGGAAAATTCAGTTGTGTTAGGAATTTATATATTCATGACCGAATGAATGAAGTACACTTCCCTTCCATTTGCTCCTCCAGGGTGACCATAGCTCATTGTTTCTGAAGTAGATTCCCAGAGAAGCCAATACATTCAGAGACCTCTGGCTTCTGGAAACATACACACTGAGTCAGATTCCTCTTATTGCCATTTTTAAATGAAGTAATTGATTGTTTTATGAGAGAGTGAGAAAAATAGGTACCCTTGACAGAGTTTTCCATGTAGCCATCCTTCTCTCAGCCTCCCAGCCAGCCACAATCACAGGGAATAGAAAGCATGCCCAGCATGTTCAGCTTGACCTGGGATCCAAACCCAGGCCTCTCCTATGGTTCCATTTATCAAGCAGTGGCACCCTAGATCCTATGCCACCGTGGCTGGTCCTATTGTGTCCCTTTAAAATGCACATTTAGGGACCAACTGGTGGCATGGAGGTTAAGGTAGCTGATCCCACACGATTAACTGCATGGTTAGAGTCCCAGAACCCAGTGACTTGAAAAACCCACGAGGTGTGTATGTGTGCAGCCCAAAATCCTAAAAGGAGAATGGAGAAGAGACTCTGCTCCCCCCACCCACAAGCACATGCACCCTAGAGCAAAAACTTTAAGATACCTCTACTGAGAGCTTGAGCATGTAGAAGGTCTAGGTTCTGTTTCTGGGCCACTCTAAACAGGCCATGTGTGGTGGCATGCACCTATGGACCTAGCTAGCTGGGAGCCTAGGGCACGAGGATCCTGACATGCGGAAATCCTAGAAAAGAAAATCAATCAACCTCTCTCTCTTTCTATCCCTCATAAGCAAATAAACTTTAAAGAAATAATAAAAAAAAAACAAGCACCATTATTCTGAAATACAGAATAGTATTCAAAATTTGAAACTGGAATAATGTCTATAATGAGATATTGGGGAAACTCTGTGTTGAAGAAAGATTTTTTTTTCTCTCCCAAGACACATTACAGTAAATTAGGTGGTGTACTGCATGAGATAGTCCAACTTAAACAATCAAACAGAAAAACTCCTCTTAGAATCCTCATGATATATGTGTTTATTTTTCAGCATGGCCCCCACTAATCTGCTGAAAATCCAAAGTGACGAATTAAGGCCCTCTGCATCTTACACCAGTGTCACAACTGGCTTAAGAAAGTTGTTTCTTTTAGTGCCAACTGGGATCTTGCTAAAGTTCTGGTAAAGTCTATGTTATCATTTTCTTTCTAAAACTTCATGGAGTTTATCTTTCTAGAGTAAAATTGCTCTAGAAGCAGCTTTAACCAGCAGGCTTAAAGAGTAAAATGGCTGCACAGTTTGTGTAAGTATAAAAGGTTTTTTCCCCCTGTTTAATTACTTCAGAAACATTTCTGTACTCACTGGTAGATTCACTTTATTTTTACCCAAGACACACATTGCCTTTGGAAATCACTTGATAGGCCTTGCCTTGGTTAGATGTCAGATCTGATAAGCATTTCTAAAAGCCATTTCTCTTCCAGATGACCTATTGAGGTTGTTTCAAGTACTATGATTCTAAATTGCCTTTTATTTCTGAGTAATATTTTTTCTGCTCAAATATCTGGAAGAAAAGTTGCTTATTGTACCCTCTAGTGGTGACTGTAACATTCTTTTTAAAAATATGTCTGTTTCATTCTTTGGCCATTTACTGTATTTTGTTTTTCTTTAAGGCACACACGCTCATCAGAGAGAGACACAGAAAGAGAGAGAGAGAGAGTGGGGAAGTAAGAAATCATTCTGCAGGGAGGGTTGCTGCATGACAATCCCTTCTCTTCCATTCTCCTCTCTGGATTTTGGATGCACACACACACACACACACACACACACACACACACGTGTGTGTTTTTCAAGCTATGGCTATGGTACATGAACTGCCTAGTCAGCCATGTGGGATCCAGCTGCCTCAATCTCTGCACCCCCTGCTGGCCCTTTTACTATACATTTAACGCACAGTATTAAAGAATTGTATCAATCGTTAAGATACCAATGATTTCATAATTTGTGTTATACTGTCATAGTGTTTATAAATGCATCAAAAATAGTTTCAAAGGAGATTATCTCATTTTCCTCACATTTTATTAACCCAGATTTTATTCCTTTCTTTAAAAATATTCTAATTTTTATTTCTTAAACCAATTGTTTTCCTTTATTCATGATAGAGCAAATGTATGTGCAAGTGAGAGTGAGAGAGAAAAAGGCTCCTTCCACAGAGTCTGTTATGCTCCAATCCCTTCCATCCAGTCTTCCAGCCTGTCCGATTCCAGGCCCCTGTGGACATGATCAGAGTGTTTCAGGTGGATCTGGCCAGGGATTCGAACTGCACTCACTATGTGGGATCCAGCTTCTCTTCAGCAGCACATTACCACCGTGCTCAGAGCTGGCCCCTAATTCTTTCTTCCATTTTACAAGATTGTCAGTAATCAATTACCCACACGACTGAAGAAAGTATATATAGCACTTTGTATCTTCTGAAATGTCATTTATATTTGAGTTTAGAGGACCCTTTTGCTCATGTTAAATCATGAGTGCATTTCCTTTTCTTAATTTTTCTTTTTATAAGGCAAAAATAACAAATATTTTTCAACAGAGAACTTCACATTATTTTTCTGTTAAATGTTTCTTCCCTTTGCCCCTCCCATTCACCTCTGTCACCCACTCTCTACCACCCACTATCCTGTTATCCTGTCTTACAGTCTCTGGTACTGACTATCATAACTTTGGATCTACATTTCTGCCAAAGAGTGCAGATATTAAGTACATGAGTGGTGATATACAGTGTTTATCTTTCAAAGTCTGGCTCACTTCATTTAACATTAAGTCCTCCATATTGATCTACTTGGAATAAATGATAGTGTCTCATTGTTTCTTAGGGCTGATCAATAGTCCTCCACAGTATATATGTACCACAGTTTTTTAACCCAGTATTAGTTTTGGGATGCTTAGGTTGATTCCATGTCTTAACAATTGTGAATAATGCTAGAAAATGAAACTGGACCCTTAGCTCTCACCATTAACAAGAATCAACTCAAAATGAAATAAAGATTTAAATGTTAAGCCTCTATAAAACTGCTGGAGGAACACATAGGGGAAACTCTTGAAGACATTGGAGTAGGCAAAGATTTCTTAAATAAGATCTCTAAAGTACATGCAATAATCCAAAAGCGAAAGCAATAATCCAAAACAAATAGATAAGATTACATCAAGCTAAAAGCTTCTTCACAGCAAAGGAAACAACAATTAGAGTGTAAAAACTAGAATATATAGAGAACTCAAGTAGCTCACCCATAAAAATATTAATAATCCAATTTTAAAATGGGCAAATGAACTAAGTCTTCTCTAAGGAAGACTTACAAATGGCCAAACGGCATGTGAAAAATATTCAGAGTGTCTATAAGGGAGTGCAAATTAAAACAACAATGAGTTATCATTTAACTCCAGTTAAAAATAGCCAGGATCAAAAAAATAAAGCATACAAGTGCAGCAAGGCTGTGGTGAAAAGGGAACCCCGTTACACTGTTGGTGGCAATGTAAATCAGTACAACCTCTGTGGAAAACAATATGGAAGTTCCTCAAAAATCTAAAAATAAAAGTACCATATAACCCAGTAATCCCACTCCTTGGTATTTACCCAAAGGATAGGAAAATGTTCCGTCAGAAAGACATGAATACACTTCCTTTTTAAGAATTCACAACATTTTAAATAAAATTAAGAAGGCACACATGAAATTTTGGATTCTACAAAAACTAGAAATTTATCCACATGATTCTTCTTCCGGTGTTCTGCTTTCTCTTTTTCCTTCCTTCTTTCCTTTCTTTATTTCTCTTTCTTTCTTTCTTTTTCTTTCTATGCCTTTCATACTCTTTATTTTCTTCCTATCCCTAGATGGGCCAGGGAAAATTTTTAAACTGGAGAAAGCCTTATTTCAGAATAGCTGCTAACACTGCTATTGTTCTTTCTTTTTCTCAAGTAGAAATTTAATTAGATAGTTTTATTCTAAAGTTCTTTCTTTCAACTTCTGATGAGTTACAGTTCATGTATAAATAGTGAAAATACAAGCAGTTAGGAAAAACAAAGGAGATAATCAAGCAGAACAGGTGGTTTCCAACAAAATCTTGAAATTTAGACTTGTTTGTTACTGAGAGTAATCAAACTCAGGACTCAATATTTCTAAGATGCAAATTTCTTTAAATTAATTATAAATTCAATGGCATTTCAATGGGGTTAAAAGACTTGAACAAATATTTTTAAAGTTTATCTGAAAGAATATGCAAGTAAGAATAGCCAAAAACAACAACAAAAATGTTTATAAGGGTTGCAGAGGAACTAGATTTAATATATGTTTAAAAGTAATAGGAGGCCACAATAAACAAAATAGTATTTTATCAGCTCAGTAAAAGATAGATATCACAGTGAAACAAAAGCAAACAAATAGTAATACATGGCATTTCAGTAAAAGTTACCTTTGGCATTTTTTATTTAGTGAGGAAAAGGGTTTTGAAACAATCATTGATCATTTGGAGAAAAGAAATGCAATGTCCTACTTCTCTCCTCATCCCAAAACATATCTCAGATAGATTCATAAATTAAATCTTAAAACATATTAGAACACTGACAAGAAATAATAATGGATATTTTAATAAATGTTGGAGTGAGGAAATCATTTATGACCATAAAATGGAACCCTGTGGACATAAAGGTAGTTATCTATAAATAGAAGCTATACAGACTTAAACTTTAAAATTATTTATAAAAGTCTTTCATAGAGGAGCCAGCAGGTGGCATGGTGGTTGAGGCACTGGACTCTTGCATGGTCTACCATGGTTTGACTCCCAGGTGTGGTGGCTTGAAAATCATACTGAGAATACGTGTGTGCATGCCCCAAATCCCAAGAGAAGAAGGGAGGAGAAGGGATTGCACTGTGGTCATTCCATCCGGGTGATTACTTCTCACTTTACTTCTCACTGTCTCTCCTTCTTTCTCTGACAAGCACATGTGTCCTATGGCAAAAACCTTTAAAAAATGAAACCTAAAAACCTTTCATTATTATGGTCAGAAGGGAAAGAATATTCATACTTACAAAGACAAAAATGCCAATTTTCTATTTTACTAAGACCTCTTTTTAGTCACTAGGAAAAAGGCAACCCAATAGATAAATTGGCAAAGGACATAAGTAGCAAACCAGAGGAAAACAAATGAGAATGGGCAATAAACAATGAAAAGATGCTCAACCTTTTTGATAATAAAAATACAAATTTAAACAAGCTGAAAAAGTTTGCTGATCACCCTGGCAAGGATCAAAAGAGTTGATAATGTAAAATTTGTGATGAAGCAAGGAGTTTCAGTACTATAAATAGGAACAAAAATTAACATAATCTTGACGCAAATGTTGCCATAGTCATTAAAATATTTTGACTCAGTAATTCGACTTCTATACTTTAGAGACTTTATCCTACAGAAGCACTTTACGTAAATGTGCAGAAATAGAGATATGGACCTATTTTTACACTATTGAAAATAACCCAAATACTACTATGGAAAACAGTACGACAATTAACTAAAAAATTAAACATGCAATTACTGTATAATCTAACAATTCAGTTTCTGTATATATACTTAAAATAATTGAAAACAAGGACTTGGAAAAATAATTACACACTAATTTTCATGGCAGCCAAAAGGTAGAAGCAACCCAAGTGCCCTCTATGGATGAATAGCTGAACAAAATGTGGTATATACATAAATGGGATATTATTCAGCCTTGAAAAGGAAGGAAATTCTGACATATGGTATATCAATGAACCTTGAAGACATCATATGCTAAGCTGATAAATCATTCGCAAACAGACAAATAACAAATGAATCCACTTACATGAAGTACCCAGAATAGTCAATTTCATAGAGACAGAAAGTAGGGGCCTGGGGTGAGGAGGGAATAAGGCATTAGTATTTAATGAATAGCATTTCAGTTGGGGAAAATGAAAAAGTTCTGATGGTGGACAATGGTGATGACTGAATGGCAATATGAATGTACTTAATGTCATAAAACTACACTTTATAATGATTAAAATAGTAAATATTATGTCATATATACTTAACCACAATATTAAAAAGTGTTGAATGGTAAATATTAGCATACACACTTCATTCACATTATCTACTAATCTATTCCTGGAACAAACACTTGTTGTTAAATTTTTTTTTTAAATGAACAAAATGTTCATCAATAAACGATAGCACTACTTTAAATGGACTAGCAGACAACTATTAAAAAGTATGAAGTGAATGTGTACTTATATGCAATCATGTATCAGATGCATTGTGAAGTAAAAGAGGAAATATAAAATTGTATTCTAATTATTAATTTATGTGTCTATTTTGTCAAAATGATACTGCATCAAATTAACCAAGAGTGAGGCCATCTAACCCAGATGATGGAAAAAGCATCATCTTTGTGGTTTTCTCTCCAGGGACACAGAGCTGGGGTTTTCTTTGTTTGTTGCCTTTGCCATTTCCATGTTTAGTAATTTTTAAAAATCATTTGTTTATGCAAAAGTGTCTTCCAGTAGGTCACTAGCATCTGTAAACCGTGCAATTACACCAGGAGAGCCTGAGTATGAACTGCGGGGCCCAGTGGAGTCCCTCCCGTGGCAGGTGGCCAGCTGCACTGTTCTGGGTCACAAAGTCAACATCTCACGATCACGATTACTGGAGTGAAGACCACACACTTAAGACGCAGCAGCATGTTCAGATAAAGCCCAGGTGAGCCATATGCGCGGAGCTGGAAGTTAGGAGCACTCCACTGGTCCTCAAGAGCCCTCCTCTTCATCTTTAATCTCAGAAATTCTGTCTGTCGACTTGAGAATCTCAGAAACCAGCTCCTTTACGGAGGCCTGGGCACTGTTTATGATGATGTCGAAGTTCTGCAAAGCCGCATCGGTGTTGTGCTTCTCCACCACCAGGCTGGCGCCCTGGCCTGAGCGCAGGGCATAGTTCTCGTGCTTGAAGTTGGAGACCTGCACCTGGAGCACACTTGCCTCCCGTTTCAGTTTCATCATGCCATTTTCTGTCTTTACAGTCCATTTGGTCATTGGCTCAAGGTTCTTCTCTGCCTGCTGAGCCATCGACTCCAAGTCATGGGAGTCGCTTTCCTCTTGATCATATTTGCTTCTAACTTCCTCTCAAGCATCCTCATCATTTCTGTTTGACTTTCCTAGAAGCTCTGACCTCATTCAGCTTTCTTCTTAGCTTAGAATTTTCCTCTTTTAGCTTTGAGTAAATTCCACTACTGGTCATGTTCTCTCTGGACAGGCCGGGGTTCTTGGTTTTCGGGAACTCTCTAAAGAAATGAATAGATTTGTCTCTTCGAGATCTTCAAGTTTATCATTGTCAGAAGAGTCTCCAGGCTCTGGACAATAAGGTGACGCCAGGACAGCGCACATAGCCCAATATCGGCGTGTGGGGATGCACTGAGCCTGCCTAGCCCTGCAGCGGGTTCCATGGCCCTGGTTCTGCCTGGGCAGCTGCCCGCCACCACCCCTGCAAGCCTCTCACCCCTGCTTCCCAGGTTTTCAACTTTGATGTGCTGGTAGTATTTCCTTCTTACAGTTCTCCACCATCAGTCACACTAGGAAGTCATGCATCCTAGGACAGAAAACAAAGACTTGTGAGTAGGAAATAGACTGAGGTAAGGATAACATTTTCCTCCCTTCTCTGAATTTGAGATTTGGTGACTGTGAGGCCAAGAGATCCTGACCCGTGCCTGACCACATGTAGGCAGATGATGACAATTGGAGAAGACGGTTGGTCCCATCAGGGTCCCAGAGTAAACTGAACTTGAATTACAAAAGCAATTTACTTTTCTGTCTTTCTTTTTCTTTTTCTTTCTTTCTTCTTTTACTTTTTTATTGAAATTTCCAACTCACATAAATTCATCTTATGCTTTTGTGAGGTACTGTATGATTTCTTAACCCCTGAATAGTGTGAAATAATCAAAGATATGAGCACATTCATGGCCCCCAACATTCAACACCAGGCTATGTTGTGCACACCTGAAAATCACTCTACTGGTTTTGGAAGTATAGGTTACTTTGTCACCAATGTTCACTACTCTCCTGAAGTACAGAGTTCTAAAACCTATCTACTTTTTTTAACATGCACTCCTGTGTCTTTTAACCAATTTCTCCTTGTTCTCTATGTCCCATCTATCACCTACTATTTTTTTCCTCCAGGTAGGTTTTTGATATAGGGCATGTGTGCTGGCTAGAAAGACAGAGAGAGACAGAGAGACAGAAAGCGAGAAATCACCCCCCAGGGGGGATGGCCACACTGCAATCCCTTCTCCTCCATTCTCCTCTCAGGTTCTTGGGCACACATGCAAATGCTCTAGGCGTGAGTTTATGCCACTGGGTCTGGGACTCGAGCCATGGTTGACTACATGGGAGTTCAGCAGCATAGCCATTATGCCAACTGCTGGTTCCCCATCATCCACTGTTACTCTCCCTATTTCTATTATTGAGTCCCTTAGCTTTCACTAATGAGTGAGGATGTGGTTATTTAATAAATGCAGTATTTGTCTTCCATAGCCCGATTTATTTACATAGCATTATATCTTCTAAGTTCATTTTGACTCAAGTACTGGGAATTTATTGTTCTTTATGGCTGAGTAGAAGAATTCCATTAGGTATATCCATTCATTTCTTGTTGGGCACTTAAGTTACTTTCATGTCTTAGCAATTGTTGGACTTTCCCTTTATTGGTCCTTGTTCTTCTGTGAGAGAAGATTACAGTACAGGCTATGTTCATACTGGTGGGCAGTAATTACTGCCAGGAAGTAGCCATGTTTTCAAGAACAGAGGTAGAAAATAATTTCATCAACAGAACAAGAAAGAACACTTTGACAAAAAGGAAGGACCTGAGGGATGTGTTTTTTAGCACATGCTAGATACCAAACACCTCTAGAAATATCTGATTCTATTTTAATTAATAAAGAAGAATGGAGGAGAGCTAGCAGGTAGCATGGAGGTTAAGTTGGCTGGAGCCCACATTACTGACTCTGTGGTTCAGTCCCAGACCTGGTGGCTTGAAAACCATACCAGGTTGGGACAAGCAGATAGCATATCAGTTACATCACTGGACTCCCTCATAGTCCACTGCACTTTGAATCCCGGACCCAGTGGCTTGAAACTCACGCTGGGCATGTGTGCATGCATGCCCCAAATCCCAAGATGCGAATGGAAGGGAAGGGATTGCAGTGTGGCTATTCCCTCTGAGGGGCGATTTCTAGCTTTTTGTCTCTGTCTCTCCGATAAGCTCATGCACCCTATAGCAAAAATCTCTTTTGAAAGAGAGAAAGAAAGAAGGGGGGGGGGGAGAACGAGAAAATGAAAAAGAGAAAGAAGGAAAAAAAGAAATAAAAGAGAAAAAGAGAGAGAAAACCATGCCAGGCATGAGTACATGCATGTCCAAAGTCCCAAAAAGAAAATGGAGGAGAAGGGATTGTGGTATGGCCAGTCCACTGTTCTCTCCCTCTCTCTCTCTCTCTCTCTCTCTCTCTCTCTCTCTTGCAAATGCATGCATCCTATAACAAAAACTAAAAAAAAATATAAATATAAAATAAATAAAAGTAGCGGGGAGGGGGAGGGTGCATCAGGTAGTATGTATGGAGGTTAAGGCCCTGGATCTCACATGGCCCACTCTGCAGTTCATGCCATCTGCATGTGCATGCATATCCCAAATCCTGAGGAGACTGGAGGAGAAGGAATTGAGGTATGGCTTTCCCTCCAGGGAGTTGTTTCTCATTTTCTCTTTCTGTCTCTCTCTCCCTGTCTCTCCGGCAAGTGCATGTGCCCTATAGCAAAAACTGGAAAACAAGAACGGAGGGAAGAGGGCTAGCAGGTGGCATGAAGGTTAAGGCACTGGATCTCACATGGCCAAGTGAACAATTCAAGTCCTAGAACCAGCAGCCTGAAAATGACACTGGGTGCATATACACCCATGTCCAAAATCCTGAGAGAGGACTGGAGAAGAAGGGATTGTGGTGTGGCCATAACCCCCAAGGGGTGATTTCTCACTTTTCCTCTCTATCCATCTCTAGCAAGCACTTGTGCCCCACAGGAAAACTAAAGAACAAAACAAAACAAAATGATTGTGGGAGGGGTCTCATCATCAGGGTTTGGTTTAGAGTAATTATAATCCAGATATGATCTAAGGTCTTTCTGACTCTTAGAGATAAAAATGGCTCAACACCCATCCCGGAGTCTAGGTCCTGTAGAATCTACAACCTTCCCAAACATTCTATGAATTCAGGGAAAACAAAAGAGAGGGCATAAGTCTCTTGCCTTTCTTCCTAGCCCTTGGGCACCTGCTCCTGTACATGTAGTCTCTCTTCACACAGCTCTAGTACAATTGACACTTAGTGCTTTCACAAGAAAAGCCGACTTACACCAAGCTAATTCACTGGAGGCAAGGTAATAGGTATCCCTGCTTCCTGCTCAGCACAAGCTTGACATCCCCGTGAGTGATGCCGGACTTCAAAGGCCTCTCAAACACCCCAGACCGGGAATGCTTTCTTTCACTCCCTTCATGCCACGCGTCCTCTCGCAGGTGCCTCTGGTTCCTCTTCTACCCCTTATTTATTTCTCCCTGATTATTTCCTCTCTACTCTATCCTCTGCCCTTTTCTGGAAGAAAATAAAGTGCAGAATTTTTTCTGTTTCATATGGAGAAATTCTGCACTGTTCTCCGAAGAGTCTGGGCATCGACCAACACCTTGGCTGAAGTCGTTAAGGTTTCACCATTTAACACAATCATTTATTAAGGTCTTTTTTTTTTTTATTAAACAAGATCCAGCAATTTGTGATTAATTTTAAAGACAGCAGTGAAGATAACAAAAACAGTTCCACCTTGTTGTCTGATGTAGACAGATAAATGATAGGAATAGGTAGCGCCCTAAAAGGTTAGAAGACAATTTACTAAACTGTCAACAACAATTATCTCTGAAAGAGTGGATCATAGATTACTTTTATTTTCTCCACTGGATATTTTCAATGATTTTTGAATTTCACAATAATTTCACATATATCACTTTTCACGAAGACTTCAAAGGTGAGATGGACATGGTCCTCATCCTCAAAGCACATACACTTCAACACATGCAGCCAAGGCACCAAAATTGATGTGACACATCTAGTCAGTATGGCTTGTTTCTGCCCATCCAAAAACCCAAGATGTCTAATTGTATATATTTTTTAATAATTATTTTATTTAACTCTATATGCTCTTTTATTTTTTAATTTGACCAGAAAAGGACAGAGTGAGAGAGAGAGAGAGAGGAAGTAAAAAGTGAGAGAGCAAGCCACCAGGTCTAGGACTCGAACCACGGTAGGCCATGTGGGATTCCAGCACACTCAACCACCATGCCACCTGCCAGCCCCAATGTCTGATTATATTATCTGTACTTGTCAAACTCATTTTATTGTTGTAAAACGTTTCCCAAATGGCAATAGACCCACTTTCTGACTTTCTGTCTTAAACCGTAAGTCGCCACCAGTTTCTAATATTAATATCTTCCTAATAAGTTCCTTCTACTAAAATTGGCATTTGAGTTTCCCTGTCATTCACACTGCAATTTATCTTTTGTCACATTTTAATTGAAAATATCCAAATATTTCCTCTGGAGTTATAACGCCACAGAGCCAGATATGGTGTTAGGCATACTTTTCTGCTCGTCCTGATAAGAAAACCAGGAAATTCTAATTCTATCAGTTTTTTCCCTAGGTTTGGAATTTAAATTATTTCAATATATTTATAAAATGAGACAAGATTTTAGCAAGAGCAGTACTCAGTAATTGAAAAGTCAGTTACCTTTTATCTCTCGATTAAAAAGAGGAAGTAGGTCAGTTCCTTCTTAATATTGTTAGCAAATGCTATTTATAGCATGGTATAAATTACTGGGGAAAGACATCCTAATTTTGACTTTCAAGCAGGAGGCAATAGCTAACTCCTTCTTATTCCTTAAATATATTAAAAATGTACCAGACTAATTTTTCTGAAGAAAAGAATGTGTCCTTGCCACCTTACTAAATAAATAAACAAACTGTAATAAGTGACTAAAACATGTTCACTAGTCATATCATGTATCTGCTAGAAAGGTTTCTCATAGATGCACAGTTCAGCTCCATAGCACAGGTCTATGAGATGGAGAGAGAAATATAAACTTGGGAATAAAATATTTATAATATGAAGCTACTCATGCCCCTTTATTTATAGGCCGTTCTATGTGTATTTCTATCACAATGGTAAAACTAAAATCCTCATTACTCTCTCATTTGAGTCTTTTGGTGAGGTGATTTAAATTCCTCGACCACTAAATCAAATGTATCTAAATTGAATCATGAGGTTTTTTTATAAAAATCATCATTTCAAAGGAAAAACAGAAAAGAAGCTTGTTTCTGAGACAAGACTGCCAGACAGCCTTAATGTGTGCACACGTCAGAGTAAACAACAATGTGGACTTAAAATATGAAAGCAAACATTTCTTAGGAAGAAGCGTGATTTGCCACTACCCAGTTTCATCTAATTCTGGGTGAAACATTATAAAAATATCTGCTTCCCTTCCTTACTCCTAAATGATCTAAAAGGGCGGTGACATCATCCTTTGATGTTTAGAAAAGAGGGAAACAATGTTTCAACTAGAAAGGCTAGGAAATATTAAAACTCTGCGGACTGGAAATTTCCACATTGACAACACACCAAAAACCACTGGGACAAATATGCTTCCAAGTACTGTCCTACTTCGGGTTTTCCCTCCCTTCTAAAGGCTCTTCAAGTTTTCGGCCTGCCTCCTGGAGGACTGAGGCCAGAATTCCAGGATAAATGGATCCCTGAGTAATGCTTCATGCTGAACTCTTGTAAAGGCGAGGGAGATCCTAGACACCATCCAGTGACAAACAGTTGCTCCAAGGAAGTCAGAAATATAATCTGCAAGAGGAGCCTCTGTGTCTGTCATGCTGGTTTCCATGGGATCAGCCCTTAGACTGAAGATTAAAGCCAGAAGACTAGAGGGACTAGACAGTGGTGCAGTGGTAAACACAATGCTCTCTGCAAGGTGGACCCACATGAAAAGCTGCTGCTTTCCATTTAGAGACCACCTGAGTACACTGAGCATGGATGTGTCCATGATCCAGGTTGGAAGATACTGGAGGAGTGTGGCATCACAACCCTGTTGGGGGTTCTCTCTCTCCCTCTCTCTCTCACTGAATACATAAGTAAACTTTTTTAAAAAGCCAGAAGACTAGAGCCTTAGTCCCACACCCTTATTATCATTCACAAAATTGAGAACAATCTTCAAAAATACCAAGAACTCAGTTATGAATTAGAATTTTGTCAGCAGTTCTTGACTTTCCACTTTCATATTAAATGTGTCTTCAAGTTAAGTCAGTCTATAAATCCATGGATGATTTTGTTAACTTGAATAATGATTCTACACAGTATTTGGTACTTGGGAAGAATGACCATATACAGACTCTAGTCCATCCTCCCCTACCAAAGATTCTCATTCTCAGTTATTGCTGATCAGTTAGAATTCCACTTACCTGAACCTTCCCCCATCCTACATACTTCTGAAGTATTTGAGTTCTTTGTATTATCTGTTTCTCAAATGGTAATTTCCTTCTCCCAATTAAGTCTATAATGACATATTAGATATTTTAATGGTTTTTAAAAAATTATTTATTTTTACATTTTTTGCCATAGGATGCATGTGCTCACCAGAGAAAGACAGAGAGAAAGAGAAAGTGAGAATCATCCTCCAGGGGGATGGCCACACCACAGTGCCTCTCCTACATTCTCCTCTCAGGATTTTGGGAATGCATGCACACATGCCTCGTGTGTTTTTCAAGCTGCCAGGTCCAGGACTCGAACCAGGATCAGCCATGTGGGAATGTGGGATCCAATACCACCACACCACTTGATGGACCAACTATTTTAGTTTTAAAGACCAAGAAAGAAAACATTTTATCCAGGATTTTCTCCTTTCCTCATATATTTTCCAGTTATTGTTGGGTCGTATTAGAAGTTCAATTTGTCCTCTCTGAGTTTTATCAAGGTGGTAAGGTCCCTTTAGATTTATCTTCTGAAATATTACAGCATTTTGCATACCCTGTAAAATTTTAGGTAGCTAGCTCAAGGATAAAATGGACACCTTAGGCTTCATGAAAGAATGGCTTGATGAAGAGACAGACCATTTGAATGGTGAAATTAGAGAGAATGGCCTGACATTTATTATCTAATCTAGGTCTTTTCCCCATGTCTATCCTCCTTGTCAGCTACCATGACTACCTCCCACAGAGAGCTTACAATGTGCACACATATTTTTAATTTTTTCTTAAAATTTCCCTGAGAAGAAGAGACAGAGATGGAGAAAGGAGTACCTTCAGGTCTCATGTTGCAATCTTCTCTCCGGTCTTCAAAGCCAGCCAGAATGATGGGCATAAAGTATATAACAGGTTAATCAGGGAACCAGATCCATGATCTTCCCTGTGGATCCAGCAACACTTGAGCAATGCGCTATCACAGTGCCGCTGAGCCAGCCCTGTATGCATATTTCCAATGCTATTGTGAACTATAAAAACAGGACATATGTGGTTCTTCCTTCTTTTCTTTTTTAAAGAATCAGTTATTTTATTATTGTTATTGTTCAATCTGACCAGAGAGAGAAAGAGAGGGAGAGTGAGAAAGCAAGACGCCAGGTCCAGGACTTGAACCACAGTTGGCCATGTGTGAGTCCAGCCCCTTAACCACTACTCCATTTGCCAACTCTGTGGTTCTTCTTTCTTAATGAAGTTATTTTCCTCCAAAGTGTAAGATAAAATGTTCACATATTGAAATGATCACCTTGTAAACTAAAAAAGGTGATTGAATGTATTAAAAAATGTAAAATAAATAAATAAATAAACAAAACATAAAATAATAAAATATTTTAAAGCTCAAATTTAAAATTTTCCCAATATTTAGGTCCTTCTTAAACAAGAAGTTTATTCCACATGCAACTTGAATCTCTAAAAAATATAGTTTAGGCTTGAATGATGCATTTGGAAACTGAACAACTCAATTCCACATTGCTTTTGTAATGGCAAAACATTAAAAAAAGAATTGCTTCTTAAAAAAAAAAAAGATAAAATGAAACTGACTTTGGAACCTTTCATGAGTTTAACTGCATTGTCCACTGCTCTAACATTTATACACTGAAATCCTAATCCCTAGTATTTCAGAATGTGACTTCATAAGGTATAGTATTTTTGTAAAGATAATCAAGTTAATCATGCGCTCTATAGCAAAAACCTCTAAAAAAAAAAAAAAGATAAGTGAAAATGAGGTCACTGGGATAGACTTTCAACCAACATAACTAGTATCCTTAAAAAGGGAAATTTGGAGCCAGCTCCATGGTGCAGCAGTAACATATTGTTCAAGGTAACCAGATCCTACATGGCAACTGTGATTCAAATCTCTGGTCCAAGGTGCCTAAAACACAAAGGGTACATGCGTGAGTGAGTGTGTGCCCAGGAACTGACACCTCTCTCTCTCTCAGTCTTCCTCTCTCATGAGTGCTGACCCCGTAGCTTGGCACTTAAGGGAAGCTGGATCCCACATGGCCAAGTATGGTACAAATCCTGCCCTCAGCAGCTTGAAAAACACACCAGAAACATGTAAATGTGTGTCCAAAATCCTTATAGGCTGTAGAAACAGAAGGCATAACCACGTCCCTTTGAGGAGCGCCTTCTTCCTCTCCCACTCTCTCTGTCTCTTTGTCTTTCTCTGGTGAGTATATGCCCTATCTGGCAACTTAAAAAAGAGGAAAGATTTGGTCACAGAGACACAGTGAAAGAACATGTAAAGAGACACAAGGAGGAAAGAGCCATCTACACCAAGAAGAGGGTTCTGGAACAGCTCCTTCTTCACAACCCTCAGAAGGAACCCACCCTGCCAATACCTTGATTTTGGACTTCTAGCTCCTTAACAGTAAGACAATACATTTCTGTTGTGGTACTTGTTTCAGAAGCCCTAGCAATCGTACAGATCCCTGCTGTAGTTAATTGCTTTCCTATTTACCTTTCATCCAGTACTTTTATTTTATATACTGAAGTGTTTGCTCTGACAGGCACCTTCTCCCCTATTCTGGAAGTTTAAGTTATGAAATAACTCTCCTAGAAGCCTGCTGCAGTGCTTAGGACCTGGCACCCAAGGTTTAAACCTGGTTTTTTGATGTCAGAAAGTCTGAGTTGACTCCTCTGTAAGATAATTATGACAAGAGCTTACATTTGCTGATCCTTTCCTATGTCATAACTCAGGCAAAGACCATCTGTTACAAAATCTCTAAGAGACAGGCACTGTTGTTATTGCCAGCTTACAGATGAAAAAATAGAGAGTCAAAAATGTTAAGTAATTTTCCCAAGGTCATACAGTGGCTGAATTGAGATTTGAACCTGAGCAGTTTGTCTGCAGAGGTGGCGTATCATTGCAGAAGCCAAGTGAGATGGTGGTCACTTGACCAGAATGTCTACAAGAAAGCAAACTGAGACCCAACGTGATGGCACGGTCCATAGTGTTCTGCACTGCAGGTCTGTAAGCCACATGCTGACTGCAGGTTCAGACCCTTGGTGGGCCTGAAGACATGCTGGGGTGCCCAAGATCTTGAGAAGCTGGAGGGCTGAGAAAGAGGATCTTGTCACATCAAGGGTGTCCCTCCCCCTCATGCATACACACATATTCTCTATTATAGATTAAAAGAAAGAAAGAGAGAGAGAGAAAAAAAATGGAAGGAAAGGAGAAAGAAAGAAAAGGAAGAAGAAAAAGAGAGAGTGAGAGAGAGAGAAAGAGAAAGAGAGAGAGAGGGAGGGAGGGAGGGAGGGAGGGAGGAAGGAAGGAAGGAAGGAAGGAAGGAAGGAAGGAAGGAAGGGAAAGAAAGAAAGAAAGGAAGGAAGGAAGGAAGGAAGGAAGGAAGGGAGGGAGGGAGGGAGGGAGGGAGGGAGGGAGGGAGGGAGGGAGGGAGGAAGGAAGAAAGAAAGAGGAAGGAAGAAATAGAGGAAGAAAGAGGAAGGAAGGGAGGGAAAAAGGAAGGAATAGAGGAAGGAAGGGAGGGAAAAAGGAAGGAAGGAAAGAAAGAAAGGTGAAATGCTCAGGAAGCCTGACAGTAGTACAGTTGACATATGACGCTATGTGAGGCTGACCCCCACGGGAAGGTTCAGGTTTACTTCCGGAGCCCTGCCTGAGTACACCGGGCATGCAGTGCCCATGATGCTGAGCTGGCTGAGGCTGGAGGAGAAACGTAGTGCCAAGACCTTGTTGGGGCTTCTCTCTCTCTCTTTCTCTCTCTCTGGAAGGAATAAGTATATAAACTTTAAAAATATATTTTTTTAAATGCCCCAAATAGTGGAATTAACCAAATAACTTATGGTTTACCAATGCAATGAAATATCAAATATAGCATATAAATAATATTTTAAAATATATTTAATATAACAAATAATTTATGTTTAACAAAACAGTAACTTTATAAATATGTATATTTCTATATATATTTCAGTGATAAGCTAAAATGTTCAAATATCGTATTAAAGTCAAGGTCATATATAAAATCTGCACAGTACTTTGTGCTTAAAAATTAGAAAATAGAATGCTAATGTTTATTGCCTTTAGATTACATAAAAAGTGTTCTTATTTTTTCCTTAGTGTTTCATTCCATTTCCAATTTTTATGGCTATATATATTACTTTTGAAATCCAAAAAGTAATGCATAGTTAATGTAAAAAAAATCTAAAGTGAATTTCCCTTAATCTGTATATGAAGAAAAAAGTTTTGTTTTCTTCTACAGCAAACACAGCCACCTGCAGCCAAAGGTGAGGTGGCCCTCCTTCTTGGCTTTTGTCTGGATTAGATTCTTTAGTTTTCATAAGAATATGTCAATTCTACCGCCAGTTCTGCTGACTCTGATAGATGTGTCCTTCATTGGCGTCATAGATTACCTATAATCAAGTGTCTTCCCAGAGAATATAACCTTGAATTCTGCTACTGAAAATGATTAAAAAGCTTCACTGTAAAAGAAAAAAAATTATATACACATATATATTTATACACACACACACACATATATATATATATTGCAGTAAAGTTAATGGAAATAATACAATTAAAGTATGAAAGTATGAATTTATTTTGGTACAAAATAAATTTAACATGGTAGTTAAGGCACTGAACTCCTACATGGCTAACCATGGTTCAAGTCCTAGACCTGATGGCTTCTTTTCTTATTTTCTGTCTCTCTTTCTCTGTCTCTCTAGTCAAATTAAATATTAATAATAAATAAATAAATACTTCTAAAACAACAAAAAATATTTTTTAAACACATGCTCAGGTTTGAGGCCAGCAGGTGGTATGGTGGTTAAAATGGTGGACTCCAACACAGCCAACTTCATTTCAGGTACTAAAACCAGCTGCTTAAAAATCATACCAGGTGCATGTGGATGTATGACCAAAATCCTAAAAGAAAAATAGGGGAGATGTAACTGTGGTATGACCATCCCCCCAAGGAGTGATTTCTCATTTTCTCTCTCTCTGCCTCTCTCCAGTGAGTACATGCATCCTATGGCAAAACCAAAAACAAACAAACAAAAACCTCATCCAGTTTTTTCCTTTTTTTAATTAAAAAAAATTGCTAGAGGGTGTTTATACCCACCAGAAAGAAGCACAGAGAGCGAGACAGAGGGAGAAAGTGAGAAAGTATCACCCAGAGAGAACGGCTATGCCATAATCCCTTCCCCGTTGTCCATTTTCCTCTTAGGATTGTAGGCGTTGCACACACACGGGCCTGGTATGATTTTTAAAGTTCCAGGTCTGGGACTTGAGCCTGCAGTTGGTCATGTGGGATCCAACTGTCTCAACCACATCGCCACACAATGGCCTTAGTTTTTGTAATACGTATTTTCCATGAACTTTTTTTTTGAAAGATTTTTGCTATAGGGCGCGTGTGCTTGCCAGACAGAGAGAGACAGAAAGTGAGAAATCACCCCCCAGGAGGGATGGCCACGCCGCAATCCCTTCTCCTCCATTCTCCTCTCGGGATCTTGGGTATGCACGCACACGCACCCGGTGTGAGTTTAAGCCACTGGGTCCAGGACTCAAACCACGGTCTACTACGTGGGAATCTAGTGACATAGCCATTACGCTAACTGCTGGTCCCTTCCATGAACTTTTTGAATACTATTCCTATATATTCAGGTAAAACTTCCAGATGGCCACATAGTCTATTTCTCTGGAACTTGACATTTTACAACTGTATCCTACAGAATTACCTTTCCTGAGCTAAATTTGGTCATGAAACCATCAGTTTGCTATGAAACTCATTATTACATTATATGTTTAGATCCTATATTCATCAAAAATTGTTCACCAAAACATTATACTTTAGGAGGCCATTTCTCCCCAGTCAAAATGGTTCTTCTAAACAGCAAATTTGTTTTTATCTATGGACATGGTAATTTGCATGATCAATTTACAAATCACAGTTATCACTCACACACACACACACACACACACACACACACAATTCTGTCTTAGCTGCTATAAAGATCTAGGCCAAAAACACAGTTTCTCTAGAAAATGGTTGGTGTGCCTGTCCTTGATTTTCTCCTACTCAGGATTTCCTTATTATTTTTATTTTTATATGCACCTTCAAAACCTTTCCTGAATAAGGACAAGGAAGGGAGAAATGAATGAATTAATTTAAAAAAGAAAGAAAGGAGGAAGGAAGGCAGGAAGGGAAGAAAAAGGGGGAGGGGAAAAGAGAGGGAGAGAGCAAGAGAGAAAAATTACTATTTCATTTCAATACAATAGTGAGAGTTTTATTGTTTTATCTGTTTTTCTGGAAAAATCTATAGTGACTGAAGAGGAGTTGACTTGAGAAATCATGACAAATAAAATATTTTCCCCTATTTCTTGGTTTGAAGAGGAATGACAGTCTAAATTCCAGGAACACATACAGCTCTGACAAGATCCAATGTAATAAGAGAAACCACCTAAAATGGACTGTTTCTTAGGGAAATGGCCTGCTGTATTGGATGAAAGTGGACAACTCAGAGAGGAAGGGAAGGGTGACATTTTTCTCTGTTCTTTTGCAATTTTCCAAGTTCCAATTCTACATTGCATCTTTATACACACCCTCTTCTACTTACGGACTTTCAACTTCAGTAAAGTGAGGGCAAAGCTAAGCGGCAGAATAAAGTGTGGGCTCTGCCACCCACCAATGGCAGTGTGACCCTTGACCTGGGCTACTTTGCTCCTGGGTACCAAGAGATTTACCTGCAGGTTTTAAGAACCTGCCCACTGTTCCCTTCTTCTTTATCTTGTCTTCACAGGATTTCCATCATCTGTTGTCTTTTCCATTCAGTATTGAAGTTTGGAGTTTTGACTTTCCCTGTAGGCCACATTTGATTTCTTTCCTTCCTGTAAACAGCAACGTGGCCTGTCCTAACATTCTTTCCAGAGCAATTTTTCTCTCTAAGGTGCTGAGTCACGGAAGGGAGCAATAGACAGTCTGTGGGCAGCGGTATTCAATTGAGGAAACAGAATCATTTCCCAGAATTTAAAAGTTTATGTTTAAGAGTGAGCAAATCCAGGAGGATAAGGAAAGTGGGTGAGAAGTTCATGTAAGGTAAAAGGCACAAAGTCTATTTCACACTGTTCAGGGAACATCATATTTCATAAATGAAAAATTGTATGAGTGGAAAATTCCCTTATTTAGCAGCAAGGAGGTAGTGCATCAGCCCCAAGGTAGGGTTGAAAAGAGTTCTATGGAGTTCTCTTTCTTTTCTACTGGCCTCCACCTTTGAGTTATTCACCAGTTAAATGGGAAGATGACTTTTGTCCCTCCTGTAACAGAAGCATACAGAGAGGATAAAAGTGAGAAGTTCTGAGCTTTTAGATATCTTTACTTAGCTATTGATCTTCAGGTATCTATTGCTTCAAACCAAAGTCTGGTTATATTTAAACTTTTCATTATATATTTCCTCAAGGTCATTGAATTAAAAGTAAATTTTCCAGGTAAAAGAATGAAGCATAACATGATATACAAGAAAAAATTAATGTTATAAGCTTTAAAAAGGAGTAATGGGGCCAGCTCCATGGCCTGGTGGTTTAGGGAGCCAGATTTCACATAGCCAACTACAAGGATTGACCCTCAACCATGGATACATATGTGCGTGTGCCCAAATCCCAACAGGATGGAGAAGTGGAGAAGGGATTGTGGCATGATCCAACCCCCTTAGGCCTGGTCATCCCCTCCTCCATCTCTCTGTCTCTCCCAGGTAAGCACATGTGCCTTCTGGTAAAATAACAACAACAACAACAAAAATAAAAACGAAAACAAAAACAAAAAAAAAAAAAAAGAAGAAGAAGAAAAAGAAGGAAGGAAGGAAGGAAGAGAGAGGAAGAAAGAAAGAGAAAAGATATGAAAATGAGTAATAATGACAACTTCTAGTGAATTAACACTATTTCAAAATAAAAACTGGGTGTTAATCCTACACCAAAAACCGAGGCTACCCATAAAATAATGTGTGTGTGGTATTTCAATAGATCCCTCTACAGATCCTTCCCACATCCCAATAATTATGCCAGCTACCCTTAAAATAAAATACTATGGGGAACCAGCAGTTAGTGTAATGGCTATGTCGCTGGACTCCCACGTAGTTGACCGTGGTTGCGTCCCGGACCCAGTGGCTTAAAACTCACGCCGGGCGCTTGTGCGTGCGTGCCCAAGATCCCGAGAGGAGAATGGAGGAGAAGGGATTGCGGCGTGGCCATCCCCCCGGGGGGGTGATTTCTCGCTTTCTGTCTCTATGTCTCTCTCCGTCTGTCTGGTGCACACACGTGCCCTATAGCGAAAACCTCTCAAAAAAAAAAAAAAAAAAGAAAAGAAAAGAAAATACTATGGTCTCATTACAAATATATAATCTTACCCATCCTGGCAAGAACCATATGAGATAGGCATAATTATCCCACATTTCATATAAGAAAACTGAGGCTTGGAATTGGTCATTTATCTAAGATTATGCTGGAATAAACAGCAGAAGTCTAAGCTGTCTGGAAACAAAGCCTCTCTGCTTACACTATTCAGCTGATTAATCTGCTACACTTTCTTCCAACTTCCTGCTCCCAGCTACCACATGGAAATGCATAGCTTTGGAATAATGTTTGCCACTGATTTACTGTGTAACTGGCGAGGTACACAGCCCTCTAAGCCTTAATTTCCTTAGCTCTAAAACTACAATAACAATGCTTACCTACTGTGTTAGGACATTAGATGAGATGATGTGTGTGAAACATGAGCACAGTGCCTCAGTCATACTAAGAGCTTAACGAGTATCAGAGCATCACCATACTGGCATTTCCTTACACTGGAATGTAATCCTTAACATTTTTATGTGTCATATGGTTCCCTCATATAGATTAAAAATCCTATGGCTCGGGACCAGCAGATGGCATAATGGTTATGTCACTGGACTCCCACGAAGTCGACCACAGTTTAAGTCCCGAACCTGGTGGCTTAAAACTCATGCTGGGCACATGTGCATGCATGCTCAAAATCCTGAGTGGAGAATAGAGGAAAAGGGATTGAGGCATGGCTAATCCCCTGGGGCACGGGGGGTAATTTTTTAGCTTTTCATCTCTCTGTCTCTTTCTGTCTCTGTGGCAACTGCACGTGCCCTATGGCAAAAATCTCCCTAAAATATAAAAATCCTATAGCTCATAGTTCCTTTGTACCCACTTCATGTCATTTATATTACTATTGATTAGAAGCTCTGGAAGCCAGATTTATACCTGGTTAAACAGAAAAGAACTCATTCGTCCACCTCATACAGGTAGATGGCCAAAGCAGCCTTGAGGCATGGTAGATTCAGCCATCAATAATGTCATTAAGGACTTGTTACAGGTTCTTCCTCTCTGTTATAGGTTCTTCCTCTCTGTTCCACCATCTACCGGATCTGCTTCATTCTAAGGCTTCTTAGCCTCCCCGAAGAAGGAGGGCTGTGGTAGCCTACAGTAACCAGTAGTGATCACAAGTCATTCATATCTGAAAGAAGAGATATGCTGCTTCTATGCGGTTCAGTTAAAAACAAGGAAGCCTGGGAACCAGCAGTTAGCGTAATGGCTATGTCGCTGGACTCCCATGAAGTCGACCGCGGTTTGTGTCCCGGACCCAGTGGCTTGAAACTCACACAGGGCGCGTGTGCGTGCGTGCCCAAGATGCCGAGAGGAGAATGGAGGAGAAGGGATTGCAGCGTGACCATCCCCCTTGGGGGGTGATTTCTCGCTTTCTGTCTCTATGTCTCTCTCTGTCTGTCTGGCGAGCGCACGCGCCCTATAGCGAAAACCTCTCAAAAAAAAAAAAAAAAAAATCTAAAAACAAGGAAGCCTGTACTCCACACAGCTATTCAATCTTTTCTTGTGGTTCATTGACTGATGCTTAAACTTGCCCACTCTGCCCACTCACTAGTAAAGGGAGATGGGTTTCCAATCATCTAAAAAGATTTGTCTACTCTCCTCCTCAAAGTTTTATAAGTTAAGTCTTAATTATGTACTATTTCTTGAATGTATTAATGGATGAGAACAAGGTTATTTATGACTGTAGGTGAAAATTCCAGTAACAATCAGAAAATTGACAGTAAATTGGCACAGAAATAACCAGGTCTGCCTGACTTCAGAACCCATGATGTCCCACATCCACTAGTTATGCAAAAAGCGATCAGAAGAATACCTGGGCTCAGAAATACTATTATTACCTTAGACCATTCCTGTTTTGACACTAATTACCTTGGATCTATAATACACTTTTCAAGTACAGATGACAGAATGTGCAAAAGAAAAGCAATTTAACAAATCATCGACGATAGCATGTTCCTCAAGAGATGATTTAGGTAGTGCATATTCACTATGTTAAATAACATTGAATTGCATAGGAGTGCATCTCTGTTGAGCATCTTTTCAATCCTCCAGATACTACCCAAATGGCAGCCACTTTAGTGCTGTGTCTTTAACACTCCCTAACACTTGTTAATCTCTCTTCCACAAAGTCAGGAAAAGTTCTAGGCTTGGAGCACAGAAGTGCATCTACTCACAGTCTTAACCATTGTTTTGTTTTCCTTTCAATTGTTTTTGCAATTGCCTTTTATTTGCAATAAGAAATATTGGTCTTTCATTTGAAGTAGTGATACTAAATTTGCTTTGAAAATAAACCTTTTTAAGGAAAAGAAGCCAATTAAAATAATTAAATTGGGGGCCAGCAGATGATGTAATGGATAAGGAGCTAGATTCCCACTTGGTCAACCATGGTTCAAGTTCCAGACTGGTGGCTTAAAAGTCATGCCGGGCATGTGTGCACGTACCTAAGAATCCCAAGAGGAGAATGGAGGAGAAGGGATTGTGATGTGATCATTCCCCCGGAGTGTAATTTCTCATTTTCCTTCTCTCTGTCAGTCTCTCTTCTCTTTCCAATGAGCATGCCTGCCCTATGGCACAAACCTTAAAAAAAAAAAAAAAAAAAAAGAATATGGAGATATAGAGATGAGATTGTGCATGGAAATGTTAAAAATTATGGTGGTATACAGAACAAAATGTGGATGTGAAAAAATAAAAAGATGTTATGAGAGAGCTAAAGTTTGAAAAACATTTACCTGGGATAACTAGAGAACGATTGCAGGTATTCAAGAGTGAAGAAAAAGCTTGCATGGAGGATAGTTATTCCAGAACCCACAAGAGGGCAGTGTATCAGTAACTATGAACACATTTTGAGAGGTATCAGGTCTTATTTAGGTCCTTGTTTCTCAAAGTGTGGTCTACAGACCAGCAGCATCATTATTTCCTGGGAATTTATGAAAAAGGCAGTCTCAGGCCCCAACCCAGACCCGCTGAATTAAAATCTGCATTTTAAAAAAATTCCCTAGATAACTCTCATGCACGTGAAAGTTAAGCATTGTCTTAGCCTCAGACCTTTGGCTATGTTTTCCTCTTAAGGAAAAGGACTGACGTATTTGTAATTCTGAAGAAATACATTTGTCCCTAGAACATATAATCAACATTGCATGGATTCAAATTCCAGTCCTTTCTCTCACATGACTTGAGCAAGAAACCAAATGTACAAAATTTACAACATTGCTTTGAGGAACAAAGGTTTAATCAATGAGCAGATAAATGAATCAATCGCTCAGACAGAGAAATCGCATTTCCCAGCTTAGTGAGTCTGCATTTCTGCCCTCCTGTATTTCAGTGATCTTATGGAAAATGAGGGTCTATTTGTGCCTCTTACTATTAACTGCTTTAATTTTTTTGGAATAAGTCAGGAAATAGATATATTTTCCTACACACACACATTTAAAATAGTTCTGCCACATTCAGATGAGCTTTTCCAGGGCCCCCCCCCATTGTTATGTAAGTCTCTGCTAATATAAGACCGTGGGTGTCCAAAGTGTATGTAGGTAGAGACGAGTAGCTTTAGCTAGAAAGGATTCACATCCTAATCATTTCATTAGTTTCAGAATGTCTACGACTCAGAAAAATCAAGGCATTTTCCTGGCCTAAAAATCAATAGGTTATTTCAGCCAAGTATTAAAAATGACTTAAATTCTTCAAAGAATGGAAGTAACACCAAAGAGAATAATATTTTTCCTTTTAATAGGTACAAGGGGATGAGATGAAAAAAACTGGAATTTTTCTAAAAAGTCTAAAATGTGAGGCCTCCTGCCTCTGTAGGCTTTGTGTATTTTCTTGATCATTCGCCCACTTCAAATCAATTTACAGTTGAGTGGTTTCTCCATCAGTTCTGGGGCCTGAATACATTAAGAGGAAAGGGAAGTCTAACTGATGGTGCTATTCCTGCTGTGAGGGGAATCCTCCAGGCTCCACCTTTGAAACATGACTGACTAGTGAACTGGAGCTTCTCATAGCCCCAGCCATAAAACCATGTGTTCCCTCTAAATCAAGTCAAGGTGGTGGAAAATCCCTTCCTCCTATCTAAGGATGAGCTTTTTATGCTTTTACTCATCCTAATTTATTTTCACCTTCATTGATTCAATCAATTATTATTTTTTCCTTCATTCACTTAACAACTATTTTTAATTATTTTCTAAATCCTAAGGATATAGACAAATAAGATACTCTCTGACCTGGGGAAAGTGACTTCAAAAATATAAGAGAAGAGGGAACCAGCAGTTAGCGAAATGGCTATGTCGCTGGACTCCCACATAGTCGACCGCTGTTCGCGTCCCGGACCTGGTGGCTTAAAACTCACGCCAGGCGCGTGTGCGTGTGTGCCCAAGATCCCGAGAGGAGAATGGAGGAAAAGGGATTGCAGCGTGACCATCCCCCCTGGGGGGTGATTTCTCACTTTCTGTCTCTATGTCTCTCTCTGTCTGTCTAGCGAGCACACGCGCCCTATAGCAAAAACCTCTCCAAAAAAAAAAAAATTATATATATATATATATAAGAGAAGAGAGACGAACGAACAAATATTATTTCAGGTAATTATCAAAAAGAAAAAAAAAAATACAATTGTGAGTGCGGGAAGTGAACAATATTAAAACAAATCATCAGCCAAAGACTCCAAGAATGTGGCATTTGCTCCAGGACCTGAGAATGTGACATTTTGCTTGAAGCTTTCAAGAAGAGATTTCTGAACAGAGGAGAGCTGACAGAATGAATCCAAGGAAAGTTTGGTATGTTTAAGGGACAAAAAGAATCAGTGTGCTTGTTTTAAACTGATTAGATTAGAGTGGTATGTATAAATACATGTTGGGCCAGTAGGTGGCATGGTGGTAGGGTGTTGGACTCCTACATGGCTGACTGCAGTTTGAGTCCCAGACCTGGCAGCTTGCTTTCTTATTTTCTCTCTCTGACTCTCTCTGGTAAGCCCACATGCCCTATAACACATTTTAAAATAATAATAATAAATTTTAAAAATATATGTTGGCAGAGATTTAATGAATATTTATATTTCTATCTGGTACAGAGTATGAGGTAGGTCAAGATGATATCAGAGCATATTGTAATGGACCCAACCCAGAAAACCCCAACTCTGCTGTGATACCACTTATTTGTACTGCCTGGGGTTAATTAATGATTGTAGGGAAAAGAAGATGCTTTGCATGTTGGGCCTGGGTTGACTTGAGAGTTAGTTGATGTGCAGAAGTGGACCTGTTTGAATGACCTTCACTATGAACAGAAATGGTATTCAATCCTGTCACTTTATGAAGTGTGTGTTGCATATTGAGCTATTTCAGAATGCTCAGTTATGGTCCTCTTGACTTGCTTTATAAAAAATTATAATGTAGAAATCAAACCTACTCATGAAAAGTCCTAAATATTAAAAATTTTAGACTATCAGTAACTGTTATAATTACCTTCTGTTGAGGATCTATTTTTCCAGAACATCATTACTCTTCATAATTAGTTCTATAATTTCCCCATAGAATATAGTCCATTTCATCTGAAATGCTAAAACCAAGCACTAGTAGTTGATCACTGTCTGTCCATAATTTGCATTGCTCTTTATCCAAGAAAACATTAGTTCTTATTAGCCAGATAGAGATCTATTATGAATGTCAATGTAACTTAATTAAAATATAATATTAATCATAATACTATCTTCTAGACTCAAATACTTCCCCAGTGAGATTTACTTACCTAGACTTTCACTGAAGAAACACAAAATAAATCAGATGAGGGCATCTTTGATTAGTAGGGAGGTTTAGCCAAAGCCTTTCTTAATGAAAAAATAATGTAATAGAAGTATAAAAAGAATTCTATCTGTTAAATTGTATCTAAAAGAGGATCCTGGGCCAGTCACAGTGGCATACACTGCTAAGATGCTATGCTCTGCAGGCTGAGACCACATGGGAAGTCTGGGTTTGAATCCTGGCTTAATCTAAAGGCCTAGTACAACAGCATGTGCATGCGATCCCAGTGACTAGGGGAGGTTGAGGAAGAGGGATCATAAACTCCAGGCTGGCCTAGGTAACCAAGTGAAATCATGTCTTAAAAAGAGCTGGGGTTCCAGGGCCAGCAGGTAGGGTAGTGGTTAAAGCGCTAGACTCCTACATGGTGGACAGTGGTTGGAGTACCAGACCTGGCAGCTTAAAAATCACACTAAGCAGGACCAGCAGTTAGCATAATGGCTATGTCGCTGAACTCCCATGTAGCCAACTGCAGTTCGAGTCCTGGACCTGGTGGCTTAAACTCTCTCCAGGCACATGTGCGTTCGTGCCCAAGATCCCAAGAAGAGAATAGAGGAGAAGGGATTGCGGAGTGGCCATCTCCCCTGGGGGAGTGATTTCTCGCTTTCTATCTGTTTGTCTGTCTCTGTCTTTCTGGCAAGAGCACGCGCCCTATAGCAAAAACCTCTCCAAAAAAAAAAAAAAAAAAAAAAAAAATCACACTAAGCACGTGTGCATAGGTACCAAAAAATCCAGGAGTAGAATGAAGGAGACAGGGTTGTGCTATGGACATATCCCCTGGGGAATGATTTCTTACTTTCCCTCTTATTCTCTCTTTGGCAAGTGTACATGGTTTATGTGAGGGTAAAAAACTTACTTAAAAAAAAGCCAGGGGCCAGCCAGTAGTTAAGGCAACTGGATTGGGCATGGCTGACTTTTCTTGAAAACACATGGGCATGTGTGCCCAAAATCCATGTCCACGTGTGCCCCAAATCCAGAGAGGAGACGGGAAGAAAAGGGATTACAGAAGGGCCATCTCCTCACAGAAGTGCTTTTTTTTTTTCTTTTTTTGGAGAGGTTTTTGCTACAGGGCGCGTGCGCTCGCCAGACAGACAGAGAGATAGAAAGCGAGAAATCACCCCCCAGGGGGGATGGCCACGCCGCAATCCTCTCTCCTCCATTCTCCTCTCGGTATCTTGGGCATGCACGCACACGCGCCCGGCGTGAGTTTAAGCCACCAGGTCCGGGACTCGAACCGCGGTCGACTACGTGGGAGTCCAGCGACATAGCCATTACGCTAACTGCTGGTCCCAGAAGTGCTTTTTCACTTTACCTCTCTCTCTCTCCATCTCTGTCTCTCTCCAGCAGATAAATACACCTCACAGCAAACAGAGAAACAAACAAAAAGCCAGACATCATTGTTTCAGTGGGGAGGGTAAGTCAGAAGAAGTGTGGCATAGTGAGAGCTTAGCTTTTAAAAAGAGAGCAAATCCTGACAAAAAAAAAAATAAGAGATTTGGGGCCAGCAGGTGGTTAAGGCACTGTATTTTGCATGGCAGACTACATAGTTTGAGTGGTTTTAAGCCAGACCAGTGACTTGAAAAATCACACCAGCCCTGCCCAAAATCCCAAGAGATTGGAGGAAAAGGGACTGTGGCGTGGTCAACCCCACTGTGCAGAGATTTCTCACTTTCTCTCTCCTCTCTCGATAAGTGCTCATGTCCTATAGCAAAACTAAAACTGAAAAAAAAGAAATTTGTTTTACAAACCTTATATCTAAACATGAGCAATATAAAAACAGACTTATTGCAATGCATGCTATAGATGTTAGCCAATAAAACTAGTTTATAACTACTTGTCTGAAATTTTACTCATTATTATTTAAAATGCACAGAGCAATTTTAGGCATAAGAAAATATTTAGCCACAATCATAGATTTCTTGCCCAGTACATATTTATTTTTAGAGCTAATTTCTAAGAGTAAGAGACAGAGATAGGCAGAGAAAGAGAGAGGGAACACTTGAGCGAAGTCTTAGGTACTTAGATCACTACAAAAGCGAACCTGACCATGAGGAAAGGTGACAAGAGAACATCAAGAGAAAGAATCACTCCTTAGTGTTCCTCAGGGCACTTGGGCCACATATACTGCTTCTAGTCATTTCCCAGGATTAGGGCCTGAGTTGTGGTATTAAAAGAACGAGTAACCCAGAAGGTTGAGAAAATTTGTAGATATTTAAATGGCAACTTAATTTATGTCCACTGAAATTCTTTTGGAGGCATGTAGCAAAAGGCAAGCCAAACTTCATTGAGCAGTAAGTGGGAATTTGAGGCTCAAAAGGCTATAGTTCAGGGACCAGCAGTTAGCGTAATGGCTATGTCGCTGGACTCCCACGTAGTCGACCGCGGTTCGAGTCCCGGACCCGGTGGCTTAAACTCACGCCGGGCGTGTGTGCGTGCGTGCCCAAGATCCCGAGAGGAGAATGGAGGAGAAGGGATTGCGGCGTGGCCATCCCCCCTGGGGGGTGATTTCCTGCTTTCTATCTCTCTGTCTCTCTCTGTCTGTCTGGCGAGCGCACGCGCCCTATAGCAAAAACCTCTCCCAAAAAAAGAAAAAAAAAAAGAAAAAAAAAAAAAAAAAGGCTATAGTTCAGAGATTTTGTGGGGGTCAAGATGAAATCTGAACTGCGTACAGAACCCTTGAGAAACAGTTCTTTGAGTTTGCCTCCCCTCAAAACCAGCATTGCTCTCAGCATGGTTTCACGCGATGTATCATCAGAACCCACTGCTCCTTATTCACATCCAAGAGAACAGAAAAGGTGCGCTTCTTCCAACCACTTAACAACCCAAATTTTCATGCACCGATTACTAGGCCTGAATAACCTAAACTAAAAAAGGTGTTGGGGTCAGCAGATGGTGTAATGGTTACGTCACTGGACTCTCACATAGTTGACTGTGATTTGAGTCCCAGAACCAGTGGCTTAAAACACACCAGGCGCATGTATGTGCATGTCCACAATCCCAAGAAAAGAACAGAAGAGAAGAGATTGCAGCATGGCCATCCCCCGGGGGGTGATTTCTTGCTTTCTGTCTCTGTTTCTCTGGTGAGCACAGATGCCCTATAGCAAAAATCTCTCAAAAAAAAAAAAAAAAAAAAAAAAAAAAAAAAAAAAAAAAGTGTCAAGGGGACTGGATTATCTTGAGTGGTTTATGAAATAAATCAGGGCTAAAGCCTGGATATGGATGTAGAGTCAAGCATTATGAGGGGTGTGGGAAGAATGTTTGGAAGTCAAATTTGATGCCTTTTATAAAATTTAACTACTTCCTCTGAACTTTGACATCAGAAAGAGTTTTAAGAATGAGATTAAGGTCCACTAAAATTTCAGTTAACTGCTTGAGAAAATCCAACTGTAATTTTCTTGCCCTAGTTGCTGCATAACAAAATTATTTTTAATTTAGCAATGCCATTGTCTTTGTTACCATGTTGCTAACAAAAATACCTGAGGCTCAGTTAATTATAAAGAAATTAAAGTTGAGGGACCAGCAATTAGTGTAATGGCTATGTCACTGGACTCCCATGTAGCCGACCGTGGTTCAAGTCCCAGACCCAGTGACTTAAACTCATGCCGGGTGTGTGCGTGTGTGTGCCCAAGACCCCAAGAGGAGAATGGAGGAGAAGAGATTGCAGCATGGCCATCTCCCCTGGGAAGTGATTTCTCGCTTTCTGTCTCTCTCTGTCTTTCTGACGAGCACACGCCCTATAGCAAAAACCTCTCCAAAGAAATGAAAAAGAAATTAAAGTTGAATAAGTCACAATTCAATGGCTAGAAGTCCAAAGGCATCACAAATGGCAGAAGATGGAACTGTTAGCAGGGCACAGTGTGGTCTAGTTCATGCAACTTTCTCTCTACCATTCTGGTTTCATTTCTTCTGCTTATAAACCCTACCAGACAGAATTCAGTCATGGTGGCCCTGCTGTAATGATATTATCACCCCCAAAGGCCTCACCCTGGGAACACTATGAAAGGATCATGTTTCCACCTGATACGTTTCTAGTACAATCAAGTCCCAACACATGAATTCTGGGAGACAACCAATCACCAGCCACCAAGACCAAATTCCAAAACATGACATTTTAGGGTACAAGCCATGATCCAAACCATCAAAGCCATTTTCTTAGTTACACAATATCCATGAATCTTAGAGTATATTTTTAAGTGAAGCCTATCATACTTAGAATTGAGCATTAACTAATTGATAGCAATTCGAAAGTCTTAAAGAATCCACCAACTCAAGAATTCTTCTGAAGAAGGTAGAAGAACTAGGAGGTCTTAAGACAACAGAGGCTGGGTTTTCCATTCCCACAGTCAGAGAGAAACTAAGAAACACTCTCCAAATGTAATGCCAGCTGTGCAGCCTGAAAAGGGAGAGCCCAGCTGTGAGACTCACAAGGATTTTCCAGGATCCCTCTGGATATCTTGCACCAGTATGCAGGACTCTCCCAGTAAATACCAAAAGTCTGAGTAGCAGGAATTCTTGCCAGAGACTCACAGTCAGAGTGATGCCTTAAGCAGCCAACAATATTTTCCAGATGTAGAGACTCAGTGTGCTGGCAGATCTGCTAGAGTAGAGCAGGGTAGATATCTATCCCTGCTGCTGACTGAAGAGGGTGTGTGACTGGTGCCCATGAGTTAAAGTTAAAGTTCCGTAGTATTTGTTTTAACGCAGTGAGGGAAGAACTAAAGAAGAACAAAGGGAAAGGTTTTAGAAATTAGAAGACCCTGGGGCTCAGTTACAGGCTTTCCTTCCTGAACCATTTGCTTATTCTACCTGGCCTGTACCCAGGAGGTTTGAGAACACACTGATGTGTATTTGTACTGCACTTTCAAAGACCCTGGAGTACTCTATGAAGATATGGGAGTCATTTTCTTTTTGATCTCCTTCTGACTTATACTGAAATTTGTCTGGCAAATGCTTCCCTTCCAAAAGCTTTCATGAACTATGCCTGGTAGAGCTTTATTTATTGTCTATTTAGAAAGCCTTTAAAGATTAAAAACATGAATATTTGCATTTTAAAGAATGTTAACTCCCTTGATTATGAACATAGTCAGGAAAACAGAACAAAGTTGGGTGGCAAATGCATTATTGATGTTAGTTGTTCTTAATTGATTGATTTGAATAATTTTCATCGTGCTGGTTTGGATTGATGGATAACGTATGCTGTTCTGCAGCTCCTGCTGCAGACTGTATTAGCCTTTTGTAAAGAAGGGCATATTTTCATCTGGGTACACTGACCTTAGACAGGAGAACAGATTGTGTGCAGCGAACTAGTCTCAACTGTTGCAGAGATTCTCTACTTCAAAAATATCTGCCTTGAAGGAGCTGCAACCTTCCCCTATACCTTATACTTCAGAAGAATTCATTTCCAGGAGCCACCTCCTACCATGTAAATATTACTGGGAGAAGTCATATATTTAGCCAACTCACATCTGGCTTACATAGACTGTCTCCTTAAGTTTAATTCTTTGTCTTGCACCTTCCAGCTGAGGGTAGTACCTAAGGGTTTTTTTTTTTTTTTTTTTTTTTTTTTTTTTTTTTTTCATACAATCTGAATTTGTTATATTTAGATTATTCTTCATTCCAAAAGGCATGACCATAAAATTATAAAACACACACACACACACACACACACACACACACCTTTTTATGTAACCAATCCCTTGAAGCCTAAGCCACAAAATACCATTATATATTGCTGTTGCTATGGATGTATTATAATGTCATTGAAAATAGTCATGCATTTTAGCCCTCCTGATCTTCCTGTTGTATCCTATTCTTCCTATTCCATTTTGCCATTTTCTAACAAAAAAGAAAAGAAGATTACTCTGTTGCTAGGTAACCTCGGCAATATTGTATGTAGCCCTCTACTTTCTACAGTCTTCCAGCTCCTTTCTTGTGGTCTAATTATAATTATTTTTCTTCTAAAGTCTCTCTCCCAATTCGTGGCTGCCATTGTCACTGGATAACTGCTAGTGTATTATTGTCACTATTGAATTCAATGATGAGAAGCCACAATTTGCTCATCCTACAACAGAATAGAAAATTGACATGTTCTTATGATGCATCTGCATGCTTTCAGAGAAATAGTTCCTCTCTTGGAGGTTACATTCCCAAAGAAAGTTTTCAATATGTGGCGACCCTCTCCCTCTAATTTACCTCTTCCTTCTAACTCCTTCCATAATTCCTTTCCTTTGAGAAGTGGGATCGTGCCTGGAATACAATCGTGCTTTGTGTTTGATGATAAATTCTGACAGACAGTAAAGTTATGCGCATGCTCAGCCTATGAACTAGTAAACATTAATGACACTAAAAAATGATAGGCCAGCCAGTAACGTGGTGGTTAAGGCACTGGATTATGCATGGACAACTTCACAGTTCTAGACCCGGACCTGGCAGCTTGAGAAACACGCCAGATGTATGAGCATGCATGCCCAAAATCCCAAGAGAAGAATGGAGGAGATGGGATTGTAGTGTGGCCATCTTCCCTGGTGAGTGATTGCTCACTTTCCCTCTGTCTCTCTCTCTCTGCCTTTCTCCAGTGAGTGTATGCCCTATGGCAAAAAAAAAAAGTTTTAAAAGATGATAATAACTACATTTAGCTGTGAACCTACTGTGTGCCAAGCACTGCTAAATTATTTGCATATATTATCTCATTTAATTTAACCAAACTCTGTTTGGTATTATTACTCGCATTTATGGACGAGGAAACTATATGACACTCAGAGAGCCAGATCATTTGTTAAGAGCGCAGAAAAACCAAGATTTATTAATTTAAAATGGCATTGGTTATAAGAGGTAGCATGAATTTAATAGCTGTACCTTAAATATAAATGTTAATCTTAAAGTGAAAATTGAATTTGAAATATTAAAATAGGGAAAAACATGTACGTTAGAACCACATCCACATATGTACACATAAAACCTTCTGTTATGCTGTTGCTTATAAATTGGAATTGTCCTCTTAAGTATTGTTCCAAGTAAATAGTGTAAGTGAATCAATATTTTATAGTTCTGTTTTTTCTCCTACACTATCCGACCCCATTTCCCCATTACCATTTATTGGGGGCTTTTTCTGGAACACGTGTGGTTAATGAGTATTTTCTGAGTTATGAAGAAGTGCCTTGAAAATCAGAAAACCTGGAGTCAAAGCCTACCTCTGCCAATAGCCAGATAAATCATCTGAAGGAGAATGATTCTCTGACTTCAGTTTTCTAGTTTTATCACATTTTTGTTGGAGACGGACTTATAAAAATTCCCAAATATCTCACTACTTTGTGACTTCTTTGACTGCAAAATCTTTCTTTTGTTTACCCTGATATTTTTCTACAGTATGTGTCATGGTATCTTGCATAGGCTGAGGTAGGTGTTCAGTAAGTGCTTCATTAATCAAATTTGTTAATACGTTATTTTACCAAGTGATTGGTAACAATATACTGCTATTGTGGGAAATAACAAGATCGTTTGCTGAGTCCTTGCTTCCATCTATTCCCCAAGAAATATCATCTTAGAGTTGTGATTTTACCTGCTCTTTGATGCTTTGCTTCAAAAGGCTACCTGTGCTCTTTCCACAGGCTATAAAGTTGAGTTTTGCTTCCTTTTATTCTTCTTTTTTTAAAAAAAAGGTTTTTAAGTTTTTTGACATAAGGCATGTGTGCTCACATGAGAGACAGAGAGAGACAGTGAGAGGCAAAGTGAGAAATCATCTCCCCAGGGAAGATGGTCATGGCCATGCCACAATCCTTTCTCTTCCATTCTCTTCCTGAGTTTTAGGGCACACATGCATGCACACTCAGCATGAGTTTCAAGCCACAGGATCTGGGATTTGAACCACGGTCGATCATGTGGGAGTCCAGTGCCTTTAACCACCGTGACACTTGCTAGTCCTATGTGCTTTCTTTCTTAAAGAAGGTAGAAGGTACAGATGAATGATAGAGAGGTGGTTGACCACTGAGTTCATTTCACTAGGTTTGAAGATGTAATTAAAAGAACAAATCCTATCCTTGAAACTATTTTATCATGTATAGCTTAAAGAGTAGACAATTTTATAATCTCCTCCTCTTGAAAAAAAAAGCCAGGTCAAGTGGATAAATTAAGCCACAAAGTGTGGTATGGGACATCTATTAATATTTTTTAAACACTTTTACTTGGCTAGCAGTGAAATAAAGAGATTAAGCTTAGTTGTGGCATAATTGTTTCACAAAGCACATTGAACTCCTCATAAATGTTTAGATGTTAACCAACTGGAAGAAGAAAAGAGATAGAAGATAAGCCTCTAGTTTAATTAGGTGATTAGTCATTTAATTTTCTTTGTCTTTTCTTTCTTACTACATCTCGTACATAATTGTTTTATAAAAGTAACTAAATAAGAAAGAGAGAGGGAGAGAAAGACCCTTATTGGCAAATAATGGGAAAAGCTTCATTTGAAATCAGCATAAAAACAGTCTCTGTATGCACCTGTTTCATGTACCTTAGGGCATTTTTAAATCAATCAAATCAAAAGTACAGTATTTGTTATCTTTGATATCCAAAATATATGCCTTCTCTCCCAAGTTGCTTAAAATAGACTCAAGCAGTCAAAAGTGATCAGCTTGTAGAAGCAAAAATATGAATTTTGAATTTTTAAAATTGCATAGCATTGTCACTCTGATTTTTTTTTTTTTTTTTTTGCCAGAGGGCACATTTGCACACATGACAAAGAGACAGAGAAAGAGGAAGCAAGAGAGAGAAAGCATCACTCAATGAGGCCTAATAAAGCCACAATTCTTTTTCCTCCAATTATTCATCCTCCAAGATCCTGGGTGTGTAAACTGGACGTATGGGATCTGACTTCTTCTGCACAGAGCTTAGTTATGGCACTGACCTCCCCATCCCTGACATTTTTTTCTTATTATTTTTTAAAAATTTGCTACAAAGTATGTGCACCCACAAGATAGAGATGAGAGAGAGAGAGAGAGACAGAGAGAGAGAGAGAAAGAAAGAAACTACTCGCTATGGGGGATGGTCACACTATAATCCCTACTCCTCGATTTCTCCTTTCGAGATTTGGGCATGCAGGCACATGCACCCAGCATGTTCTTCAAGCTGCCAGGTCTAGGACTCAAAATGTGTAGTTGCCCATCCAGTCACCTTAACCACCTTGCCACTGGCTGCTAACCATCATCTCCCCTCCATATTTTTTCTAACATGTTCATTTGTCTTAAGTTGGAATGTGGAAACGTCTTCAGAATTTGTTCAGCAACAACGTAAAAATATTTTTCTTTAGATCAATTTCACCAAAATTCTAATGTATTAGGTAGGTTAGCTAGAGGCAAGTAGACCTTGCTGGAGTTGTTGGAAGCAGAGGATAAAGGGCCTGCCACAATGGCTTATGGTGGTAGAGTCTTAATATGTATCTATTGATTCATTTAATAGCAGTGATTGAAAGCTGTTATCTCCAGGCAAATTTCAGAAAGGTGTGGTATCAGAATATTGCTTTGGACACCCCTATCACCACGTAATAAGCAGATCTCTTTTATAATTGTGTTTAATTGGAAATATAACGGTGGTGTTCAGATAAAATTTATGAGTGCTATATACATGGCTAAATTACCTTCACATTCCTACCACAAATATGGTGTTCTCGAAGATATGGAATGAAGAGGTTGCCTAGAGAGGGAAGGTTCAACAGTAAAAAAAGGCCAAGGATGGAATCCAAGAAAGACTTTTGAAGGGGTAAGCTCAGTGAAGGAATATGAGAGAGGTAAGAGGAAAATTGGGGGAAATGGAGGGAAAAAACTCAAGAGAAACAGAGTTCCAAAAATGAGGGAGACGTAGACTTATCTAAGTGTTTAAAAAAAAAAAAAAAAGGTTTGGTTGTTTGCTTATTCCACATGAGAGAATGAGAAAGGCACCCGCAACAGAGTCCTCATGCTCATTCACTCCCAGTTTAGTTAGCTAAGATCATGGGCACATGAGTCTGGCATGAACAGAGAGACCTGGGATGTGAAGCCAGGAGACCTGTGTGGCTTCAGTTTTGAGAGGTATTACATTACCACTATACCTCCATGGCTACACTTTGGTTTTGTTTTGTTTTCGATAGAAAATTTAAAATTTAGCAGGCTCAAATTAGAAGTACAGAGGAGGGAAGTATCAGAACAAGTGAAGAGAGAGAATTGTGAGAAGTTGAGGAACTACTTACCAGATCATTTCTGTTTCCATGAGACATTGAAAGTAAATTCATTTAATAAACTAAATGGGGAAATTATGAGAATTTGGGACAGTTGCTGTGCAGAATGGATAAAGAGGTGACTTCGAATAAATAAAAATACTTTGGAGAGCTTTGAGAATGTAGGTGAGGCTGGAAGATGCACATGATACTAGTACCATTTTATACCACTGTACCAGTTCTTCCAGCAGTTCAGGTTCAAATGCTGACAGGAAAAGATTATAATAAATTAATCCTTATCGCACAATGACCTTTAAAGATGAATCAGAATCAGTGAAAACACAATTCATACCTGATACCCTACTCAAGAATATTGGAGGCCAGCAGGTGCCTAGTGGTTGAGGCACCGACATCCCACATGGCTGACCACAGTTTGAGTACTGAACTAGGTGGCTTGCTTTCTCACTTTCTATTTCTCTTTCTCTCCCTCTCTCATCAAATTAAAATGATAGTAATAATAAAATTAAATTAAATAATTCTTTTAAACAAAGAATATTAAAGAAGTATGAATTATATTTTAAAGCTTGTACTGAGAGTCAAATAATTTGGGCTATATCACTGAGTCTACCACCAACTAACTTAGTATCTAGATTTAGTGGTCAGTTTATCTGTTCTTTGCTTTTCTGAAATTCAGTCCGTCTATGTTACTTGTAATAGGGAAGCCCAAATGAGGACAGTTTTCCCAGAGATGATGTTGGAGGATTATTTCCATCATTCTCTTTGGATATGTTGAATCTGATATGCTTATTAATATTCAAGGGAAGATACCAGGTATGCAGTGAGCACTATAAATCTTGGCCTTGAGAGAAATCGGGTCTGGAAATGTATATTTCAAAGTCATCAGCACACAAATGCTTTTAAAGTCATGGGGCAAACAGGATAATAGAGGAACAGAGAATTGTATAAGTAGAAGAGAAGACTGAATTCCAACATGCTGCAATACTTAGAGAACAGACAGAGGAAGGAGAACTGGAGACAAGGACAACAGAGTTATCAGTGAGGTAGGCAGGAATTTTGAGTTGGGCTCAAGAGGAGAAGAAAAGAAAGTGAAGAGTTACTGAATGTGTCAGTTTTGCTGAAAGAAAAAGAGGACAAAGAATTGATCCCTGTGCTATGGTTTGAATGTGTCCATCCCAAAATTCGTGTGTTGAAATTTGGTTGTTATTGTGAAGGCCTTAAGAGAATGAGAGGAAAGTGCATCCTACTGTGGTATTAACAGGTCTGGTCTTTGGCGCGTGATTAGAATTAGACAAGGTCATTAGGGTGGGGCCCCCATGATTGAAAACTGGTAGTTTTATAAGAAAAGAAAGAGACACAGACACAGGCTCTTGCCCTCTCACCGTGTGATGCTTTGCACAGCCTCAGGATCCTTTGGAGAGCCCCCACCACAAATGGCCCTCACTAAATGTAGTTCCTCAACTTCGAACCTCCAGAAATGTAACCTGAATAGGTCTTTATTTTTTATTATTTACTCAGTCTATAGTATACTGTTATTAGCAACAGAAACTGATTTAAACACTGTGGATTTGGCAATGTGGGAGCTCTGGTAACTTAAAAAAACCATACTGGTAGAATAAAAGATTAAAAACCCAATGGCAATTATGGAGCTAAACAGTAAAGGCACCTTTTATTCGTATGTTTGCTGTATATCAGAAGCAAAGAAATGGGGTTGTGCTCAGCCTCGGTGGCACAGTTGGCAATATTCAGGACTGAGTGCTTGAAGCCACATGGTTGACTGCAGTTTGGATCTCTGGCCCAGGTGACCTGAAACTAATATAGGCATGTACCCAGAATCCTGATGAAATGGAGGCTTGAGGAAAGGAGATCACAGTGTGAAAAGATCCTTTTGGGAGGTTCTCTCTCTCTCTCTCTCTCTCTCTCTCTCTCTCTCTCTCTCTCTTTCTCTCTCTCTCTCTCTCATGCACTCTCTATCATGAATAGAAATAAATACATAAAAAGAGGGGAAAAAAGCAAGAAATGGAGTTGAGGAAGAAATGGGGTATGTGGTCAAAGAGTTTTATTTTATTAAGACATATGTACTGGCCTAGCCTCTGAACTCATTAAACTTCAGAGCTGGAAGCCATATGCTGACCATGGTTTGAGTTCCTGGAGCAGTCAAATGGAAAATATGTTGGCTGTGTGCATGCATGCCTAAGGTCCTGGGAAACTGAAGGACTGGAGAAAGGGGGTTGCAGGGTGACCAAGCTCTGTGGAGGATGATTCTCTCCTCTCTCTCCCTGTCTCTCTTTTTCTCTCATGCATGTCCATATACTCTATCATGAATTTAAAATATATATACATATATATATACACACACATATATATGCATATATAGCCTATATCTCAATTCAAGCATGCTTCAGTCAAGTTATTATGATTGTTGTTAATATTTCCATCTAGTTCCCAGTCCTTGTAAATGAACATTCTTCTTCCTATTCTGTTTCCTTTCTTTCTACTTATGGTTCCTTGGACGTTTTAGCCATAGAACATGCAGTTGTTCAATTCATATCAGTTCTGGTGCATGCTGAAAAAACCAACTTCTTTCCATTTTTAATTCCTTGAATTGTAGTCTAGAAAGGATTTTAGAGATTTAATTCAACCATCTTATTTTCTAGATGAGAAAACCAAAACACTAAAAGGATAGTTATCAGAATGGTTCAATGATGAATCCACAAATATAATTTAGGAATCAATAGTTTTATTGTCTAACAAGACACAGGTTCCTCTTCCTTGAATTTACCTTGATAAATCTGAGTACTTTTCTGAGTACTTCTCTCCAGAGGCAGTCCCTGTACATCTGAATCCAATAAAGCATCTTTCTTTTAGGTTTATTTATTTCTTCCATGAGTGAGAGAGACAGAGAGACAGAGACAGATAGAGACACTTTCAGTAGGGTCTTCACACCGCAATCCACCCACAGTCTCAGCCGGTCTGGATCAAGTGTATATTTGCATGCCTTGTATGCTCAGAGAGGTCCCAGGACATGAACCCAGACCATTCTATTTTTTTTTTTTTTGAGAGATTTTCGCTATAGAGTGCATGTGCTCGCCAGACAGACAGAGAGAGACATAGAGACAGAAAGCGAGAAATCACCCCCTGGGGGGTATGGTCACGCCGCAATCCCTTCTCCTCCATTCTCCTCTCGGGATCTTGGGCACGCACGCACACGCGCCCGGCGTGAGTTTTAAGCTACCGGGTCTGGGACGCGAACCATGGTCGACTATGTGGGAGTCCAGCAACACAGCCATTACGCTAACTGCTGGTTCCCCCCAGACCATTCTTTTGAGAATCTAGTTGTGTTACCACTGTGCAAGTGCCTGACCCTTTAATAAAGTATCTTAACCACTACAAACTGAAACTGAAGACTATATACCATATTCAAAGCAATTTATGAATAAGCAGTATACTTTTGTTAATATATGTAAGAAATCTTGTAAATTTTTGATTGGGCAGTGAGGAGTTTGTCATTACAAATAGTAGAAATTGCTTTGTTCTGGGACCAGCAAAAATGGTTACATTGCAGATCAAGTAGTCGATTGCAGATCAAGTCCTGAACCCAGTGGCTTAAAACTCATGCCAGGAGTATTTGCGTGCATGCCCAAAATCCTGAGAAGAAGATGGAGGAAAACGGATTGTGGTGTGGCCATCCCCCCAGGAGGTGATTTCTTGCTTTCTGCCTCTCTGTCTCTCCTGCAAGTGCATGCGCAGTATAGCAAAAATCTCTCTCTAAAAAAAAAAGAAAGAAATTGTTTTGTTCTTACAGATTAGGAGCCTCTCTTACTAGATCATAAGGTCATAGAGGCAAGAATGTGACCTTGAATTTTTGGTGCATATCACAATACCTTGTTTATGGTAGATGTTCAAGAAATCTTCACTTTATGAAAAGAATGAGTAAGATAGTATTTGCTCAGTAATAAGGACTCATAATTCTCATGTATACACAGGCTATAGTCTGCCTTTCTTTGGTTTAATCTTGTGATTAACAATTGCCTTCATAGTCTAGGTTATGTTGTTTGTCTTCATGTTTCTTTGATCAAGTTCAACATAACAGTTTTCTTTTCTTCTCTAAGAATTCAGAAAGCTAGCTAGCTACTGTGTCCATCTTCTCTGCTATTTGACTTAGTAAGTGTCTCAATATCTAGTCATTCTACAAATCTGAAGATTGTATATCTATATACCAATGCTAACTTGTTAATTCAAAATTGAGAATCTACTATTTATTATTGACAATACAGAAACACACAAAATATTTTCCTCAGGACATAATATTGCTGTATACATTATTTTCTATATGCTGTACAGAGATTGTATGGTTCCATGGTTTAAGCCCTGCATAAAAAGAGTAATGACTATTACATCTATTGCTAAAGTTCACTCCGTATAAATTATTTCATCTGGAAAATGAAAAGTAAGCCTTGTTGACTAGTTGATGTAAACAGTGAACCTTTCCAAAAATCTATCTAAAATGTCATTTTAAATAGGAAAAAAATGTCAAATTTCAATTATGAAAACTAGCCTTCAGAGACTATTTTTTGTTTTAAGGTGAAATGAAATGGAAATTCAGTATAGAAATTTCATAAGGAAGAAAAATGTGCTATTTCTAATAGTGTTTTCTGGACATTTTTCTAAGATCTAAAGAAATTTTACTCAACCTGAAGAAAATTCTGGGACCAGCAGTTAGCATAATGGCTATGTCGCTGAACTCCCATGTAGTCTACTGCGGTTCAAGTCCCGGACCCGGTGGCTTAAACTCACGCTGGGCACGTGTGCATGCATGCCCAAGATCCCGAGAGGAGAATGGAGAAGGGATTGCCGCATGGCCATCCCCCCTGGGGAGTGATTTCTCACTTTCTATCTCTCTGTCTCTCTCTGTCTTTCTGGCAAGCACAGGTGCCCTATATCAAAAACCTCTTAAAAAAAAAAAAAAAGAAAAAGAAAATTCTAATTAATGTAACAACAGTTAAGGTGATTTTAAAGCTCTAAAATAAGAAACAATTCAAAAGAATAAACAAAATATTCAAATCTGGGAGCCAGGTGGTGGCACAGTGGTAAAATACAACACCTAGTAAGGTAATGCCATATGGGAAGAGTCCCAGTTCAAGTTTAGAGACCTCCCTGAGTATTCCAGACAGATGCATAATCATGATCCAAGCTGTCTGAAGACTGGGGTAAATTCTGGCCTTGAGACCTGTGCTGGCTTTTCACATGCTCTCTCTCTCTCTCATTCTTTCTCTTTCCCTCTCTGTCTCTCTCTCTTACGGAAAAAAATGAACTTCTTTTTTAAAAGTCAAATTCAAAGAATCCAGATTTCTCTGATAACTTTGAGAAAAGTCACTTCATTTGTTAATGATACTTTCCACATCTGTAAAATCATTTGCCAGTAAGGGCTTAAATGAAGGTGAGCCTTACCATCAGAATAAGTGCTTTGTGGAAAACTGGAACTCTTGTCTTTTTAAAATCAAATTTTCCTTTATAAAGTGAAAGAATATCCCACTCGAGACTAGATTGGTTTTGTCTTGGCATAATCTAGTTGTAGCTGGGCCATAAAAGAAGAGACTTGAAAGGGTCAGACTCAATGGAACAAATACAAAGCATCTCACTGGAAATGCTTCCAGTGTGAATATTGAGATTTATGAAGCTTGAGATTTTTCTACCAGAATAATTCCCTTAAGATATGTAAGAGAATTTGATTCCAAAAGCACAAAGTCACACCTGCTAGCACCTCTGCCATATAGGAACAAGGAGAACCCAGCCCAATTTCAGGCTACTCACTTCATACTCACACGCGATATGCGTAGGAGTTACTACTTTACAATCCAGGTTGAACATAAAGCAAGAGCAAAGATCTCACCACTGCTAAGAAAGCATCTAGTTCCTAACAAGCACCCACACATGCTATTAAGAGGCTGCTGCAAACCTTACATTTCCGAAGGCAAAGGGAACAGACCACTCACAGCTAGATTCAGTCCCTGGTTTGTAGTTCAAGCCATGTTTCAAGGTTTTGAGTTAAACAAAGTGGAGTGGAGTAGAGGGGAGGGAAAAGGCTGGTTGCAGACTTAACAAGTGATGAGATTAAAAGGATTATTTTCTAGCATTTGGGAATTTTATAAATGTAAAACTTCAAATAAGCTTTGCTTGATATATACCAAGTGGCTTCTCAGATACATGGGGAAAAAATCTTTGTAAGGTGACAGTAAAAGGTCTTTCCAGGTTCCACTGATCAGTTTGAAGTAAAAACCAGATGACCTATCCTTTTACACTTTAATTTGTACTTTCAGTGTGCATGGTAGAGAGTGGGTGGGTAGAATTATTATAGATGTTTTTGTATCATTTTACAGTCTTTGTTTGATATGACAGATCATGGGAAAGCAGTATGCAAACCAAATTATGTTTTAAATGTACTCATTGAGTTTGCTAAATAAAGGGATACAGGCCTGTATTGTCTGGTGGAGTCAGCAATCACCCTGCAGTCTCCTCTGTGTGACTCTAGACATTCCTAATTGGCTTTGATTAAAGCCAAGTCCACATGCCTTATTAAACTCCGTATTTATATAGCAATTTTACTTCTTATATGATGTAAAATCACTAATTACTTCTTCCAATTCTCCTTTGAGGATTAGAGGAAAGCATTATTAATCCAATTTTATTTCTATATATGATTAACTAAACCACTTTGACTCAAATGAAAGCTAGTTATTATCTCCCTGTCATTCTGATACACAATGTTAGAATATATAAATAGATAAAATTTCAAACTCTCAGAAGTTGGTGAAACCGGATTCCAGCCTACTATTAACAATATAATGTGCACACTTAACCAGTAAAGGTGGACAGAAGCATCATGTTAAAAATATTTACAGTATGTATGCATGTAGCATAGTATATGGTTTGGCAAGCTATAGCTCCCAGGTCAAATCCAGCCCATCATCTGTTTTTATATGGCTGATGAATGTCTTTTCTTACATTTTTAAATGGTTAAAAAAATTCAACAGGGGTCCAGCAGGTGGCATAGTGGTTAAGGTGCTGGATTCCCACGTGGTTGGCCGTGGTTCAAGTCCCAGACCCAGTGGCTTGAAACTCCTGTCAGGCACATGTACATGCATGCCCAAAATCCCAAGAAGAGAATGAAGGAGAAGGGATTGTGGTGTGGCCATCCCCTTTCTTGCTTTCTGTCTCTGTGTCTCCCTGTCTCTCCAGCATGTACTCACTGTAGAGACAGGGAGGAAGACCAGGGGGGAGAGAGAGTAAAAAAACTCCCAAAAAAAGAAATTCAACAGAGGAATACTACTTTGTGACATGTACACATTATATAAAATTTAAATTTTAGTTTCCATAAATAACTTTTTATCGGAACACAATGGCAATAATTGTGTAGTGTATACTATCTACAGATGATTTCATAAAAAAGTCAGAATACAATAATTTTGACTGAAACTGTATGACTCACAAAAATTAAAATATTTATTATCTGGCCCTTTACAGAAAAAAAATTGTGGATAACTTGGGTGTAATGTAAAAGTGATTGTATCCCAGCAATAAATAGCAATTTTACTTCTTATATGATGTAAAATCACTAACATTGAAGAACAATATTCGAGTTTGATTAAAATGAAATACCATAATATGGAACCAGCAGATGGTGTAATGGTTATGTCACTGGACTCCCATGTAGTCAACCGTAGTTCGAGTCCTGGACCTGGAGGCTTAAACTCATGCCAGGTACATGCGTGTGTGCCAAAGATCCTGAGAGGAGAATAGAGGAGAAGGGATTGAGACAAGTCCATCTCCCCAGGAAGGGGGGGCAGTATTTCTTGCTTTCTGTCTCTCTGTCTCTCTCTGTCTGCCTGGGGAGTGCACACACCCTATAGAAAAAAAAATTAAAAAAACCTCTTCAAAAAAAAAAGAAAGCAAAAGAAAAGAAATACCATAATACAATAAAGTTGCCTGAGACTGAAATATATAAATCATGTGGACAGGTCTAATATTCCAAGTGGAAAGTAATCATGTTGAGATAGCAGATACTCAGGTGACAGGTGACTTTAAACAAACAAACAAAAAAAGATTTTGCCATAGTGCATGTGCACTTGCCGAGAGAGACAGTGAGAGAGAAAGTGAGAAATCACCCTCGCCTCCCAGGAGGATGGCCACTCTGCAATCCATTCTCCTCCTGGGATTTTAGGCGCGCGCACACACACACACACACACACACACAGCATAATTTTCAAACTGCCGGGTCCAGGACTCAAACTGTGGTCAGCCATGTGGGAGTCCAGCACCTTTACCACCACACCACTTGCTGGCCCCCCACTCAGATGATTTTATATAATTCTTTTTTTAAAAGTTCATTTATTTGTTTCTTCTGAGAGATACAACAACAGAGACACAAGCACCGTCAATGGAGCCTTCGTGCTGTGCCCAGTATACAGGCAACTACTTGGGTGCCTGGTGCACAGATGAAGGTCCTGGGACACAAAGCCAGGACCTTTCCACGTGGATCATTTCATTACTGCTTCACCACTGCTCAGCACCAACAGGGGTGATTTTTTTAAATTTGTTTTTACATTCAAATACTGTGTATCATTACAATACACCAAATGAATATTCTCATCATGAATACACTGTATATTGGGATCAGCAGATGGTAAATTAGTAATACTGCTGTCCTGTGGTTCGAGTTCTGGACCTGGAGGCTTGAAACTCATGCTGGGCACACGTGCATGCATGCTCAAAATGCAGAGAGGAGAATGGAGAAGGGATTGCAGTGTGGCCTTCCACCCTTGGAGGTGATTTTCCACTTTCTGTCTCTCTGCCTCTCTGGCAAGCACACACACCCTATAATAAAAATATCTCTCTCTAAAAAAAATAATGCACTGTATATTGATTCAGTCAAAGATATTACCATACTTGCTATCATCAACAAATAATTTTCCATTTTTGCATCCCTTAAATGTTTTGCTTCTTTCTTTTCCCCCTTGATTCCTTCCCTCTCACCCTCCCCCGTTTCCTACCCTCCTGCACTGTCTCTAGTATTACCATTGCTCTCTATGCTTTTATAACTTCCACTATTTCAGTTCCTGCCATAGAATGCCAACATTCAGTATATATTGTGTGGGGACATACGATGCCTCTCTTTCATATTCTGGCTTGCTTCACTTAGCAGTAAATTTTCTGTCATCTACTTTCTATCAAATGCTAGGGTCTCATTGTTGTTTTATGGCTGAGTAGTGTTATATACCAAAAAAAGTGATTTAAAAGTGCAATTACACTGCCTTTTTAAAAAGAATTATTTATTTAATTTTATTTATTATCTTTATTTTTTAATTTTACCAGAGTGAGAAGGGCGGGGGAGGGGGGACAAGAAAGGCTAGCCTCCAGTCAGCCATGTGGGAGTCTAGCGCCATGCCACCTGCTGCCCCCACATTATCTTTTAATAAAACAGAAAAACAATAATTATAAATAGATATGACAAGGATCTGCACATAACTTTCATTTGGGGGCACTTTGGTTTATGATATAAAATTTCTTATAGCTGCATTCATAAAAGCACAGGAAAGGAAAAAGTGAATAGAGAACTAGATTCAGATTATGGAGAGAAATGTATAACACAATTAGTAACAAAATCAAAAGAGTTATAGTGGAAGAAATATGCCTGGTGAAATTGTTAAACACTTTCTAATTCCATACATCTGCACAATTTTCCATGGCTTCTTCTATTTCGGAAGTGTTAGCATTCATCTGGATAACAACCACAGGTTAATATAACTCTATATTGTACTTAATTAAAAGTGTAATATATATTGTACAGTGCTACCTGGGTAAATAGCACAATGCAAGCGGCTAACAGTTCAGACATTAGGCTGAAGCCAGAGCTGGGCTTCTAAAACCTTACAGGCTTTTGAGATCGTAGAGCCTAGGACTATATTGTACTTTAGTGTAAATAAAGCTATTCAATCAGTAGGGGAAATAAAATCACTTCCTATTTACAGATTATACCCGCTTAACAATAAATGTTCATGCTCCTCAATCACACTCTGATTGATCCTTTAATTATGTATTTCTGAGCATGTTAGTGCTTTTGTTTTTCTTAGATTTGTATCTTTGAACCATGAAGGTTGGGTCTGTTAGGGTCTTTGACACACTCAGATTGCCTCCAGAGTAACAAGTGGCGATAAACCTAACAGAACCCTCCTGGAAAGAGTAAGAACTGCATTGCAGATGTGCCTCAAAAACAGAGGAAGGAGGCTCAGTTACTGAAACACCTGGCAACTCCTAGTAAAGCACTGGACCAAAATTGACGGCACCAGCAGTTGGGGACACTCCGCATCTCGCCTTGGTGGTAGCTCATTTCTCTCTGCCATTATTTCTATGGGTCTTGACATGATCTGTTAAATTTCCATCAGATAGTAAATGCCAGGATTCTGGACAAGAAATCAGAATTCTTGAAAATTCTCAGGAATTTCCAAAACCATTAATTATTTAGGCTTCTCATAATGCTTTATTTATGTAGTAAGTAGTAGGAAGTTATAAGTAGCACATAGTGAATAACTTTTAAGTGAGAAGATCATATTAAAGTTTCAGAGGTTCTCTAATAAAAATTAATTAATAAGACATTATGGTTTGTTATTATAATCCTAATATACTATTATATGTTAATTCAATAAATGCAAATATAATCTTCACCTGATAATTTATTTTTAAAAGGAGCAGAAATAACACAAAACAATGTCAAATAAAAATAATTTTAGATCAGCCACAGGGGCACTGCAAAGACACACTACTCCATGATGCTGAAGCCATATGGAAGTTTCCCAGATTTGCATCTCATCCCGTTGTCTATGTGCATGCCAGCTATACATGTATGGCCTTACTCCTGGCTGGCTGGGGCTGGGAACGAATTATGATGTGAAGATTTTGTTGGGGATGGCTATCTCTTGCTCTCTCTTTCATAAAAAAAAAAAAAAAAAAAAAAAAAAAAAAAAAAAAAAAAAAAAAAAAAAAAAAAAAAAAAAAAAAAACACACACATAAATAAACTTCTTAAATAATATTAATTTTTTAAATTAAAAAACAATGCTATAATTTTTTATTTCAAGTTATCATTTTTTTAAGGCTTTTGCTATAGGGTGTGTGTTCACTGGAGAAAGTCAGAGAGGGAAAATGAGAAGTCACCCTCCAAGAGAAATAGTCAGTTCACAATCCCTTCTCCAGCAGTCTCCTCGCAGGACTTTGGGCACTTACAAACACGTGCCCAGCATGATTTTCAAGTGACCGGGTCTGGGACTCAAATCATGATCAGTCATGTGGGAGTCCAGAGCTTTAACCACTATATCACCTGCTGGCCCCCCAAATTATCATTCTTGAAGTGAAACTTTCAGACACATCTAGAATTAATTAATTAATTGCCCTGTTCAAAATAGAAATATTTCTTTCATTTTACATTGATTCTGGTCAAATTGCTGAGAGTGTATTCAAAGACATCCTCAGATTGGGCATTGGATACATGTGGCTTCATATAAATTCATTTCTTTGTTTATGATAAAAATATTTTGTCTGCTTGTACTTATTTTGATTTTGCTGTTAAAATTAATATTGTTTTTGATCAGATTGTGGGTCTTTTTCTGATTTTATATAGGAGTGTTCCCAACGTTTCTTTCTGGTCTTTTCTGTTACAGTATTTACAAAGACCTATAGCTTTTAGTGAATATTCAAACACTGAAAACACTAGCACACATTATTGGGTAGTATTGAATTATTTTAAATTCAGATATGTTAGCAAGGTTTGTAACACCACAAAGGTACCAATTTAAGGATTTCTTTTGCTTCTGAAACTTGTTTCTTGAAATACCACTCATGAGATTTGTATAAAGTGTATGATGCATATAAGCTTATTAACTTCTTTGCAAGAGTAATTCACCATTTAAAAGAGATGGGGCCATGAAAACACATTTGTAACATGACCACAGCTACAAGCAAGACTGACATATTGGATTGGATTATAACCACATCTCTTCTACATGCTCTTGTTCTGTTGCCAAAAATGTTGGCGTTGACCTTTGAATCCTCACATCAGCAAGTTCAGTTCTTGAATTACATTTGACATAAGTGGCTTCCAAGGATCCAATAACATCTCTGTTAAATTTTAGTTTCAAGGAGAATTTTACTTTTCCTGTTTTCTGACGTCTTGATTGATTTTTCTAGAGATTCAGCATTCAGAAAAAAAACATAAAAGTTCCTGAGAAATGGGAGAGGCGGTGGTTTCTATATAGAAATAGAAATGACCAAGGCCAGCTCTAGATTCCCACATGACCAACTATGTTCAAGTCCCTGAAGTGGCAGCCTGAAAATCACACTGGGCATGTGTGTGTACATGCTCAACATCTCAAGAGGAGAAAAGAAGAGACTGTTGGTTGTGGTCACTCTCCCCAACCACCACCACTCGGGGCATGATTTCTCACTTTCCCTCTCTCTGACTCTTTGTCTTCCCTCTCCAGAAAGCACACATGCCCTCTGGCAAAAACTTAAACAAACAAACAAAAAAACACTTTTAAAAAGAAAGAGAGAAAAGAAGCAGAAAGAAATACTATGCCCAAGCAATCTCCTTCTCTCTACTACTCTACTGTGCATTTTAGTTGGATCTTGTAATTCCTGACAACTTCTGCTTACATTTATAATATGTTACCTAATTGACTCAGCTCATCTCTATTATCACTTCATTGGACTACACTATTCTCCCCAGGCTATCCTGAATCCAGGTGTTAATCTCTGGTCCAACCAGTTGTGGCCTGGAAGAAAAGAGGTCAAGTCCTTTTAGGGTAAGTTGCTCCCTTAGCTCTGGGTTGGGATAGGGCAGCTTTTTCTCACATAGTGGGCAAACTGGGCACAGGGATTAACTGTAAAGTACTACCCCTGTGACTAGCTACCTCTTACTTTTGAAGAAGATACTGTCTGTAAACTGAAGTAGCAACATATCATGGCCATGTGAAGAGTGATTCCTGTTACCATGTGGGTTTTTTTGTTTTGTTTTAATCACTGAGCACCTGTATTCCCATTAAATAGTGAAACAGAGATGAGCAGCCCTGAATAGATACAGAAGAAAGGATATAGAATTTAGGTATTTGGGGAGGATAACCACAAACACAGCAGCTAGGGAAGTTGAGGACAACATAAAGAAAAGAGGACAAGACAAGAAGCTCCTCTTTGTTGCATGATCAAGAAAAGGATTTTGAAAACAACAAATGAACAAAAGTGGTAGTAGGTTATCCTTCCTTTCAACAAAATTGTCTCTTTGATTTGTTTATTTTCTTCTATTAATTTTTCTTTTTGCTTTTTTACCTATTTGTAAAGTGATGACAGAAATTTTTGGCTGTCTCTCCACATCTCTTCTCCCTTCTTCTACGATGATAAAGTTCCTAGGTTTTGACTGCATATGGCAACCCAGATAGAGACTGCTTTTCTCAGTTATCCTTGCATCTAGGGAATGGCCACTTGATTGAGTTTAGGCTAGAGGAACTGAAGCAGAAAGATCATTTGGTTACTTCTGGGAATCATCCGTCAGGGAAATCATCTGCATTCTCCATCTTTTTTCTTCTCTCTTCTTTCATTCTACAGCCTAAGATGGCTTTGAGGTTGAGTCTGTTCATAGTAGAACAAGAAAATTAATTTCTCTGCATTCTTGCTATCCCAGCCCTAGACTGCCAATTGGACTTTTATTTAACAGAGAAATAGATTTCCATCTCTTTTAAGCCATTCTTATTTAAAACTTTATTCACATATGTCTGCATCTAATTGTAAGTAATATAGGTACATGGATTTTGGTAACATGTACCCTTTTCACTTAATATATTATCATATATTTTTAGTGCCAAATAATCTTTGTAGCCATAATTTTTCATTGCTATCTACAACTTCATCTCATAAATGTGCCACAATTTACATGAGCAATACTCTATTACTGAATATTTGTTAGTCTCTTAGTTTTAATATAACCATCTCTACTAGAAAAATTAGATTGGAGGCCAACCCATGGTGTGGTGGTTAAGGCAGCTGGATCCCACGTGGATAACTACATGGTTCTAGTCCTGGACCCAGGTACTTAAAAAACACATCAGGCAAGGAGGAGAAGGGATTGTGGCATGACCATTCCTCATGGAGAACACTTTCTTACTTTCACTCTCTTTCTCTGTCTCTCTGGAAAGTGCACACACCCTCTGGCAAATTAAAACAAACAAACAAAAAAAGAACTAAATTGGGATCATTATTTTCATGTCTATCTAGTTACCCAAGACAGTAATTTCTTGATAGCTTTCTCATCCGTTTTGATTTGTGCTACTGCCTTTATCAGATTTTACATTCTTAACCAGTTAATTTCTGTTATGTATTATATCCCATTCATTCATCTATTCTTAGTCCAATGTCATATATATATATATAGGAGAAGTTTTAGCTATAGGGCACATGCACTCACCAGAAAGACAGAGAGAGACAGAGAGACAGAAAGCGAGAAATCACCCTCCAGGGGACATGGCCACACCACAATCCTTTCTCCTCCATTCTCCTCTCAGGATCTGAGGCATGCACACATACGTGCTTGGCATAAGTTTAAGCCACCAGATCTGGGACTCGAACTGCAGTCAACTACATGGGAGTCCAGCAACATAGCCATTATGTCAACTGCTGGTCCTCCAATGCTCTATTTTAATTATCATATCTATAAAGTAACCTACCTACAAATAAATTTTAAAATACGTCTGACTTTAATTTTTTTAAAAACTTGGGTCAGTTTATTTTATTCACATAGCTTATAACCACAGTGTCCTTTTTAAAGCTGGGTTTGTAGTTCAAAAACAATGCCAATCATAATTATACCTTGCCTTCTTTTAAAACAGTATTTATTTCACAGTTCCATCAAATGTATTGTTTTATTTGAGTCTTGAATGGAGCTGTTATGACATTATTCAAATTGGTCTCATTCAACTACTCGGTTTCTCAAAATTCAAAACCAGAAGTTTTTAAAAAGAAGTGATAATCATACTCACTGGAATTGTTCTGAAATGCTCTTAAGAAGACAGCTGTCAACTTCTTTGGCTACAGCCCCAGCGTTTGCTTCAGATTATTGATGGAGCTCTGCAGTTAGGTCAGAGCCCGTTAGCCTCTTGCTAACTTTGGTTGCAGCTGTCTGCAGTCATGCCGAGCATGTGAGGTCCAGCAGCACAGACCATCAGAAAGCTGTTCTTCGCCTGCTTTAAAAATAAATCCCTATAAAGTAGGACAAGTAATTGAAGCTTTGTAATTTTTCAGCGTGGGGCCTCAACTCTGATCTTCAGTTGATGAAGCATCAGTAGATCAGCTTAGAAAAGAGGTGAGAAGCTGTTGTTTGAATAATAAAACATAAGAGACATTTTGCAGATTTTCAGTTGTACTGCTGAGAACAGGATGATGTACCCTTCTTAGCGTTCAACTGACTTCTCAGAACAGCATCTATTATGTACAAAAGAATCTATTCTTCCCTACTTTAAGTACTTTTGCTACCAGTGGTTCAAATAAGATAGGGAAAAAAAAAAAAAAAAAAACCAAGTAATTTCTAAGAGAATGTATTTTTTTTAGAAAAGTTTAAGTGGCAGATAGATCAGCTAGAAATTGTTTGTATCTAAGTATCAATACAAATGTGTTTTTAAATGCTAAAAAGAAAAAGTTATAGCCACTTTAATCAATCACAAGAAAGTGAAATAGAAATCTAAGTCACTACATACGTCCCCGTAAGAAATTCCAAAACAATTAACTTTTACATTAAGGTGGTCTCAGACAGAGAAATGAATTAGATGGAGATAATGATCAGATTGGAAAGATATTGTCAAGGGAATTCATACAAGCCATCAAAAAGTCCCAACTTAATTCACGCTGCTTATGCAAGGAACTTTACAAAACACCCGAAAGGAACAGCAGAAAGTTTACTCTGAATCTGACTTCCCCAAATTGGTGTCATCAGAACAAATTGCCATAGGCTAGAAATATATATAACATGAAGAAAAGTGTTCCATGCTCACATAGTTCAGGGGATGCTAGGTTAAGCACATTTCTACACTGCAGCTCTTCTCTGAAACTGATGTAGGCCTAAATGGACTGCACCGCCAAGAAGGGATTTAGGTGCATAGACTTCCCAAACTAACATGAGCCCTAGTGGGCAACTGATTTCCAGCTCCAGGAACACCAGGTTAGAGAATATAGCTTGAACAAAACAGATACTTAAGGTAGGTAGTTAGACTTCTTTTGGGGGTAGGGGGCGGTTAAAAAGTCAGGTATACCGGAAGAATGAATTAATGCTTTATTCTCTGATATCCTGCAGTTCAGGGACTCTGCCGTGGTAGCACCATGAGATATTAAACAACTTCTAAAGAATTAAAGAATAACCTTTTAATGTTGGAAGAATATGTAAAAATCACTTCTTAGAAAAAGGGAATTCAAAGTTCCATTATGAAGCTGTTCATGTGTTCCCTGTGCAAAATAGTAGAATTTTAAACCTGAAAAAGATCTTAAGAACATCTGGGGCCAGCAGGTGGTGTGGTGGTTAAGGTACTGGACTCCCACGAGGTAGACCATGGTCTGAGTTTTGGACCTGGCAGATTGCTTTCTTGCTTTCTTTTACTTTTTCTTTCTCCCACTCTCCCTCCCTACAACAAATTAAATAATGATAATAATAAAAATAATAAATAAACCTTTATAAAAAAAGAACATCTAGTGGGTTGGGCCTGTAGCAAAATGGTTAAAGGATCTAAATCTCACATTGCTGACAACAGTTCAAATCCTGGCTCTGGTGACTTGAAAAACACTTTGGGTACATGTACATGCATGTCTCAAGTCCTGACAAGATGGAAATATGGAGAAACAAGAAGTGAAGCATGGCGGGCCAGCAGGTAGCATAGTGGTTAAGATGCTGGACTATCACATGATTGACTGTGGTTTGAGTCCCAGACCCAGGGACTTGAAACTCACACAAGGCATGTGAGTGTGTGTGCACAAAATCTCAAGAGAAGAGTGGAGGACAAGAAATTGCAGCATTCCCTACCTGGGGGGTGATTTCTTGCTTTCTACCTCTCTTTCTTTCTTTCTGTCTCTCTGGTAAGCACACGTGCCCTATACCAAAGCACTCTCTAAAACAAAAAAAAAAAAAAAAAAAAAAAAAAAGACGTGAAATGTGACCACAAACATTGAGGGTTGCCTTCTCTCTCTCTCCTCTCTCTCTCTCTCTCTTTCTCTCTCTCTCTCTCTCTCTCTCTCTCTTTCTTGCAAGCCCACATACCCTCTGGCATTAAAAAATAATGATAATCTAGTTTTGTCAATCCTCTGATTTTTACAGATGGAGAAATTGAGGCCCAGATTAGTTAAGTAGTTTGTCTTAGGTTATTTAATTAGTTAAGAGTTTAATATGGGGCATATTTCCCGGCCAGCTCCAATATTGCACCTCATACCTTTCCCCCTATTCCCTACCTCTCCATTTTCTCCATCTCTTACTTATTGCTCAAACCTTGAGCTCCTGGTGATAAATCAGGTAGACATTGCAGCTTTCATTTTACTTATCTCCTATCTTTTAAGCTATCCCCAGGTCTCCTTTTCGTATCCTTGACACGTCATGTCTTGAGTTTCTCTATCAGAGTTCTGATAACTCCCATATTATGCTCTCATAATTCCCATACAGCAGATCAGATTTTTTTTTAAATTAAGCACATAAAGAGATAAATGAAAGTTCTTTTTTCTTTTTTTCCTTTTTTTTGGAAAGTTCTTCTTTTACTCAACTCTTTATCTCACAATCTTCAGAGTTAGTAGATTTATGTTTTCTTTTTATCTTGTGCCCAATATCTATACTTCTTTAATTTTATTCAAAATTGTACTATTGATTTATTAGTTATTCAATAAACATTCATTGAGCACTGACTATATGTCATTCATAAACAGTCCAAATCTCTGCTTCAAAGTGCTGAGTCCAGTGGAAGAAAAAGAATATACTTGATAAGTAGTATGTAGAAGCCAGGAAACTCAAGGGAAACTTAATTCAATTTCTTGAATTGTGAGAAATCAGGGGAGGTTTTACAGATGGAATAAAACCTTAACTTAATTCCCTAAAGTGAAAACAGGAGTAAGATAGAAAAGTTATTATTTGAGGCACAGTTAAATCATAGTAACAGGGAAGGTATAGTTTTGTGTGATTGTTGACAGGAAGCAACTCAGGGAAATGTCTGAAAATGTAGAGACACTCAGATCAGGACTTTGTATGCAATGTTCAAGTTTCTGAGTCTTAAAAAGATACAATTGGCAACAATATGGTGAAGCTATTCCAATGAAGGAAGATAGGAGCTTCTGGCAGTGGTCCAAGGAAAAAGTGATAAAAACCTGATGTATGACACGGGAGGTAGAAAGAGGGCTATAAGGCCAAGACCTGATTTGGAGTAAGAACAGAGGCAAGAACACTTTCCTCTGAAGAGAAATGAACATGGCCTAGAAGTGGAGGTGAAAGTTAGAAAGTGGATTGCTTCATAATGTATTTTAGAGCTAATATTGTAGGACTTATTATTAAACTAAGTGGTATGAGTAGATAGTTGGGGAGAAGAAGGAATTGAGTGTGACTTCAAGTAGGCAGATGACGGTGACCTGTTCTGAGCTGCAGAACGGAGAGAGCAGGATTAGGAGGAATCATGTTTTCGACATGTTATGTAGACATGCAAGAGAATAGCCAATTGATCATTGGATATACAAGTGTTGAGTTCAAATAGAGGTTTGTGCTGGAGAAATTCACCTGGAAAACTTCAGCATGTAACACAAAGGCTGTGTTTAACACTATAAAACGGACAAAGTTCTTTCTGCGCACATACATCAAAAGAAGAGAAGGCTGCAAAGAAAGTATTGAGGGTAGGAAAACAAAAAAGCAATCAAGGAGATCCAAAGATAGCCTAAAAGATGACAGTTAAGTAAGATGAAAGCTGAAGTGTCTACCTGATTTATCACTAGGAGCTCAGGGTTGGAGGAATGAATAAAAGACAAAGAAAATGGAGATGTAAAACATAGTTGGAGAAATGTATGAGGTGCAACATCAGAGTTGGCAAGAAAATGTGAAAATATTAGAAGTGGTTGAGGCCCCTAATAAACTTGACATGGAGAGGAAGAAAAACTGATGGATTTTTTTTTCTTTCTGAATAGCTCTTTTCTTTATTAAATAGAAACAATTTTGTCTTTTGAAACAAAGTAGGAGATGGAGTGTTATAAGACTAGTGAAGATGTACAAATGTGGGGAATGAGGGAACCATCAATAGTGAACTCAGAGAATGTCTATTGCTCACCATTGATGGTCTAGTTAAAATGGGTTCCAAGATGCTAAGAGAGCACTTGTTCCCAAATAGATATAAGGCTAATTTTGGTACTTACATAAAGCGCTAAATTGTACAGAGAACTGATATGCTTTTGGGCTAATCTTCTGTCTAAACTGTTTTGGGGCTGTTAAAGCAAAGTTCATAGACTGGTGGCTCATAAACAATAGAAATGTGTTTTTCACAGTTCTGATGGTTGGCAGTTCGGAGATCAGAGGGCCAGCATGGTCGGGTAACAGCAAGGTCCCTCCTTCAGACTGCAGGCTGTTTGTTTCTCTTTATATCCTGGCAGCGAAAAGATGAAGAGCTAGCTCTCTGGCTTCTTACTTTTGTTTTCTTTTTAAGCTTTTAATCATAGTCTGTGTGCTCTCACCAGAGAGAGACAGTGAGAGGAAAAGTGAAAAATCATCCCCTGGGTCTATGGCTATGCCACAATCCCTTCTCCTTCATTCTTCTCTTGAGATTTTGGGCGTGCATGCATACATACCCAGCATGATTTTCAAGCTGCCAGGTCTGGTACTCAAATCAAGATTAGCCATGTGGGAGTCCAGTCCCTTAACACAATGCCATCTGCTGGTCCCTGTCCTCCTCTTCTTCTTTTTTTTTAGTGGCAATAGAATTTATTAAGATGTGCTTTAATACAGACACTGGGGCTTGCCCATAGGGCTCTTAATGTATAAAGCCCAGATGTTCTGCCAATTCTTCCTGAGTAATGACACCAGGAAGTTAACAGCCAAGTGGATGTTGTACACAGGCTCATCATCTGTCATTTTCACATGGCCAACGGCCACAGCTAGACATAGCACTTTCTTCATCTGGAACTTGAGTGTGGACTTTGCCTCATCAGCTCTGGCCACCATGTTCTCATTGTGTGTCAGCAGGGAAGGGAATTTGCCGGCCTTCTTTAGACCTGGGCCCAGGATTCGTGGGATCTGCTTGATCAGGGACTCTGAGGCTAAAAAGTCATCATACTTCTTGGTCAGCTTCTTATTCTTGTTAAGTTTCTCCGGCACCTCGATGTCCCTGTGGGGGATGTCCACAGCCTTGGCCTCATCGCAGTGCTGCTGGTCCCCCAGGACACACACGAAAAACTTGGGGAGGGCAGGTGGACTTACACCTGATGGTGCCTGAGAAGCGCTTGTCCTTCTGAAGGTCATATAGTTCTTCAAGCTGATCTGCAGCTCCACGGTTTCCAAAAACTTCCGGGGCTTGCGCTGGTTCCGGTACAAGACTTCCCGCACCGCCTGGTACAGGGTGTCTTGAGAGACTGCTGCTCATGGTGCTTCACGCCGCGAAACCCGGAAAAGAGCTGGCCTCTTCTTTTAAAAGCATCAGTCTTACTGGGGCAGCAGGTGGCTTGGTGGTTAAGTTGCTGGATAGCCCACAGTGTTTCAAGTCCCAGACCGGGTGGCTTGGATGCATGTGCCTGTGTGCCCAAAATCCCGAAAGAAGAATGGAGGAGAAGGGATTGTGGCATGCCGTCCCCCGGGGCGGGGGTGGGGGGGGTGAGGGGGGTATATCTCACTTTCTCTTTCACTATCTCTTTCTGTGTCTCTCCAGCAAGTGCATGCATCATATGGCAAAAACCTTTAAAAAAAAAATCCCATTCCTGAGGGTGGCCTCATGACCTATTTATCTCCCAAAGGTCTCATCTCAAAATGCCATCACATTGGGAATTAGATTTCAACACACGGATTTGAGGGCTATAAGCATTCAGTTCATAACATCTTCTATTTTACCAATTAGCCACACCTCAAATACGTCTGTTCAGTGAAGTCTAGCCATCAAAATTCAAAACACTGCTATCTACCTGGCTCTGCCAACATCTGGATTGCAGTGTGTGGGCAGAGTAGAAAATAAGTTATCTTAAGCCCGAGAATCTAAAGAGCAGAGTTACCCAAGAGTCATAGTTTCAAGCCCATGTACTTCATTCTCATTAATTTTACCACATTAAATGATTGCTCTTTTTACTTCCTTTGTTGAATATTATAAACCTAAAATGTATACTTGCGAATGATGAATAATTTTCTGATACTTGAGAAAGTTCCTATTTGCTTTTTAGCTAAAGCTGCACTCCAAAAGATAAAACGAAGACATCAAAGAATATTATAATACTATTAGGCATACCTGACTGAGGGGAGAAAAAGTAATTTGGAGTGAGAAAGCAACTTAAGGGAGAAGTTTGAGACCAAATAAAAGGAATTTGTTTAATAAGACAATTATGTTTCCATCAAAATCAGAATCTATTGTTTATTATTTATTTATATAAACTATGTAGAATAGCTTATACTTCCTACTATAACTTCAAAAATCAGAAATCCCACCAGCACATAGGATTACAACATATAGACTCAGAAAGCAATGCTATTTCTCTACCAGGCAATATAGTATAGTGGTAATAAGCATAGGCTTTGGTATCAGATTACATGGGTTCAGATCTGTTCCATCATTCCTAGCACAAGAATTTTGAACATGTTATTTAACTTCTTTATCATTCTGTGTTTTAATGTGTACAATGAAAGTCATTTTATTGGGGGGAGGGGGTGCCAGTGGCACAGCAACTGAGGCAGCATGGTCCCAGATGGCTGGCTATGCGGTTCAAATCCCAGACCAAATGGCTTGAAGCACACACCAGGTGTGTGTGCACTCACACTAAAAATCCACAAAAGAGATGGAGGAGGAGAGATTATAATATGGCCATCCTCCCTGGGGATGGGGGCAAGGCAGGGTACTTGGTGTTTTCTCTCTCTCTCTGTCTCTGTTTAGCAAGTGCACAAATCCTCTAGCAAACTTAATTAACAAAAGAGAGAGAGAAAAATAATCACAAAATTTTTCTGGAATCATAAAAAGCCCAGCATTACCAAACCAATTCTGTGTAAAAAAGATAAAGTAGGAGGCATCTCACTCCCTGACCCCCAAATATATTACAAAGCTGTGATAATTAAAATAGCATGGTACTGGCACAAAAACATGCATGTAGACCAATTAAACAGAAATAGAGAACCCAGAAATAAACCCCAAACATACAGCAAACTGATTTTCCACAAAGGGCATAAGTTAATCCAGTGAGGAAAAGAAAATATCTTAAGCAAATGGGGCTGGATATCTACCTATAGAAAAATGAAACCGTGGGACTAGCAGTTAGCGTAATGGCTATGTCGCTGGACTCCCACGTAGTCGACCGCAGTTCATGTCCCGGGCCCGGTGGCTTAAAACTCATGCCGGGTGCGTGTGCGTGCGTGCCCAAGATCCTGAGAGGAGAATGGAGGAGAAGGGATTGCGGCGTGACCATTCCCCTGGGGGGTGATTTCTCGCTTTATGTCTCTATGTCTCTCTCTGTCTGTCTGGCAAGCGCACGTGCCCTATAGCGAAAACCTCTCCAAAAAAAAGAAAGAAAGAAAAATGAAACCAGACCTCTATTTCTCACCATTAACAAAAATCAATTCTAAATGGATCAAAATTCTAAACATAAAAACTCTACTGGGGGTTGGGACCAGCAGTTAGCGTAATGTTGCTGGACTTCCATGTAGTCGACCGTGGTTCGTGTCCCAGACCCAGTGGCTTAAACTCACGCCGGGTACGTGTGCGTGCATGCCCAAGATCCCGAGAGGAGAATAGAAGAGAAGGGATTGCAGCGTGTTCATCCTCCCTGGGGGGTGATTTCTTTCTTTCTGTCTCTCTGTCTCTGTCTTTCTGGCAAGTGCACGTGCCCTATAGCAAAAACCTCTCCAATAATAATAATAATAATAATAATAAAGTTCATTTATTTATTTGATTAAAGAGAGAGATACAGAAAGACAGGCACATCCATCAGGTTCTTCATGTAGTAATCCATTCCCCAGCCACAGTCAGCCCAGATGAGGGACCTTTGTGTGCACACCAACACATATAGTGAAGATCTAAGGTAGAAATCTCAGACCTTACCAGGTGGAGCCACGATCACAGAGCACTGTGCCCTCTTCTGGGCTAAAAATACAGTACTGGTATTTCATTATCTTGTTCTCATGAAGACCAAGGTAGTATATGTGGGGAGAATAGTCTACGTTGTTATCTACTTTGGTCTCACACCCCAGCATGCTTCTGAGAGCACATAGTTGCCTCCTAAATATTATATCCATGTATGAACTTATTCAATAGATTTTTATTGAGTGCCAGACATTTTTCTAGATTTTTGAGATGGATCATTAAAAAAGGTATACATTTGCATACAGGATGGTATTTGATGTAAATGAATGAATTATAAAGAAAGAGTCATTTTAATAGCATCTATCTCATGGTTTTTAGAATTATATGAGACAATTCATATAAAGTGCTACTTCGTAAATGCTCAATAAATGCTGGAATAACCCTTTGACTTTTTACCTTCCCAATTTCTGGGTTAAACAATACAAAAAATAATGTAAAAAGAGACATATTTTGAAATAAAACAGACTAAGCTAATTTGAGGAAATGCATTGTGTTGATCAAAGAAAATACATTTTGGAAGAAGAAGAGGCGAGAGTGACCCCCGGACCGACCAAAGCCTGCGCGCCACTGCATCCCCCACGTCCAGCGCCTACGTCCCGCCGTCGTCCCCGCCATGCCCAAGAGAAAGGCTGAAGGGGATGCTAAAGGAGATAAAGCCAAGGTGAAGGACGAACCACAGAGAAGATCTGCAAGGTTGTCTGCAAAACCTGCTCCTCCAAAGCCAGAGCCCAAGCCTAAAAAGGCCCCTGCAAAGAAGGGAGAGAAGGTACCCAAAGGAAAAAAGGGTAAAGCTGATGCTGGCAAGGATGGGAATAACCCTGCAGAAAATGGAGATGCCAACACAGACCAGGCACAGAAAGCTGAAGGTGCTGGAGATGCCGAGTGAAGTGTGTACATTTTTGATAACTGTGTACTTCTGGTGACTGTACAGTTTGAAATGCTATTTTTTTTATCAACTTTTATAAAAATGCAGAATTTTGTTTTACCTTTTTTTTTTTAAGCTATGTTGTTAGCACACAGAACACTTCATTGTTGTTTTTTGGGGAAGGGGCATTTGTCACTAATAGAATGTCTCTGAAGCTGGATTGATTTGGACAACATCTTTCCCTTCTAGTTTTGAGAGATTTCCTCTTGGCTCCCGAGAGGAGGGATTCCCTGACACACAGCCACATTGGCACAGATACCTTGTGGTGTGGAAAACTTAACATTTGCTTTTATGTCTTCTCCCTTTCTGCCTTCAGCATAGACTTAACTCCATTTAACCAGAGACCTGTGGGGACCTGACCACAGGAAATTGGTTATGCCAGTATGTCAGGCAATCTGGACTTTCCAATGACATTGAGATGGCGTCCTTCAAAAGAGCAGTGGTTCCTTTTCTGTATTGTTGGATCTTCAGGTTGATATTCTGCCATTTTCATTTCCCAAAAGTCAGGGTCGGCTCGTGAAAAGTTGTTAAACAATATACTAAATGTAAAATGTCAACCCTCACTCTAAACTTTCCCTGTTGAGAGCATCAAATGAAGACTTCATTGGGTTTTATAGTGGCTCTCTGATTTTGGTAGTCCATTGAAGAAGGGAGTTTGAAAGTCGTTGTATACTGTTAACGATTGTCTGCCCCTGTCCTGCTTGAAATACCATGATTGTTTATGAAAAGTATCTTTAATAAAGCTGGATACATTTTGGCTTGGGAAAAAAAAAGAAAATACATTTTCACCTATGCACAAAAGGCAAGTATCCTGATTAATTTACTCATTTGAAATTCAACAAATATTTATTGAGCAGCTACTATGATCCAAATGCTATCCCAATTGTTTTCCACAGAGAACATATTGGGGAACCAAAAAGAAAAAAGATCCCTGCCTTTATGGAGCTTAAATTCTAGCAGGAGGAGATAGACAATGTAAAAATAAGTATAATAAGTAATTTTAGAGTGTGTTAGAAGATGATAGATGCTATCGAAAAAACATACATAGAACAGGGTCAAGAGGATTGGGAGTGGAAGTGGGAATGTTGAGAATGGAAGAGTGATAACTCAGTCTACTGTGTTACCGTGATAGAAATACCTGGGTCTGGGTGATTTAAAAAGAATGGCGGTTTATTTTGTTCATAGATTTAGAGGTCCAAAGTCCAAGTTCAGTGGCCACATTTGGTGATGGTCCTTTTGTCGATGAAGGCTTTCTCTACAGAGTCGCAAGGTGGTGCAGGTCATCACGTGGCAAAAGCAAGAGTGAGCACATCCTATGTCCATGTCTTTATTTTGATAGCTCTCTTCTTAAAAAGTTACCAGAAGTCAATCATTGGGGCTCTACCCTAATCACCTCCTAATGGGTCTACCTCTTGATCCCACCATTGGATAAAGTTTTCTCTTTTTTCTTCTTTATTTTTTTTTTTAGTTGCCAGAGGGTATGTATGCTCACCAGACAGAGAGACAGAGAGACATAGGGTGAGGAGAGTGAGAAGGTACTCCCTAGTGTGGCATGTTCACCCTGCAATGCCTTCTTCTCTATTTCTTCATCTTGTCAGGATTTGAGGCATGCACTTACACATGCCCAGAATTTTTTAAAATAATTGTTTTATTTAACTTTATTTATTTTAATTTGACCAGTGAGGAACAGAGCAAGAGAGAGAGAGATAGAGCGAGTGAGCGAGAAAGCCACCAGATCTAGGACTTGAACTGCAGTCAGCCATATGGGAGTCCAGCACCCTTAACCACCATGCCACCTGCCAGCCCCACCCAGAATGTTTTTTAAGCTGTGGAGACTGGGATTCAAATTATGGTCAGCTATGTGGGGTCCAGTTACCTCAATCATCAGATTACAAGGCCAGCTCAAATTTTCTCACAATACAACCAACCTCCAACACATGAACTTTTAGTGGCTGCATTCAAACCAGCATTCCATCTTTGGCTCCCAATGGATGTCCTTTTCACTTAAAATATGTGCACATCCATTTCAATCCTAAGATCCCCAAAGTATTGTTTCAATAATCTAAGGCCCAAGTCCAAAGTCTCATTTGAGACTAAAGGTAAACTCCTTCCAGCTATAGACCTATAAAATTGAGATAAATTGCATGCTTCCAAAATACAATGATGGGATAGGAATAGGGTAGAAATTTCCATTCCACAAAATAAAAGGGATAATAGACCCCAAGTAAATATGAAACACAAGAAAGGAGACATTAATTCTTAAAGAATAAGAATCATCTTTCATGCTATATGCCACATCCTGGGTACACTGAGGGGGTTGAGCCTCCAAGGGACTGAGCAGCCTTGTCCCCATGGCTTTGCTGTGCTCAAGTCACACTTCAGCTGTTTTTTGTTTTGTTTTGTTTTGTTTTGTTTTGTTTTGTTTTGTTTTGTTTTGTTTTGTTTTTTGAGAGGTTTTTGCTACAGGGCATGTGCGCTCACCACAAAGACAGAGACAGACAGACAGTACACCTGCACACAGCATGAGTTTAAGCCACCAGGTCCAGGACGCAAACCGCGGTCGACTACACGGGAGTCCAGCAACATAGCCATTATGCCAACTGCTGGTCGCTCACACTTTAACCTTTTTAAGTCGGAGCCTCATGCCCGCAGTTCTTCCCTCTGGGGTCTCAATGGTGGCCCTACTCCTGGAGCTCCACCAGGCATTGTCCTAGTGGGGACTTTGTAGTAGCTCTAACCCTACATTTCTGCTTGGCATTGCCCTGATGGGACTTTCTGTGGTGTCTCTACCCCCGTGACAAGTATATCTAGTCTCCAAAATGTCTGAGACATCTTTTGAAATCTATAATAAATGGAGGCCACCTTGCCTTCACAGTTCTTGAATTCTGTGAGCCAACAGAACTACCACCATGTGCACATTGTCCAAGTCTGCCATTTACACATAGTGTGGCAGCTGGAGTGGCATCCTTAACTGCAGATTGAACCACTCTTGACACTGGTGAACCACTGAAGGTGCTGAGGAGTAGAGTCCCAAGGAGGACCTGGTCAACAAGCCTGTGGAAAATGTCTTGAGTTCCCTGAAACCATTCTATGTTCACAGGCTTATTACGGGCCCATGGTGGGAGGAGCAGCCTGGAAAATCTCTGTAATATCCTCAGAAACTTTTCTCATTGTCTTGGCAATCAGCAACTGGATCCTTTATATCGCTAATATCTTTAGAAACCAGTCCTTTGGCTACAGTCTTAGCAACCACTGACAAGCAAAGTGTTTTTTTCTTTGAATGACCAGGCTGGGAATTTTTCAACTTTTTTTTCTATACTGCTTTAAACTATCATTCCTATCTTTCATTCATCTTGCTGCTCTTTCGTTTAACTGAAAGCTATTGGAAGTGACCATGCAGTTTCTTCTATATTTTCTTAAAAATTTTATCTGTGGGCCAGCCCATGGCCTGGGGTCTGTATGAACTAGAGCGTATATTTCGCTAACTTTATGGTTCAAGGCCCTGACCAGTGGCTTGAAATACACATTGGGCAAATGTGCATGCACTCCCAAAATCCCCCAAAAAGGAAGAGACTGAGGAGAAGAGATTGTGGCATGACCATTCCCCACGGAGAGTGCTTTCTCACTTTTTTACTCTCCCATGAGTGCAAACACATTTTTTTTATTTTTAATTATTGGTGGGAAGGAAGGATGGCTGGATAGTGGTGCAGTGGTAAAAATACAACTCTCTGAGAGGTTGACTCAACTGGAAAGATTCCAAGTTCATATCTAGAAATTTCGGGCACACACATGCCCATGATCCAAGACTCGTTGAAGCTGGAGATGGATCATAGCATCAAGACCTGGGGAAGGTGCTATGTAGTGTGTCTCACTGACTCTCAATGAGCAATTTCTTGCTCATTGAAATAAATACACTTTTGAAGAGGCTTTTACGTTAGGGCATGTGTACTTGCCAGAAAGAAACAGAGACAAAGACTGTAACAGGGAAAGTGAGAAATCATTCCCTTGGATAACTATGCCACAATCCTTTTTCCTCCATTCTTCTCTTGGAATTTTGGGCATGCACTCACATGCACCCAGTGTGAATTTTAAGCAGCCAGGTCCAGGTCTCGAATGTGAGAGTCCAGCAATGTAACCACTACACCATCTGCTGGTCCCAATAAATACATTTTTTTAAAAAGAAACATTTTCTAGATATTCCATAGTCGTAAATTTGGTACTCCACAAAGCTTTAGGACATGTGCACAATACTATGATATTCTTCACAACAATGTAACAAAGATAACCTTTCTTCCTATTTCCAATAATATCCTCCCAATTTTCATCAGGATGGTCTTTACTGTCTACATTTCTGTTCACTTATGGTCATGATCATTTAACTAGTCTCTAAAATGTTCCAAACTTTCTCTAATCTTTTTATTTGTTTACCCTCCACTAGAATTGAAGGTTTTTCCAGCATGCCCCTTCAAAATCTTCCAACCTCTGTCCATTTCCCAGTTCCAAAGCAACTTCCATAATTTCAGGTATTTGTCATTAACAATACCCCTACTCCTGGTACCATTATTTTTGTCTTCTTTCATTTAGTCTGCCACATTGCTAATAACAGAAATATCTGAGTCTGGGTAATTATGAATAATAGAAGTTTATTTAGCTCATGGTTTTGGAGGTCCAAGGTCAAGATGCCATATCTAGTGAAAGGGTCTTTTAGCTGGTGGCAAAAGGCAGAGTAAGAATTTGAGCACAACAGAGTATGTGCGTCTGTGTCTCTCTCATTCCCTCTTCTTGTTAACCTGCCAGGATAGGGGCCCTAATTTGATAACCTTAACCCTAATCACCTTCCAAAGACCCCAGTTTTTGACACTATCATTGGATTGTCATACCCTCTTAACACCATTACAACGGCCCAACACATGAAGTTGGGGGGAAACACATTTAAACCATAAAAAGGGGGTAAGGATGGTTGTAATTTTTTCTTGTTTCTCTTTATTTTTCTTATTGGTTTACATTTAATTATTGTACATCTTTACAGCATATAAAATGATGTTTCCAGCATAAATGTATTGCATATGAGTCCAAAGATATTACCATACATATTTTCATCAACACAAAATTTTCTATTTTTTGTGTCTGTTAGTTTTTTCCCCTTGATTCCTTCCCTCCTATGTCCCCATTGTCCAGCCTCCTCCCACAGCATCTCTATTATCCATAGTTGCTCTTCTCGCTTTTATACTTTCCAATATTTCAGTTTCTACCAGAGTACAGACATTCAGTATATATTAAATCATGACATACAATGCTTCTCTTTCATAATCTGACTTGCTTTACTCAGCATTAAATCTTCCATATTCATTCACTTTCTATCAGATGCCAGTCTCATTGTTTTTTTATCACTGAGTAGAAGTCCATAGAATATATGTGCCACACTTTTTCAATCTATTCGTCTGTTCTTGGACATTTGGGTTGATTCCATATCTTAGCAATTGTGAATAATGTTGTCTTAAACATAGATGTGCAAGGGATTTTCCAACTAAATGTGTTCTTATTTTCTAGGTAGATATCTATGAATGGAATTACTGGATCATATGGTGGTTTTATTTGTAGGGTTTTGAGAAACCTCCACATACTGTTCTCTGTAGTGGCTGCACTAATTTTCTTTCCAATTGACAGTATAGAAGTGTTCCCTTTTCACCACAGCTTTGCCTGACCTTACAATTCTTTATTTTTTTAATCTTAGTCATCCTGACTGGGATTCAGTGATATCTCATTGTGATTTTTTTTATTTAAATCTCCCTTATGATAAGGGATGCTGAGCATTTTTCATATGCTTTTTGGCTATTCATATGTCTTCCTTGGAGAGTTTTCTGTTCAGTTCATTTGTCCATTTTTTAATTGGATTGATTTTTTTGTGTGGGAGTAAGCTGCTTGAGTTCCCTGTATATTCTAGTTATCAGTCCCTTAAGGGATGATTGTAATTTAAGTAGAATAATCAGGATATCTTGTTGAGAAGGTAGCATTTTTAAAAACACTTGAAGGAGGTTAGGCTTCTGCCCATCTTCAATTTTTTCTTTTTTTTTGAGAGGTTTTTGCTATAGAGCATGTGTGCTCACCAGAAAGACACAGAGAGATAGAGAGACAGAAAGTGAGAAATCATCCCCCACGGTGGATGGCCACGCCAAAATCCCGTCTCGTCCATTCTCCTCTCAGGATCTCAGGCATGCATGCACATACACCTGATGTGAGTTTAAGCCACCAGGTCCGGGACTCAACCCACGGTTGACTACATGAGAGTCCAGCAACATAGCCATTACGCCAACTGCTGGTTCCCTATTTTTTTTTTCCTCCATGATTTTCTGTATTCAAGTTTCCCGTTCTTATAAAGATACAATCATACTGGACTAAGGACCACCCTAATGACCTCATTTTAACTTAATTAATCAATTCATTAATTATTTTTTGATTTGCCAGAGAGCACATGCACTTGCCAGAGACAGAGGGAGAAAACACTCCCCAAAAGGACAGGGTCATGCCACAATCTCTTTACCTCTATTTCTCCACTCTATCTGGGATTTGGGGCATACACACACATGCACTCAGCATGCTTTTCAAGCTGCCAGCACTGTGATTTGAACCATGGTTGACCATATAAGATCTGGCTTCCTTAACTATTACACAATAGGCCAAATCCTTAATTACCTTTTTAAAGGCCTTGTCTCCAAATAATCACATTCTACGGTACTAGAAGTTAAGACTTCAACATATCAGTTTGGGGAAAATACAATTCAGCCAGTAACAGAGATATTTCACGTAAAAGGGAAAACTGGTACAAACGTTCTAAAATGGGAACTTACTGGAGGTGTCTAAGGAACAACAGGGGCCAAGACAGAGTAGAATGAGTGAAATTTGGGGGGAGGGTAAATTGCATAGTGTCTTGTAGGACACTGTAAAACCTTGGTGTGTTGTTGAATAAAATGGGGAATATTGGTCCATCTTTCAATAGGGTGATGACATAGTTTCCCTATATTTTAAGAATTGCTACCTATTGAGTTGAGAAGGGACTGGAGCAAGGGGAGTAGGGAGACCAGTTAGGAGTTCCTCCTCATGATCCAGGAGAGAGATGAGGCTCAGAAGAGAGCCACAGCAGGAAGAGTGGTCATAGGTAGAAAATGTCAAGATGCATTTTGATATTTATACAAATTCATTGAACAAGCATTTACCAAGTACTGATTTGCCAATTCATGACTCCTAATAGGCAGCAAATGGTAGGGAACGTGAATAGAAAGATTCATAGCAAAAATGAGAAAGATAAAAAAAAAGAGAGAAACGAGAGAACTTTTTTTTCTTCGAGAAGAACAAAAGACAGAGAGATGCTTATGAAGGCTGAGAAATATAAAATCGTTAACTGGTTAGAACGAGTAATTTAGTTAGAAATTTGTTCAAATATTAGGAGATTTTATAAGGTGAAGAAGGTTGTCATCCTCCTTTTCAGGAGGTCTGGTACCATCTATTTTCTCTTACCTCTCAGCTTATCTAATTTTCCCATTTAAAGGAAAACTTGATCTTTTTTCCCCTTTCATATATCTCAAGACATCTGGTTGAAGCACGTGGGTCGTATCAAAAGCCCTGGAAGGGAAAGAGCTAAAGTGGAGCAAAGGGCAAGATACAAAGGGCAGAAGACTAGATGAAAGGAAGAAAGCAAAAAAAAGTTTGGTGAAAATAGAGCAGACAAAATTCATTCAGCCCCTCTGCCACGATGCATAAAACAAAGACAAAATTTAAACTATGTATTAGTTAGGGACTAGAAGGAAAATGGCTTAGCTGTTAATTAGCATTAACAACTGCTGCATTTTAAACAGACGTTGCAAAAGTTAGCTAAGGTTGCCATAATGAAATACCGGTAGTTTAATCAACAGAAATTAAACAATTTCATTTAAGTTTTTAAATCTTTATATATTTCTTAACTCCATGTTGGACTTTAAAGACAAGGCAAATTAAATAATTAATGAGGTATAAAGTAAAACGCTTTCATCTTTAGTCAAATTGCAACAAAAATATGATAAATATTATTTGCACCACTGTCTTTTGAATATAAGGAAACAAAAGTTTGATTGGGAAAGTGAGCCTTTGGGCCATGGGTTAAAATCATAGGCTTTTTTGGATAATGTATGTAGTTTAATAACTTCCTCTATTACAGAATAATACAAGCTCTATTTTAATTTGAATGTATTGTGTATTAGTCTATGTATAAATCATGAGAAACTAATACATAATTCCTATCTTGATGCAATATGTTCAGTCGTGTTTCATTTATTACATTTTCTTAGGATAAAATATTTGAGAAACAAAATCAAAGAAAAATTTTCTTTTTACAGAGATTTTTTTTTTGCTATAGGGTGTGTACACTCACCAGAGAGACAGAGAGAGGCAGACAGACAGAAAGGGAGAAATCACCCCTCAGGGGGGATGGCCATGCAATCCCTTCTCCATTTTCCTCTCAGGATTTTGGGCACACACACACTTGCATCCGCTGTGAGTCTAAGACACCAGGTCCAGGATTTGAACCACGGTCAACTATGTGAGAATCCAGTGATGTAATCATTATGCCATCTACTGGTCCCCGAAAGGAAACTTTCCGGCTTTTTGATTTTAAAACTTCTCCATGGCTGGAGAATAATGATTCATCCATATTAAAGGTTGGCTGATAAGGGAGTTTGGAAGGGGACTAGACAGTGAAACAGCAGTGAATTATGGTATTCTCCAAGATAATCCCATATAGGAAGGTAAATGGTTCAAGTCAGAATATTTCCCTGAATATGCTGGACACATGTGCACCCACGATCTGGAGCTGGCTGAAAGCTGGGAGGTAGGTCACAATCACCTGAAGACCTTGCTGGAGGTGTTCTCTCTCTCTCTCTCTCACTCACTTATTTATTGAAGAAGCAAATAAATAAGCTTTAAAAGGGAGAAGTTGTAGGGATATTAATTCTCTATTAAACCCAAAACAAACAAGTTCATTTAAGATACTGTGAGATATCACTTCATATTTCTTATCATATTTCACTCTTCCAGAGCAGAAGGAACTGTAGTTTGGGCTAGATTTTTAGGAATAAGAGTCAAAGCATCATTATATTTTATAAAAATAAAAAGTTTGTTTGAGCATCTATCATATTTCTTTTTTTGGAGAGGTTTTTTCGCTATAGGGCGCATGCGCTCGCCAGACAGAGAGAGACATAGAGACAGAAAGCGAGAAATCACCCCCCAGGGGGGATGGTCACGCCACAATCCCTTCTCCTCCATTCTCCTCTCGGGATCTTGGGCACGCACGCACATGTGCCCAGCATGAGTTTTAAGCCACCGGGTCTGGGACGCGAACCGCGTTCGACTACGTGGGAGTCCAGCGACATAGCCATTACGCTAACTGCTGGTTCCCAGCATCTATCATATTTTGTAAAAACTTTTCTTTCAAGTGCAAATAAACATTTATCTTTCCAAATGAAACTGGTTTCTTTTCTTCTGCCCTTTTTACTGGAGAAAATATGGATCACTGAAGATAAAGCAAAATCTAATGCTTTGACTTTATAACTGTTAGAATTTCAGTCTTATAACTGTCTTTTGCTCCTATTTAAACCTTTGCTTATAAAGATATGTTTAGTATTGGGGCCACTACCATGTATTAATTTCATGGTGGGCTATGTTGTCAAGTCAGTAGAGGCCCCATTTTTCCCTAGCCTATTTTTTTAAATTGCAAATTCTAAGTAATCTGTGAAATTATTTCACATAATTTTAAAATAGCATGTCATTACCATCAACCACCAAGTAGAATGATTTAATTTAAAATCTTTTTTTCATTTGCTTACTGAAGAAATGGGTCTGTGATCAATTTGACCTTTTCCAACATAATTGCCAAATAATTAACAATGATAAAATGATTCAGATCTGAAATATTTTTAGCTAGTCATTAAAGGACAGCTTGTGTATTTTATGAACCAGAAACTATATATTTCCTATAAAATATTAGATATCCTTGTTTTAATCTATTTAATGCATATTTATCAAGTGCCTACTGCCCAAAACTACTATAGTGGAATTTATATCTTAAAACTAAATAAAATGAAGATGTGATATGGTATATTAGAAGGCATTGCTACAGAGAATAATTAAAGCAGGGAAAGGATGCTGGAGTATGCATGTGAGGGTAAGGGTGTACAATTGTAAAAACAATGGTCAGGGAAAATGACACCTAGGCAAAGACTTGAAGGAGGTGAGTGATTGAAGCCTGGATATCTGCAGGAGGCTCAAGTGAACAAGCATCCCTATTCTTCTGGTCCTAAAGAATCTCAAGAGTTCAAGAATTTCAATGCTAAAATCAAGACAGTCCAAGCCTAGGCAAAATAAAAGTCAGTCATCGTAAGAGTGTTTCAAGGGAAGGAAACGGGAGAAACAAAGGTCCTGAGGTGGAAGCTTGCCTGGCAGTTTCAGGAACTAGTAAAGAGTCCAGTACAGATAGAGAAGGGATGAAGTCAGAGATTGGGGGGGAGGGCACATCCTGTGAGACCTTGTAGTGGATGTAATAATGGAACTCCACTAGGATCTTCTGCTCAGTGTTGGTGTACCCATCCCCAGCTGTTGCTCCTAGCCACATAGTCTTTCAGTGATACTTGCCCTTGAATACAGTGAACTGCTTCACTTAAGATTGCGTCCTTTTCAGGGAGCAGCCCATGGCTAATGACTGGCTAAAGCTGGAATACAATGGCCTAGTCTTGTTGCTTCGATTTGTTCCCTGCTAGTTTATAGGTCCTCTTAAAAACTTTGAGGTCAGGCCAGCAGGTGGCATGCTGGTTGGGGCACTGGATTCCCACATGGCTGACCATGGTTCAAGTACTGAACCTGACAACTTGCTTTCTCACTTTCTCTCTCTCCCTCTTTCTCTATCTTTCTCTGGTGAGTACACATGCCCTACAGCAAATTAAAATAATAACAATGATTAAAAATAAATTAAAAAATTCTTTCAAAAAATGACTAACCTTAAAAAAATAATAATTGGATGAAATCTCTTTTGTAATCAGCAGCAGCTCAGCTTTCCCCTCTGTCTCGTTTCTTTGCAGATGTGTCTTGAGAGCTCTCTCAGATGAAACTTCTCAGATGTAATGCTTCCTCAAACTGTCTGTATCGAGGGAACCCAAGCTCAGACAGGCCTTGAAAGTGATGTTGAGAGACATGTGAAGTTATTGATAGATTTTGACAGAAACTGAACCCTGAAATAGTCTCTCTCTCTTGCGAGCGCGCGATCTCTCTCTCTCTCTCTCTCTCTCTCTCTCTCTCACACACACACACACACACACACACTACACACACACACACTACACATTTTCTTAATTGCCTATTGTATATTACTCTTCTGAGCTTCACTGCAATTATTACACAAAATGGATAAACTGGGTAATCACCCAAATGGAAATTTTAGGTCTGCTGAAAAGCTGGCATTTCCTCTCTTGCCTCCAAAGGGAGTAGGTAGACCAAGTCTTCAGCTGGTACAGAGAAGTTCCTATGCTCCTGCATGGATTATAACATACAGCAAATTCCATTGTGTTTTAGAGACTCCAGTTGTTTAAATAGATACATCAAAGAGCAACAAGCAAGAGAGGAGACTCTATCTTCACTTCAAGGGATTTTATTCTACTCTTCTATGAACCATTTTACTGAAAATGTACCGTAATAAGTGGCTTTATTCTAGCATACCTCAGAACTTTAATTTCCTGTGGAACCTGTATTTGTAGTCAGTGCTAAAGTGTTGAGGGAACGTCAAATGAAGAAACAACTATTTCCTTTCCAGTCACACGCACCAGCCTTGTCCAGCTGCCCAGGAAATAAAGTAGCTACATTTTTTGTTTGGGTGGGGGTTTGCTATAGGGCGCGTGCTCCTGCCAGAAAGACAGAGAGACAAAAAGTGAGAAATCACCCCCTGGGGGGCATGGTCATGCTGCAATCCCTTCTCCTCCATTCTCCTCTTGGGATCTTGGACAAGCACGCACACGTGCCCAGCATGAGTTTAAGCCACCAGGTCCGAACCGCAGTCGACTGCATGGGAGTCCAGCCGTTATGCCAACTGCTGGTCCCAGTGGCTACACCTAATATGTCCAGCATTTTCATATTTCAGGCTTTGCTGAAGAATTCCTGAGCAGACAGTGGACTCAAAATTCAGATTTCCTAATGAATAGGAAAATATTAAGTAGATGGCAGCTTCACACTATTGTATGTAAAGAAGTCTTTGGTCGTTCAGTTCAAAATGCTGTTTTTAACCAAGTCCTTCAGTGTAAAACTCTCTGATATCTGAAGCTTTTCTAAGTATTTATAAATTTTTCATATGACTAATTATTTTTAAATTAGTGAGGAAAACTGTGCTATGGCTCATGTATATAGTGTTAGCTGTTCAAACTCAGAAATTGAAGAAAATTATCATTTTGCTTTCTAGAATATTTATAAAATTGTAGAATTACAGTCTACTACTTAGGAATAAGTAGTTCAAATTTATTCCTGACTTTAAAATTGATTCACACAGGGAACCAGCAGTTAGCGTAATGGCTATGTCGCTGGACTCCCACGTAATCGACCACGGTTCGCGTGTTGGACCCGGTGGCTTAAAACTCACGTCGGGCGCGTGTGCGTGCGTGCCCAAGATCCCAAGAGGAGAATGGAGGAGAAGGGATTGCGGCGTGACCATCCCCCCCCTGGGGGGTGATTTCTCGCTTTCTGTCTCTATGTCTCTCTCTGTCTGTCTGGCGAGTGCACGCGCCCTATAGCGAAAACCTCTCCAAAAAAAAAAAAAAAAATTGATTCACACATGGGCTTGAGTGATAGACTTTGGAAGAATTAAGTTCTGTAATTTGATGAAATTCTACAAGAGAAGCAAGTTTTGCATGTTCTTTCTACATGGACTTCATTTAAAGGATAGCGAGTGGTGAAGACCCAAATCTGGGTTCAGGAGCTCAGTACGTAGTTTCAGAATCTCCCATAAGTCCCTTCATCTTCAGAGCTCTGAATTCTTTATCTATTTGATAGGAGTGATAACTACTCTATCTCAGAGAAGTGATTACATGAGTTAATGGATGTGAGCATGATTTGAGAACTGGGAAGAAAAACAAGGTGGTATTTTTCACTTATATTTTTAAATGTAAATATAAGCCATATATTTTATCCCTACATTGAAACACAGTTTTGAGATTAACTGATGTAATATATATATGTAAAGTGCTTTCACTTTCTAGAAAGTATTTTTTATTCACATAAATTCAAATGCAAAAACACATAAATATATCAGCTAACAGAACCCAGTAATATGCAAAGTGTATCATATCTTGGCTGCTCAATCAGTTTTCACTGAAAGAATAAGTGAGGCTAAAAGCAAGAGAGGATTTATTTCTGTTGTACTAAATCATATACTTATTACAAAAATATTAAGACCAGTAATGCCCACAAGTGATGAAGAGATTTTTATTTCTATAGTTTAATGTTGTAGAGCTATAGTTTTACAAATAGAAACTTGTACAGTAATTTCAACAAAATATATCAAATACTATTTAAATTATCAAATGATAATTCTTTGAAAACTAGTAAAAAGAATTAACAAATATTAAAATTGCACGTTACCTTAGCGATACAAATAAATGCCTGCCCAATCATGGACTCTGTCTTTTTCCTTCTGCTTCAGAGATTAGGTAACATTCCGTGGTTGTCCTGTTACCTATCCAAAATCCTAAGTCTCTTTCTATGGCCTTCAAACATAGTATGGTTTCCTCTTATACCTGGGCTTCCATTAGATAGGTTCCACTTTATCCTGATTATAAGGACAATAATTTAGTAAATACTTTTCCTTTTTAAAAAAGAATTATATATTTAATTGTATTAATTTTTTATTATTATTTTAACTTGCTATAAGGCATGTATACTCACCAGAGAAAGACAGGGAAAGTGAGAAAGCAGGCCACCAAGTCCAGGACTCAAACCACAGGCAGAAAAATGGTTGGCCATATGGGAGTCCAGTTCCTCAACCACCACACCACCTGCTGGCCCTTATATTTTTCTCTTCTATTGTTTTAAGTGCTTTAGGAAATAAAAAAATTATGTCAAAGTTGCTTAACATAATCATTGCTGTTAATGGACCTTACTGTGTACCAGTAGCTAGTCCAAGAGCTGTCTTCATTAACTTAATTCTCACAATAATCCTATGAGATAAGTATGATTATTTTCCTCATTAGACAGACAAAGACACATGGCATAGAGAAGTTAATAGTTTTCCCTAAAATACACAAGTAATCATCGATAGAACCAAGACTCGAACCCTAGCAGGCAGACTTTAGATTCAGTGCTAAGCAATAGATTTAGTTGCTTCTTATCTAAAAAGCTTCATCTTCTTAAATGAATGTTCCATTCTTCATTTGCTTAGAGCCCTTCCCCACATGGATGGGGGGAAAAATAGCACATTTTACGAAGCACACATGTGGGCACTATACCAGAAGCTGGCAAACTTTTTCTATAAAGGATAAATAGTAAGTATTGGGTCATTGGAAAAGTCGTGACATATTTTTCTGTTTTTCACGCAAAAATATGTCATGACTTTTCTGACGACCAAATATTTTAGGTTTTGGAGGTCATTTAATCTCTGTGCAACTGCTCAAATATGTTGTTAAAGCACAAGACAGCCATAGACAATATAAACAAAAGAGCACAGCTTTATTCCAATAAAACTTCATTTACAAAAATGGACTTGGGGAACCAGCAGTTAGCGTAATGGCTATGTCACTGGACTCCCATGTAGTTGACCGTGGTTCGCATCCCGGACCCGGTGGCTTAAAACTCACGCCAGGCGCGTGTGCGTGCGTGCCCAAGATCCCGAGAGGAGTATGGAGGAGAAGGGATTGAGGCGTGACCATCCCCCCTGGGGGGTGATTTCTCGCTTTCTGTCTCTCTGTCTCCCTCTGTCTGTCTGGTGAGCATATGCGCCCTATAGCGAAAACCTCTCCAAAAAAAAAAAAAAAAAAAAATGAATTTGGGATTATATTTGCCTCATGGACCATAGTTTTCTGACTCTGTTCTATAGTTTTACACTTTTTTTATATTCATCCAAGAAACTTGCAACAGCTCATGGGCTTTAGTTCAGCAAGAAATGGCTCCTACTCTTATCTGTGTCCACAGATAGCTCTTAAAAGAAAAGGACTCTTCCTTAGAGTATTACACTTCCTTAGTGTATTATTCTAAAACATTTTCTTTGCCTTTCTACCCAATTCTTTCTTCTGCGTTTAAACCTTGATGTGAATTTCCCAGTTTTCTCCAGAAAGTTTGCTACATTTTTGATATTAGACCTTCTAAATGAACATATAGATTTTCCTCAGACATTTTGCTTTCCAAATATGAAAGAATCCCATTTTACTACTCTCAATGTAATAATGGCATATGAAATTATTATTAATTAGACATTAAGGCTATCAGATTAAAATTTATTGGAGAAAAAGAAAGTCAATGGTCTCAAAATAGGACCCATAAATGAATCCACTATTAACCACAGAGAGGAAAATGTACTGATAATGGATGATCTGGTGGGCAACACCTAAATAAAATGATCAAAACTCATCAATAACGCTATCAACTGAAATTATGTGCCTCTATTTATAATGTAATGGAAAAGACAAAATTCTTAACTACATATCCTTGCCCCCAATGTTCAATTTGGATCTAATCATAGAGAAATAATCTCACAAATCTAAATAATAAGATATTCTTTAAAATAATTCAAACTAGACTCTGGACAAAATGAAGAAACAAGGGAAGTCTGCTCTGGATTATAGCGGAAAACAAAATAAATGATGTCAAAATGCAATGTGTGAATCTTGATTGTATCTTGGACATAAAAATCCTGTAAGACATTTTGGAGACTTGGAATACATAGTAGATTACAATGTTGACTTAATACTAAATTTCTTTTGGAGATTATGGAAAAATAATGGTATAGGTCTACACTCAAAGAACTCATCATCTCTCGGACAAAAACAGACTAATAAGAAAATAGTTTTTTATCAGAACATAGTTACCTTAATTTTTATATAAAAAGCAGAGACTCCACAATAAGCCCACATGGTTATCAGACTCCACGATAAATCATATAGTTTTTAGAAGGTCAAGTTTGGACCCAGCTACTATCCATGTGAAATACACAATCTAATGCAGAAGTTACAAAAGTTACTTAAATTATACTCTGCCATAATTTTATTTAAATACTGCATAATTTTAAAAATAAAAGATCAAAAGCACTCCTCCCCTCACCAAAAAAATAAGAAAAAAAAGTACCATGCAGTTAGGTAAGGTAAAACTTGAAGAAAAGACATGTAGAACTGGACCTTGCAAGGCCAACAAGTGGCATAGCAGTTAAGGCACTGAATTCCCACGTGGTTGACTGCAGGTTGAGTCCCAGACCCAGTGACTTGAAACTCATGCTGGGTGTGTGCGCACCCAAAATCCCAAAAAGAGAATGAAAGAGAAGGGATTGTGGCATGGCTATCCCCTCTGTGGGGGTGATTTCTCACTTTCTCTCTTTGTCTCCACAAGCACATATATCTATTACCAAAAATCTCAAAGAAGAAAAAGAAGAAGAAGAAGAAGAAGAAGAAGAAGAAGAAGAAGAAGAAGAAGAAGAAGAAGAAAGAGACAACTCTCTAAGGAAGCTATACAAACAGCTGAAAAGCAAATTAAAAAGTACTCAACATTCTCATCATAAGGGAGATGCAGATCAAAACCACAATGAGTTAACACTTAACCCCACTCAGAATGGTAAAGATTAAAAAATAGTAATAATAGGTGGTGGTAAAGCTGTGATAAAAGGGGAATTCTACTGGACTGTTGGTGGGAATGTAAATTGATCCAGCCATTGTGGAGAACAATATGGAGCTTCCTCAAAGATCTACAAATAGAACTACCATATGATCCATGGGGCCAGCAGTTGGCGTAATGACTATGTTGTTGCAATCCCATGTAGCTGCCCACATCAAGTCCCAGACCTGGTGGCTTAAACTCACACCTGGCGTGTGTGCGTGCGTGCCCAAGATCCCAAGAGGAGAATGGAGGAAAAACGGATTGCGGCGGCGTGACCATTTCCCCTGGGGGGATGATTTCTTGCTTTCTGTCTCTCTGTCTCTCTCTGTCTTTCTGGCGAGCGCACGTGCCCTATACCAAAACCTCTCAAAAAAAAAAAAAAAAAAAAAAAAAAAAAAAAGAACTACCGTATGATCCAGAAATTCCACTCCTGGGTATCTACCTAAAGGAAAAGAGAATGCTCAATTGGAAAAGTGCTTGCACATCTATGTTTATTGCAGTACTATTCACAATTGCTAAGACATGGAACCAACTCAAATGTCCATGAACAGAAGAATTAATTGAAAAATTGTGGCACATATAATCTATGGAATACTACTCAGTTATAAAAAAAAAAAAAAAAAAAAAAACAAGAAGATCCTGACTTTTGATAGAAAATGGACAAATATGAAAGATTTACTGCTGAGTGAAGCAAGCCAGGCTATGAAAGAGAGACATTATATGACTCCACTTAATATATATTGACTCTGCACTCTGTGGCAGGAACCGAAAGATAAAAGATATAGAAGCATGGAAAATGGTTATGGACCCTGGAGACAGTGTGAGAAAAGGGTGGGAGAAGGGGGAGAATGTGAGGAAAGAATTAAGGAGAAAAATAGTGAGTCGAGACATTTATGGGACATAGAAATGGATTGTTGTCTGCTGATGATAATGTATATAGTATCCTCAACTGGATTGCTGTGAGGTATATTCATGTTGGGCAAATTCACTTTACAAGCTAAGTGATGTATAGTGATTGAATGTATAAAATAGAAAGAAAGAAAGAAAGAAAGAAAGAAAGAAAGAAAGAAAGAAAGAAAGGAAGGAAGGAAGGAAGGAAGGAAGGAAGGAAGGAAGGAAGGAAGGAAGGAAGGAAGGAAGGAAGAAAGAAAGAAAGAAAGAAAGAAGAAAGAAAGAAAGAAAGAAAGAAAGAAAGAAAGAAAGAAAGAAAGAAAGAAAGAAAGAAAGAGAAAGAAAGAGACCTTCAATAAAAGGAAGGATTTCAACAGGCAGAGGGAAAAGAAAAGTGTCTCAAAAGCCCAGAGGCAAGACAAAGAGATCTGAATCTGAAAGTGTGGGTGATACAGTTTTCTTTTCTTTCTTTGTTTTTGTTTGTTTGTTTGTTTTTGTTTTTTGGGGTTTGTTTTTTTTTTTGAGAGGTTTTTGCTATAGGGTGTGTGTGCTCACCAGAAAGACGAAGAGAGACAGAGAGATAGAAAGCGAGAAATCACCCCCCAGAGGGGTTGGCCATGCTGCAATTCCTTCTCCTCCATTCTCTTCTTGGGATCTTTGGCACGCATGCACACGCACCTGACGTGAGTTTAAGCCACTGGGTCTGGGACTCAAACCACGGTCGGCTACCTGGGAGTCCAGTGACATAACCGTTATGCCAACTGCTGGTCCCGGTGATGCAGTTTTCTTGAGGCACAAAAGGCAGATTAATTAAAAGTTACTTCTGTGGTGATCTTCAAATGTAAGGCTAAAAGGCAAGCATTTGATTCAATCGCCATTGTTTTAAAAATAAGTAGTACTCTACTTGAGTTCTAGTTTCAGGATAATTAACCTATTAAAAGTATAGTGATGAAAGCAGATAAAAACTGAAAATAAGGACAAAGAGTTCAATGGTGTATTAGTCTGCTTCAGCTACTATAATACAATCTCACAGCCTGAGTGGCTTAAACAACATACCTTTCCTCACAGCGTGGGAACTAGAAGGCTGTGAGCAGGATGTCACGGTTCCATTCTGGTTGAGGGCTTTCCCCTGTCTTGTGGGTGACTGTCTTCTTGCTGTGTCTTCATGTGGTTGTAACAGAACTCTGGTCCTGGACACCAGCCTTATAAGATTAGAAATCTGCCTTTACGATCTCATTTAACCTTGATCTCCCCACTCCCCTAAACTAAATATTTTCAATATGCCACATGGTAGTTTAAGGCTTCAACATAAGAACTGGAGGGTAAGGGAATAGATGCAATTCATCCTACAGTAGGTAGTTATTCCTACTAAATACTATTGAAAAATGGTCTGAACTTAGATGGTAACAGTGGGTATAGAAAGAAAAGGTGGATGCTGGAGATATTTGTAATTCATAAAATTTAGTAAATAGAAGTAAGAAGTAGAGTAGCAAGGGAGAGTGAAAAGTCAAAATTAACTTCAGAATTCTAAGTTAGAATGGCTATTGCTGCTGCTAGAAACTGAGAGTGAAGTTGCAATAAAGAGAAGGAGGCGGGTGTAGAAAGTTGGTATCCTGGGGATAGGGCCTGTGAGGTCCACTAGACACAACTCTCTGAAGGAAGCTGTGCATGGTTTAATTCTCTGCTGTCACTGTCTTGAAATTCTTATATTTTAGTTGCCAGATGGCATGTGCACTCACCAGAAAGAGAAAAAGAGATGGAGTGAGACAGAGAAAGCACTTAACAAGAAGGTGTGGTCATACTGTAATTCTTTCTCCTCCATTTCTTCATCCTCAGGATTTTGAGCATGTTCCCACACAATACCAGCCTGTTTTTCAAGCTGCCAGTACTGGAACTAGAATCTCAGTGGCCATGTAAGCTCTGGCTCCCCCAACCACTTGGCCATGGGGCTGGCTCCTGGTTTGAAATTCTCGATAATTATATCCATGAACTTGTGTTTTGTAGTGAAATTCGATGAGACAATGGAACCTGTGTATGAGCAGGTGAGATACATACAAATGCCTACCTGCTGCTCTGTGTCATCTGTTTTGTGTATAACCTTCATACAGTCCATGATCACAGAATTCTGGTAGACCTACAAGGTGCAGAATTTAGTGACACTTAAAGCAAGTGGAAGTTTAGCATATTATGGCTACATTTGAGTAAGTAGAGTGCTGACTGTTCCAGATCTTTGAAACAGAACTTTGAACCAGAACGGACTTCAAACACAGAAGACAATGGCATTCTAAGAAACACACATGACCAAGGAACACTATCATATTCTCTCTTATTCATGTGGTTCTTTTTACTAGCCACCGATTTAAGTGGAAAATGAAGACATAGAAGGAAAGGGCAAAATAAGGTAACCTGAAGTTCCTTTTCCTTTCTGCTCTTCCTAACTCATCAGTAAGCCAAAGTTACCATGCTAGTAGGGTTGTGTGTATCAAGAAGTGAAATAAAAACAATTGAGTTAGTTGTATGTAATATTTTGACTGTTCTGTTCAGAACAAAATGTATATGCATGTGTAAAAATTGTGTAATTTCTATGACTGGGCATACATTGAATATTCTATTTGTGTTCGAAACTACCATTGTACAGCATAAAGATAATGATAAGATTCATGCTAAGCATTAATTTGTTAATTTTTTTTTTACCTACCATGACATTAAATATAGGATAAAAATATCATGACAGGTTGAAAGAAAGACCATGAAGAAAGGAAAAACCTTTATATTATAGTACCTATAGTAGCACATTTTTTTTCCTTGCTTTTTCTTTTCTGAGATTTTTGCTATAGGGTGCTTGTACTCACCAGACACAGAGAGAGAAAGAGAGGCAGAAAGCAAGAAATCACACCAAGGGAGGATGGTATGCCACAATCCCTTCTCCTTGATTATCCTCTTGGGATTTTGGGCACACACGAACATGTGCCTGGCATGAGTTTTCAACCACCCGGTCTGGGACTCAAATCATGGTTGACTACCTGGGAGTCCAGTGACATAACAATTACACCATCTGCAGGTCCCAGACCCCTCACTTTTACTTTGCACTGGGTCCCCAAAATTATGTTTATGGCCCTCAGTGTGGGTATATCTATGTGACAGAGAAGTAGAGAGGAGTAACAATAAAGCACACATCTAAGTGTTTCAATTCAGAAGAAGCATATACACCTACTATGTGCCAGGTATGAAGCCCTGTACCAGATGCAGTAATACAAAACTAAAAAAGATAGATTTCACTTTGGCTGGTAAAGAACGATGAGTGAAATTTAGAACTTGCTGAGTTTAAAACAATAACAGAACTTTCAGATAGAAATAGGTTAAAAACAAAAAGCTGGATGTGTATGTGTGTTACTTCTAAAAGACATTATGATAGAGATATAAATTTGAAAATTAATCGTATACAAGTAAGTGTTTTTAATAACCAAAAATATGAAAATTTGAGAACACACTTTTTAAATGTACATAATTTATAATAAGAAAATGAAAAGCACTTTTAAAAATGTGTACATAATTTATAAAAAGAAAATGAAAAGCACTCCCTTCAGAAACACGCAAAACAAAAACAAATTAAACGCATATTATTATTATTTTTTAGAGGCTTTTGCCTTAAGGTGTGTATTGCCAGGAAAAGAGAGAAAAGAGGGAGAGACAGAGACAGTGAGAGGAAAAGTGAGAAATCACCCCCTGGGGGATGGCCATGCCACAATTCCTTCTCCTCCATTCTCTTCCCAGGATTTTGGGCACTCAGGCACATGTACGTGGTGTGATTTTTTCAAGCCACTAGTCCTGGACTCAAACCATGGTCAGCCATGTAGAAGTCCAATGACATAACCACTATGCCATCTGCTAGCCCCAAATCATATTATGTTTTTGAATTGAAAGACTCAGAATCATAAAGATAGTGTGAGTTTAGGGGCCAGCAGGTGGTGTGGTGGTTAAAGGTCTGGACTCCCACATGGGTGATCATGGTTTGAGTCCTGGACCAGGTGGCTTGAAAATCATGCCAGGTTCATGTGTGTGTACCCCAAACCCTAGAGAATGGAGGAGAAGGGATTGCAGGTGCTCATCTTTCCTAGGGAGTGATTTCTCACTTTCCCTCTCTGCTCTGTCTCTCACCCTCTGGCAAAAAACAACAAACAAACAAACAAAAAGATGGCAATTTTTTCTGTTTAATTGGTAAGCTTAACCTGATCCTAATAAACATAATAATAAGATATTATTTTAAATTTGGAAGTAGATAGGCTAATTCTTTTTTTATTATTTAATTTTTAAATTAATTAGGGTTGTTATCAGTCCTTTATCCTCCATTTTCCTCTCAGGATTTTGAGCATGCATGCACATGTGCATGGTATGATTTTCAAGTCACTGGTTCAAGATTCAAAGCACAGTGGGCCATGTAAGAGTCCATTGCCTTGACAACCAGTCCAGTGTCACCTGCTGGCCCTTATTTTTATTTATTTATTTTTTGATCATAGGGCTTGCATGCTCACTAGAGATAGAGAGATGGAGAGAGGGAAAGTGAGAAATCACAATGCCTGGAGGCATTGCCTTGCAGCAATTCCTTCTCCTCTATTCTCTCAGAATTTTGTATATGCACACATACATGTCTGGTGTGATTTTCAAGCCACTGGATCCAGCACTTGAACCACGGTTGGCCATGTGTGAGTCCGGTGCCTTAACCACCATGTAAACTTCTGGCCCAGTAGACAAACTAATTCTGAAATTTATATGTAAAAAATTATAAACAAGAATAGCCAAATATTCAGGAAAGAAGAGAAATAAGGGACTTTCTTCTATATAGTAAAAAGTTACAATAATTAAAATGGTGTGGAGCACACGTTCATCATTAAGACTGAATGTTTACAAATAGACCACAAAACTTACAAGGAAACAATAAATATGGCACTTAACATTGGAGAAGAAAGTGAAGTTATTTAACAAACGATACCAGGACAAGTCAATAGCAATGAAAAAAAATTAAAAAATTGGATTCCTACCTTACATTTTACATGTAAATGAATTCCACAATTCCAGATGGATCAAAGATTTAGATGTTAAAATAAACCTATGAAAGTACCAAATTAAAATATAGGCTAATTTTATTTTAAATAATACCAGCATGGGAAGAGCTTTCTAAATTTTGTGTTTATAAATATAAGTATCTCTATCTGTATGAATGTGTGTGCATATAATTTCCCCACACAAATATTGCCATGCTATATAGACTGCTCTGTTCATTAATCTTTTTTAACCTTACAGTAGACTTAGGAGATATTTTCTTACCAGTACACACACACACCAAAAAAAAGCATTGCATATAATTATTTGAATACATCATAACTTTTAACCCAGTCTGCTAATGATATACATTTAGTCTGCTTCAAGTCTATTACAATCTATCATAAACATCATTTTGTATTTATAGGATAAATATTTAGGGCTAGAATTTCTTAGACCCCATTGAAGAAAAATTTGACAATAACCACAAAAATTCTATAGTCAAACGAACAAAATAAAACCAGCCTATATAAAGACTAAAAATTACATATATAGGGAACCAGCAGTTAGCATAATGGCTATGTCACTGGACTCCCATGTAGTCGACCGCGGTTTGCGTCCCGGACCTGGTGGCTTAAAACTCACGCTGGGCGCGTGTGCGTGTGTGTCCAAGATCCCCAGAGGAGAAGGGAGGAGAAGGGATTGCAGCGTGACCATCTCCCCTGGGGGGTGATTTCTCGCTTTCTGTCTCTATGTCTCTCAAAAAAAAAAGAAAATTACATATATAACATATAGCAGAAGAAAAATACTATACATTTACTTTTAAAAGAACCAACCATTTAACACAAAATGAATTATATATATATGTGTGTGTGCATATATATATATATATATAATTTAGTAAAATGAGAATATAAATCACTCAACAGTTAAAACAGACACACACACATACACACACACATACACACACACGCACACACCAATCTTCACCCAATCATATACTATGCTGAGATGCTATCTTTCACCTATGAGACTGATAAAAATGAAAACGTTTATAACACAATCATGAAGAATTGCTAGAGAAGCCATGAATTGATAAAACCTTAAGAAAGGCAATTTTGGGAACCAGCAGTTAGTGTAATGGCTATGTCGCAAGATCCCGAGAGGAGAATGGAGGAGAAGGGATTGCGTTGTGACCATACCCCGGGGGGTGATTTCTCGCTTTCTGTCCATCTGGTGAGCACACGTGCCCTAAAGTGAAAAACCTCTAAAAAAAAAAAAAAAAAAAAGGCAATTTTGTAATAAAACAACAAATGCAGATATTTTTGACCTCGCAATTTTAATCCCATCTTAAAATATGTATGGACTTCGTAAGTGGTGGACATTGTAAGAGGTTCCACAATTAACAGATTACATTTATAATTAATAACCAGGATGAGAAACTTCCACTCACTCTGCCATTTCTCCCCCCATAACCTCCTCTACCTCCCTCAAAGGATTCTTCTTTGCCCATCAGAGCAATCTAAGATACAGTGGCTCAGGGTCGGTGGTGTAAGCCCTGTGGATTTCATCTTCTCCCCACCTGCTTGGTGCTATGCAAGCAGGAAAAACGGACTTCCTCTTCTCCCTTCTTATCCTGATATAACTAACGTATTTCTATATCTCTTGGCTTTTCATACATTCTGCTTATCTTTTGTGCTACATTCTGTATCATTTCTTCAGATCTTTCCTCTAATCTGCCAAAATTTTTATTCAGTTATGCCTGATAGGTATCTTAACCAATCAGCTGAGAAGTTTTACTCTAATAATTCTGTTTTTCTTTCTAAAAGCTTTATTTGGTTTGTTTTCAAATTTGTCCCATCTAATAAGAGAACTTTCTATTACTAACTTATTTTTTTGTGTTTTCATCTTTTATTTCATAATAGTTACTTCACAATTTTTGTTTGATAACTTCAATGTTTGAAATTCCTGGAAAACTAAAACTGATGTTGGTTCTTCCTGTCACTCTCATGAACTTCCTAATCTGTGAGATTCCTAATTTGAGGATGTGTTTTTCCCAAATTCACTGGGGCCTGTTGTACCCTTTTTCTAATCTCTTTTGTGGAGAAAGCTGCTGCCCGTTAGTCTCCACTTTGCCTGAGGCTCTTCTCTGGATCAGTTTGCCCTGAATGCTTAAACCCACTGCTTTCTTTTCTTTCCCTCAAATCCTGTGCACCCAGAAGTACATGGCATTTTTATGGAAGTTTTCATTTTATAGTAAAAGAGGCCTTCCTCCCATTGTGTTGTATACTTCTTCTAATCACACTTCCCTGTCCCATCATTCCATCAAAATGGTGCTTCCTGGGGCCAGCACATGATGAGCCAGTTAAGACAATGAGCTCCCACATGGCCAACTGCAGTTCAAGTCCTGGACTTCGCAGCTTTCTTTCTCACCTTTCTCTTTCTCTCTCTCTCTCTCTCTCTCTCTCTCTCTCTCTCTCTCTGGTGAGCACATATGCCCTGTAGCAATATTTTAAAAATAATAATAATACATAAAATAATCATTTAATTTTTTTAGAATTATTTTTATTTCACTTTATTTATTTATTTTAATTCAACCAGAGAAGGACAGAGTGAGTGAGAGAGAGAGAGAAAGTGAGAAAGCAAGTCTCCAGGTCTGGGACTCAAACCACAGTTGGCCAAGTGGGAGTCCAGTGCCCTTAACCACCGCACCACCTGCCAGTCCCTAAAATAAGTAATTCTTTAAAAACAAACAAATAAGAACAAAAATATAAATTAAAAAAAAATAATAAAACTATGCTTCCTATGGTCATCAATAACCCCCATGTTGCTAAATACAATAGTCACTTCTCAGCTTCATCTGACTTGCTGTCTCAGTTTGATTGTGCTATAATAACAGAATATACAAGATTGGGTAATTTATGAAACAGAGAAATTTATATCCCACAGTTCTGGAGGATGGGCAAGGTTTTGCTAGATTCAGTGTCCAGTGAAGACTCATTCCCCATAGGTGGTTCCAAGTAGGAGTCCTTGCATGGTGCAAGGGTGAAAAACCACAAGAGACCAAACTCCCTCTTGCAAGCTTTGCTATAGGGATACTAATCTGTTCACGAGGGCACAAACGTCGGTGCATTATCACCTCATGAAGGTTTTACTTCTTAACACTGTTGCACTGGGGATTAAGTTTCAACATAAATTTTGGGAGGGATCCAAACATTCAAACCACAGCACTTGCTGTGATTATTAATTTTATATGTCTACTTAGCTGGGCCATATTGCCTAGATATTTGGTCAAACATTACTCTGGATGTTTCTATGTGAATGCTTTTGGATGAGATTTATATTTTAATTAGTGGACTTTGAGTAAAGGAGATTCCCTTCCTTAACATCTGTGAGCCTCATCCAATTAGTTGAGTAGAAGAAAAGGCTGACACTAACAACACCCACCCCTTAAGCAAGAAAGAATTATGTAGTTTTTCAGACTTGAGATGCACCATCAACTCTTCCTAGGTCTCTAGCCTGCCTACCTACCCTGCAGGTTTTGGACTATGAACCTCCGCAATTCTATGAGCCAATTCTTTAAAATAAATCACACACACACACACACACACACACACATGCACACACACACACACACACACACATCTTGGTTCCATTTTCCTAAAGAAGCCTGCCTAAAACACTGTCCTATTAATAGCATTTGATGGAGCTAATCACCTCCCTTCTTTTTGAAACACCTTATTTAATTGGTTTCCAGAATAAAACATTTTCCTGATTTTTCTCCTCCATGATTGACTACACCTTCTCATCTTTGAGCACTTAGCTCAAAGGGTTTTTGCTGAGACCTACTTATTTTCTGAGGTGTTAAATGTTGGGGTATTCCAAAACCAAATATTTATACCCCTTCTCCATTCTTGTTCTTGTTAATTTCACTGAGTCTCATGGTTTTAGCATTACATGTTTACTGATAACACTAACAAATTTCACATGTGTATTTCCAGTCTAGTCTCCTTTAACTCCAGACTCATATGTCCAGCTACTTATTCTACATTTAGCTTACTGTCTAATAGGTATCCCAAAGTTAACATTTCCAAAATGAAATTATTGTACACTCTCTATTCCCTAAACTGTTTTTTCTTACAATCTTTTCTATAGGAAATGGAATATCATCATTCTAATTCCTCGGGCCCTAAACCTCAGAGTTATTCCTGGGTTTCTTTGCTTTTCTGACACACCACATACAATCTGTCAGGAGGTCCTGGAGCTCTGTCTTGAACTTATAACCACAATCTAACCACTTCCTACCACCCCCACTGCTACCGCATTAGGCTAACTCACCACGTCTGTCCTCAGAAATGGCTGTCACCTCTGCTGGCCTATGTGCTTCTACCCTTCCCCCAAGGCATTTGTCCTGGCTGCCCTCAGTAGTCAGAGTGAGTCTTTAAACATACAAACCACACCTATGACTCCTCTGCTCAAAACTATTCAATGTCAACTTGCTTAGAGCTAAAGCCCAGTCTTGACAAGTCCCCACCAGACCCTACTCAGTTTCGTTCCCCTCATACTTTTCCCCTTGACCTCCAGCACTAGCAGGTATGATCTCACCTACAGGAATTTTTGCATGTTTCCTCTGCTTGAAATTCTCTTCCCACAGACAACCCACCCCCTATCTCCTTCCCTCCCTCACCTGCACCAGTTTTTGTTCAGTGATTACCTTTTGGGTGAGGCAGGTCTTTCAGATCACACCATGTAAAATTCAACCTCTCTCTCATTCTCTCTTGGTTTTCTCTCCTTTATTTTTCTCTGCTACATGTTTTACTTTTTTTTTTTTTTTTTGGAGAGGTTTTTGCTATAGGGTGCGTGCGCTCGCAAGAAAGACAGACAGAGACAGAGAGATAGAAAGCGAGAAATCACCCCCCAGGGGGGGATGGCCATGCCACAACCCCTTCTCCTCCTTTTTCCTCTCAGGATCTTGGGCACACACGCACACGCACCCTGCAATGAGTTTAAGCCACCCAGGTCCGGGACTCGAACTGCTGTCGGCTACATGGGAGTTCAGCGACATAGCGATTATGCTAACTGCTGGTCCCATGTTTTACTTCTTTATCTGTTTTTCTGTATCTCCGCTCACTATGCTTTAAGTTCCAAGGGGGTAGATACTTTGTTTTGTTCACTACAATATCCTTAATTTCCAATATAATACTTAGACATAGTGGACACTCAATAATGAAATTGAATGAATGAACAGAAAATACTAAGTACTCCTTGGAGATAGATGGTTTTTCACACTGTGGGGGAATGTATAATTGTGCAATATTTTTAGCAGTTTTGTGTCCTTTAATAAACCATCAGCTCAAGCATTTACAACAAGCACATTTTGCATCTAAATGTGCTTGACTTTAATTATTTGCATTACCTGCCTGACTATTATGGACTGTTGAATTTTTTCATATCTGACCCATAAGTCATTCTCATTTTGATCTTTTCCTTAAGTGACCCTCTGCTTGTGCAACCATAAAAAACAATACTTAAAATTCTTTCCCAAACAGCATATTCTGTAGTGCCTTTCAGCCTCTGCTTTTTCTCTCTTTCCTCAGACCAGTTAACACTGACTCCTTGTAGGTGCAGTTCAAATGTCAAACTTCTGTGAATCTTTTAGGAGACACCCTGACAGAGACAGCCATTTGTGTGCTGGTAACATTGTGCATAGACTATAATTACAATTCCAGTATGTATCAAGTTGCATTGAGAATTTATAGAGGTGTCTGACTCCCGATTAGACTGAGAGTAAACGCATGGCATTCTTGTCTCTCTCCAGTGTCCAATGCTGTGTTGGCACTACATTTTTGATTGCATGAACGAAGAAGTTATTGAATGTCCTTCCCTATGCTTCTCATGCCCATCTTTTCTAAGTAAAATGTTTAAAAGTTGGTCAGATGACATTAGTGTGACACAACTTCTTGGGTACAACCAAGTCAATACATGAACACAGAAACTCTAGACCCTTCCAGATGAACGATACTCTGCCTTGGAAGTATCTAGGCTAATTTCTTTATGGATAAGAAACCCGGGCAGGTAAGCTAAGCACAGCAACTACTCTTGACCCAAATTATTTCCTGCTGTACTTTAAATGGAGAAGCTTAAAGTATGTGTGTAGGGATGGTGATAGAATGTCGGGGGTATTATTTGTGTAATTTTTTAATATAAAAAGTTATGGCTTAAAAAAAATGGCTGACTAGGGCCCACTTGGTTGTTCCCTTTCTTTAAGTTCACAAAGAGAAGCACTCTTCACTCCTTCCTTTCCCTAGATCTAATGAGCATGAACCTAGCTCATGCCACATGTTTTGAATACACTGATCCACAGTGTCGGAATCAAGTAACTCCACACCCTAAGAAGTGGCTCTAGCCCAGGATGACACAATCTGTGTTTGTCAAATCGCCAGCTTAAAAAAGAAAGAAATAGTTTAAAGGCCCTTTGTTAAATAATAATGTTTTATTCAGAAGGAGAGGAAAAGTTGAACTGATACAAAAGGCAATTCTTTCCATTTTCCACTTTATCCCACCACCAAATCAGTCCATTGCCTCTGTGCTCCTGCTGTCTCCTCCAACTTTCCCCAGTGGGATTTCTCAGGAGCTGCCATTCAGCGCTGATCGCAGGCTTTCCACACCTCTCCAGGGCAGCTGGAAAGAGTGACAGAGCAGGAGCTGAGGCAATGCGTGGAGATTATTTTTAAATGTGGTTTGTCCCTATTTTGTTCAAGGACACAAGGTTATTTTTTGTTTAATGTACACAAACAAGAACCATTTCTGGTCACCAGAAAACTGAAGCTAGGAGGGAAACAATTAAGTCCCTGGCCTCAGATTTTTAAGTCTAGAGGAGAACACAAGCATTGCTTGATCATGGAGATAAATATTCTTGACCTTTGTATTCAGGGCAATGACTGGAACACACTAGAAAAACAAAAGGGAACCTTATGACTTGGACCAAGTTTGTTTCTCACATTCTTTTCTGTCTTACTAATATCTAGGACTTAGCTCCATATTAAAAGACCATGTAACAAAAACTAAAGGACTTGCTTTATAGCTCTACTAATACCTTTTTGATGAGACCCAAAGAGTTCCCTATACAGATTGACTAAGAAAATCAAGTAATTTTTACCTCTTTAGCTTTGAGTAAAATATTTTAGGTTAATTTTTTACATCTATAATGTAAGTAATAAGTTAAAATACCCTGATCAAGCAAAAGCATATTTTTTTTCTTTTCCATATCATGAATTATTTGAAGAATTTTTCTAGACTAAAGATATAAAAGAGCATCAGCAAACCAGAAATAGTATATGAGTATAGATTTTTAATATAAGATAGTGATAGCATAACTAATTTACATTATAATTTTAATACTTGTGGGTAATAAAATGTTTTAGAAAAATCATTTTTCTTATGTGAGATTTAGAGAAGCACACTTCTTGCAGTGAAAACCTGTCGTTTTTATCAGCTTGGTATCCCTTTCTCTCTTCATGGTAATGCACCTACCTCCTTTGGGGCAAACGTTCTCCCACAGTGGGAGCTACCAGCTTGGATACCCAGTCTCCCATGCTCCAGGCCAATCCCTATTCTATTTTTTGAATGTCCATGCAACTCAAAAATATCAGCTTGGAAGGGACCAGCAGTTAGCGTAATGGCTATGTCGCTGGACTCCCACGTAGTCGACCGCGGTTCGAGTCCCGGACCCGGTGGCTTAAACTCATGCCGGGCACGTGTGCATGCGTGCCCAAGATCCCGAGAGGAGAATGGAGGAGAAGGGATTGCGGCGTGGCCATCCCTCCTGGGGGGTGATTTTCTGCTTTCTGTCTCTCTGTCTCCATCTGTCTGGCGAGCGCACGTACCCTAAAGCAAAAACCTCTCCAAAAAAAAAAAAATAAATAAAAAATAAAAAAAATAAAAAAAATAAAAAAATATATATATATATATATATATATATATATATATATATATCAGCTTGTCCTGATGTTTTTCCATATGAACTATGCACAGGCTGGAGGATGGATGGCCAGTCCTAGTTGGGACTCAGCTCTTTGTAGTCTAAAACAGACTGATTTACTATCGAACAGATTGAAGAGAAGTCTGAGGGGAACCGGTATGAGTGAAGAAGCAGTAAGAAAGATACTGGCTTTGCTTGGGTCTTTGGTTCTGGTCTTGAGGTTGCCCAGAAAAGTAGTTGTTTCTTCAGTGTTCTTAGCTACCCTAGCATTATTCCAGAAAATCCATTGTCCTTCCATCCCTATCCAGTTCAAATTGGGTTTGGCATTTGCAACCAAAGAGTTCTGACCCAGGAATGCTCATATCAGAATATATTATATTGGAACTAGCAGGTGGCATGATGGTTAAGGTAGTGGACTCCCACTTGGCCGACTGTGGTTTGAGCCCCACACTGGGTGGCTTGAAAATCTTTCTGGGTGAATGTGCACAAGTGCCCCAAAAATCCAGAGGAGAAGGAATTGTAGCATGGCCATTCCCCCAGGGCATGGTTTCTACTTTCCCTCTCTCTGTCTCTCCAGTGAGCGCATGTACCCTATGGCAAAAACAAACAAAAATCACCCCCCCCCCCAAATGAATGTTTATGGTATTTATTGGAAGAAAACTTATTGATGTGAAGTATAAAAATTGGCATAGCCAGTTTATTGTTTTTTATTATGCAATATATTACATACTGCCAAAAGCATTTAAAACAATTTGCCTGAACAATTTCCTTTTCATTTGGTCTCCTTTGTTAGTCTCTATTACAAAGCTTATATTAATTAAGAATGACAGTAAATTGATCAGTGAAAATAGGGACTTTTCCCTAGTCTGAAATTTTATTTCATTTTCTGTGATTAACATACTTTAAAAGAGCTCTTGATGCTTATGAGATAAACTTGTATCAAGCTTAAGTTATAAACCTTATCTATTTACACACATCCAATGAAATCCTAAATATTTAAATACTTTCTGCTTATATCATCTAGCGCTCAGAAGGCCTGGATTCCAGTCTTTGATATTTTGATCTCTGATATTAATATTTTGATATTAACTTACCCTAGATTTGAGGACGTTGCTTAATTTCTCTGGATCTTGGGAAAAAGAGGATGTTGGAATAGATAGGAGGGGTCTTCTAGCTTTAACATCCTGATTCCACAACTGGAAAAAATAAATCAGTTTGTTAGAAAAAGGTTTTGTTGATTTTACAAAGAGAAAAAAAGCAAACATTGTTTTTTTGTTCTTTCTTACTACCTATTTACTTAAAACATTTTGTGACAGTGTGGTTGGAGGTAAAAATACCTGACCTGAGTGAACACAAACTATGTTGACTTTGGAAAAGATCTATGTCAAGAACTTCAAATATATTGGCCTACATGGTGAACTCATAGGAAGCCAAAGCAAATAAGTTAAAAAAAAAAAAAAAAAAAAAAAAAAAAAAAAAAAAAAAACCCAAAAAAAAACTTTAAAAAAAAAAAAGTGTATTTTAGGAGCCAGCAGGTGGCATGGTGGTTAAGGTACTAGAATCCCACATGGCCAATGGTGGTTCTAGTCCCAGATCTGGTGGCTTGCTTTTTTACTTTTCCTCTCTCTCTGGTGAATGCACATGCATTATAGCAAAATTTTAAAAAATAAATAACAAAATAAAACAATAAATAATTCTTTTTAGCTGTCTCAGTGAAAGAGGCAAATTTTGAAGTAGGAATTAAAATGACAAGTGTAAAAACTGATAAAAGTGGGTACTCAGAGTAAATCTCTTTTTCGTTTGTTCTATTTAGGTCTTCTATGAGCAAGAGAGAAAAGAGGAGAGCATGGCGCCCCAGCAAGGTCCTGATACCACCATCCTCCCCCAGCCCCACCTAGTCCTAGATCATGGGCACAATACCCAGCACTCTCAGTGAGGTGTCAGACATGGACCTGAAACCTTCTGATGTGGATTGGCCTATGGAGCATCATGCTTTACATGTTTACTGCTGTACCACTATCCATCCCCTGCAAAGAGTAATTTCTTCATAAAATTATTATTTTTTTAATAATGCTAATTTGGGGCCAGCAGGTGGTGTGGAGGTTAAGGCAGTGGCTCTTATAGGGTCAACTCTGCAGTTCAAGTCCCAGACCTGGCAGTCTGAGAATCATGCTGGGTGCGTGTGTGAGCATACCCAAAAACCCCAAGAGGAGACTGAATGAAAAAGAGATAATTTCTCACTTTCTCTCTCTCTGCCTTTTTCAGGCAAGAGTACACATCCTATAGCAAAAATGTTGAAAAAGTTCAATGTTGTATTCAATGTGCCTTATTAAAATAAATGTTGTATACCTTATATAAGAGAAGCAGTCCAGAGCAGTGGAAAACAAGGTCCATTAATTTCTTTCTTTTTTTTTTTTTTTGTGATGTCACAAAAATTAAACCTTTTTTAAGTGTACAATTCAGTGGTATTAAGTGCATTTGCAGAACTCTTCATCTTGCAAAACTGAAAATTTGTACCCATTAAACAAGGACTCCCTCATCTCTTTTTCTCCAGTCAGTAGTCACCACCATGTTATAATACTTTGTTTCTGTAAATTTGACTACTCTAGACACCTCATATGTATGCAATCATACAGTATTATTTTTTCGTGACTGACTTATTTCACTTAGTATAATGTCAATGTTCATTCATGTTGTAGCACATGTCAGAATTAAAATGTTAAAGTCCTCAGTGAAACAAAAGTCTGAGGCCTTGGTAATACCCACACCTATCAGGGTTATTGCCCAAAAGACATGTTTTAGGTTATAATAAACCAGCTATGATGCTACAAAGGACAGCAGATTTTAGAATGTTCCCCCACTCTTTGTTCATCCCAGTGTTCTTGAGTTCAGGATATAAAAACTGAGGTTTAAACAAACAGCTGCTGACATTCTTGCCGTTCTCTGTTATATAAACCAACTTTCTCAGCTACCATTTTGATGAGTACATTTTTGAAAAATCAGTCTGTCCATCTGGGCCGTTTGTCCTAAGCCCTGGCTCTACCTCTCTGATTATCCCTTCTTTTTAAATGGACAACCTCTATATTTTAAAATTCAATGCTTCAACAATTTTCAAAAACAGATTTTGAAATATTAAAGAAACAGCTCCAAATCTCCGTTTTTGTTTTGCCTGTAAAGGTGAGAGTTGCCAGCCCGTGATAGGGTTTCAGCACCGCCATCTCAGAGCTTTGTGACTTTTCTATCTTAGGCAATTTTGGTTGCAAGATACAGAAACTAGATCATGTGTCCTAGGGAATAAGGTGTCAGAATTTTTTTTTTTTAATTTGGTGTATGTGTAATACTTACAGAAATCAGATATACTGAAATCTCAGTCATGACATCAAGTTTCCTAAGAAAAACAAAAGTCAAAGGGTCTTAGGAGAAGAGGAATGGGAATTGAATTGGCCTTCGTTGAACAGATTTTTTTGTTTTAATTTTCTAAAGGACACATGAGAATGTGACTGAGAGAGAGAGAGAGAGAGAGAGAGAGAGAGAGAACTGCTCAATGGGGCATAGTTATGCCACAATCTCTCCTCCTCTGCTTCTCCATCCTGGAAGGTTTTGGGGCACACACACATGAACTCAGCATGTTTTTCAGGCTGTGGAGAAGACCAGGATTAAAACTGCAGCTGGCCATGTGGGAATCTGGCTTCTTCAATCACCAGACTGTGCATAGTCAGCCCAGAACACAGAATTTAAGGTATTTAGAACCCAAGGCATCTATAGGAGTTGGGGATTATTTTTCTTAGAGCAGGGGTTCTCTTCCTGAAGGAACACCCCAATCATCTGAAGCATAAAAATACAGAATCTTGAGGTGCATCCATAAATGTTCTCATCTAGTACCTCTGAAGAAGCACCTAGTTCACATCGCGTGTGTGAGTGTGTTAAAGCTTATGCCATAGGGTGGGTGTGCCCGACAGAGAGAGAGGGAAAGTGAGAACCCCCCACAGACCCCAGAAGTGCCACAACCAATCCCTTCTCCTTCATTCTCCTCTCAGGATTTTGGGCATGCATGTATATATGTCTAGAGTGACTTTTCAGTAGACAGCTCTGGGACTCACACCATGGTAGGCCATATGGGAGTCTAGCGCCTTCACCACCACACCACCTGCTGGCCCTCGCTTTGGATTTTGAAAGCTCCATGCCAGGTTTTGCTCACTCTGCTCTGTGTGCTCCCGATCTTCACCTCTTGGCATCCACTTCACCATCACCCCACTGTGAGCTGTCCTCAGCTTTTACTCTAGATGGCTTTTCTTTCCCTGGACTCACTACCTCAACTCCTTCCATCCTGAGCTCAGATGTCAACATCCTAGTGAAGCCTTCCCTGTTCCTGTTATTAAAAATTGTACCCCACCATTCCTGGCACCTTCTAGCCCCTTTCCCTGCATTATTTTAATCCAACTCTTACCATCTTCTAATACACTATTTGATTTACTCATGTCAACCTAAAAAAGGGGGCTTAATCATAATAAATGAGGTGAAAACAGCTCATCTGAGCTGAGGGCCGAGGACGTCTTTCAGGTGACACATAGTGCAGTTTGTTTGCTAGAGAGGGTTCCTTTATATAACAAAGACAAAGGGCAAGAAGATGAGATGTTTCAGAAATTTGCAATGGTCCATTTAAAACAGTGCAGTCAACTGCTAGCTATACATTATTTGGTATGTCATGAATTTGGCAACATTTGATGAAGAAAGGGTGGGTGCTACATTGTAAATCTATAACCCTCTGCTACCTCAGTTTCCTTACAGTAAACCAAAAGCATGCTTTTTGGTCAATAACCCCAATAGGTATGGGAAATAACCAAGGCCTCATTGCTCATGCCGCTCTTGGGCCAGACAAACTCTGATGGATTTCACATTCCATAGATTGCTCTGAGCTGCTTTTCTTTCTCATTTATTGTGTTTATTACCTCTTATTGAGTTTATGCCATCCAACCAGAATGCAAGATTCACAAGGCAAGTTTTTCTTTGGTCTGTTTTTGTTCATGCCATATGCCCAGCACCTAAAAAGCAAAAGTTACTTAATAAAAACTTACTGAAAGAATGAGTGCATAAAAGTGTGAATAGATATTTTATGCTTGCTTGCTGTTCTGCTAACATCAGTTTCTGCCTCCTAGTGAACTGTCAAGGCCCTTCCCATTCACAGCCACCTTCTGTGCCTCCTTCGGGATTCATTTTTCCCAATTGATTGTTTGATCGGACCAGCTTTTTTGGACTGGACGTTTTCTCCAAGTCATTTTTTGAATGGACATGACTTATTTAGAGGTCAAAGCCCACCCAGGGGCATTCAGTAGTGATTACACACAGCACAAGAGCACTACATGGGCCACCCCCTCAAACAAGGGCTGTGGTGGGACAGGTTTTCCAAGATGCTCAATGATTTGGGTGCAGAGTAAGGGGTCAGCAAATTACCTCACCCAGCAGAGTTTCAGCAAGATGGCAGCAGCAATACCAGTCAGAGGTCCAAGTGAGCAATACATGAAACACATCCATAAAATGCGGTTTCAATACTAACTTATAAAAATAAAACAAAATGAGTATGACATACTCATTTTATAATTTTAGATGACATTTAAATGTGGCTTTAACAAAAAGCCCAAGGGAAGTTGTAGAGGAGCAATCAGGAATTTAGAAATTTGTTGCTTAAAGTGCCTTTGGGTTCTTTTTCCCTACCTTGAATGTTTTTAAATGTTATTCTCATTTCATATTGATTTCTAGCTGGCAGAGACTTCCAGTACATAACTTCAAAAGTGATATTTAAGAGGAATAAATGCACATATCTGCATTCCGTTTCCAAAAACAAATTGCAAAATACAGGTTGGAGGAATATGGTTTCATATCTGCATATATATATTAAACATTTAAAAAGTGGGGGATTATTTTTATTTTGTGTTGGCAATAACATAATATTTAGGAACAGTACAGGGTGTTAGAAACATAATATGATATCAAGTTAAATTTTGAAATATCACTAGAATGCAAAAATATTGTACTCTCTTTTTTTTTTTTTTTTTTTGGAGGGGTTTTTGCCATAGGGTGCTTGCACTCGCCCGACAGACAGAAACAGAGACAGAAAGCGAGAAATCACCCCCCAGGGGGGATGGCCACGCCGCAATCCCTTCTCCTCCATTCTCCTCTTGGGATCTTGGGCATGTACGCACACGCGCCCGGCGTGAGTTTAAGCCACCGGGTCCAGGACATGAACTGCGGTTGACTACATGGGAGTCCAGCGACATAGCCATTACGCTAACAGCTGGTCCCCTCTTCTTTATATACTTGGAATATTGGACTTAGTTCGAGATGCCATACTTTACTATGCACTATGTACATGTAGATGAGAGTGCAGAGGCGATAAGGAGAACATGAATAAAGGACAGATGTAAGAAGGCACATACTGGCTTCAGATGTTTACATGGCTGCATGTGGAAAGGGAACAAGGCTGCATATGCAAAAGGGAACTGGGCTGTCTTGTACTCAACAACTGTTAATACTAGATTCGGAGTCGTTTTAATAGTCACTGTATTTGTATTAATAATACTAAGCTAAGGTCCTATTCTTATGACTTTCCTCTTTCAGAGTTGTGCAAACTCATACTTGGAGTGGTTCTGTGCTTCTTCAAGACCACACAGCTGGGAAGTCATAAAACTAGGATTTGTCCACACCACTTGGGAGTTTAAATCCAGTGATGTTTTTAGCAACACCATAGCTACCTATCATAAGTGACGGGAGGACATTGGGGTGATCAGGTCTAATATCAAATGTAGGAACAGCAATGAATCTGATTATTTGTTTCAGCTCATGAAGAATTAGAATGAGGACAAACAAGAGGATAGCAAAGTGAGATATATCGAAGGAGACACACTCCCAACAGAAAGGGGAGTCCGCAAAAGTGGGTTGCTAACTTGGGGCTTTCCACAGTCAGAGCTATGGGCAGGCTCTCTGATAAGGAAGAAAATAGTTACATGGCAGTCTGAGTGATTTATTATCCCATTCTTTGTGGGGTCAGCAGACCATGTCAATCTGTACTTCTTGCTACAATGTAATAGTTAGCAAATAGAAACTGTTGCCCTTAGTTATAGCGTTTTGGACCCCAATGTAGCCAGTTCTTTTAAAAAACTAAGCAATTATGACTCTATCTTGGGTAAAGCTTGCTATGTCTCTATCTTGGGCCTTTACCACATGTGTATATTTAATATCCCTATCTCCTGCCTTATAAGGACACATATTTCAACATAGGGACCAGCAAGAATGTTCAACCATGAATACTGAGGTGAAGCAGTGAGTAGTTCCCCACCACTGGGCGTTCAAACACATGCTCGACAGTTATTTTGCAAGGATCGGGTAGTTCCTTCATTCTCAGAGATATAAGGAAGAATATGCTTACCTTAATAATAAAATATTAAAAACAAATGCTAATCATAGAGCTGAAGTAAACCCAGAAGTGAGGCCTACTGAATTTATGTGATTGAGCTGAGTTCATTCAGTAGTTATTGGAAAAAATACAGCAGCCAAACTTCATTCTCTGAATTTACCATCTAGTATTTTTTTCTAGGATAGCACTTACCCTAGTTTTAGTCCACTTTCTACTACTCTAAAAGAATACAAAGACTGGGTAATGTACAATGCACAGAAATGTACTTGGCTCAGGGTTCTGGAGGCTGGGAAGCCCAAGATTAAGGGGCTGCATCTAGTGAGGGCCTTCTTGATGTCTCCTGACATGGTTGGGAGCGCATCACATGGTGAGGAAGCACAAGTGCAAGAGGGAGACTGAAAATTAGGGCTTAACTGATTTTTTATCAGGAGCTCACTCTGATAATAACTCACCCATTCCATGACAATGGCATTAATCCATGTGTAAGAGCAGAGCCCTCCTGACCTTATCCCTCCTTAAGGTCTTGCCTCTTAACACCATCACAAAGGCAATTAAATCCCAATATGAATTTTGGCAAGGTCACTCAGACCACAGCATCCCTCATCTCATAACTGGGTAATGCAATGTGGAACCAGAAAGTATGGAAAGACGGGCAGGGATAGTATGTGAATTCCTGTAATGGGTTATTTGGCATGTTCTTACTTTATTGGTAAAAGCAAAAAATGTGAGTGGTACTTGGAGAGAGTTTAAAATGTTAAGCAGAGAAGGCCACATAGTTGAGAAAGGAAGGTTAAGGAAGGCAGGAACTATGGACTTCATTATATTTCCTTCCTGCTGAGTAGATGCTCAACCTGTGTTTGTTGGAATGAATAATGACTGCAACACTTTATTTATTTATTTATTTATTTATTTATTTATTTATTTATGCTGAGCACTGTGCTATGTTCTGGGGAGCCAAAAATGAATTGTCCTTTTAAGGAATAGAGTGTAGAAAGAAAAGACCACCAAGCAAAGCAATGGGGAGAAAAGTGCCAAGGATTATCATAGATGATAGAAAAAATGTTCTGTAAAACCAGAGAAAAGGGGCCAGCAAATGGCGTGGAGATTAAGGCACTGGACTCCCACATGGCTGAACGTGGTTCAAATACCAGACCTAATGGCTTGAAAATTACACCAGGCACATGTGTGTGCGTGCCCAAATGCTGAGAGGAGAACAGAGGCGAAGAGATTGTGGCATAGCCATGGTGGGGGGATGATTTCTCACTTTCCCTCTTACTATCTTTTTCCAGCGAGTGTACATGTCCTATAGCAAAACAAAACAAAAACCTAACAACAACAAAAACAGAAAATTAAAGGGAATTTAATTCAGTCTAAGTGTGTGGGATGAGGGTGTGGGTATGGTTAAAGGAGGGGATTTCAGGAAATATTCCAAAGAGGAAGTGATGCTTTATTATTATTATCTTGATGGCTAGTAGGAATTCACCTGGTTAAACAAGGGATTGATTTCAGATGGGGGAAACTACAGAAGCACGGTGACACAACCTAGTGAATCTCTGTGTGGTATATGCATACGGGGAGGACTTGAAGCTGGAGCTGAAGAGGTCAAGAGATCAGATTATAAATGGCCTAATATACCACAGTAACGAGCTTGAACCTGATTCATAAAGTGGAGCCAGGAAGGGCACTGAAAAGGGATGTGTCATGCTCTGGTCTGTTTTTGGAGCATTTTCTGACAGTGACATGGAAGTGAGGCAGAAGTGAAGTTAGAAAGGCTTGACCTAAAGAGTCAGAAAGAAGTCGAAATAGTGGGGACAGGCTTGTGAGTCTCAGAATGAAGTGGAAGAATTCATTGGATTTTAAGTCAGAGAATTCTGGTTGCCTAGTCCTTAGAATCCAAGATTGTCACAGAATAAGGGGACAGTGCAGTGAGTGGCAGAGTGAGTAATATGGAAGGCTGGGGACTGAGAGTACTTGGCCTCTGTGAGTTTATGGGGATTAGCTGATGACTCTTGCACTCAATTCAGGAAATGACATAAACACGATTTGCGCAATAAAATGAAAAGAACGAGGACTGTGAAAGTAAGTACACATGGAGAAAAAATATCTAGGAGTTGTAGAGATGGGGGAAAGGAGCCATTACTGAAGGGCCCCATCTGGATTCACTTCGCACTGTCCAGTAGAAAGCTCTTCAGAGACCAGTGCCCAATCCTGCCCTTGGGCGCACCTCCTCCTCTCGGGCTGCCTGCCTCCTCCAGCCACAGCGCAGACCCCCTCCTGGCATGGGAACTGCGGAGCGAGGGAACCCCAGCAAGCCCAGACTGAAACTCTGAGAATTTAATTCTTGGGGGCCATGCGGACAGTACTGGGACGACACACTTGAGGATGCGGCCAGAGGACACAAACGACTCTCCAAGGTGCCAAGTAGCGGGCCTTTCTTACGCCCGACTTCCTGACTGCAGGCCCCGGGCTCTTTCCACGACCCCACACTGCCTGCGGGGACCCGGAGCTCGGAACTGGGAGAGGGGTGGGGAGCGCAGGGCTGGCCTAGGTGCGTAGACGCGTCCCCGGTCGCCCAGCCCCCAGCCCCGGTGGGGCTCCCACCCCGCCCCCTTCCCGCGCCGGCAGGGGTCGCCGCGCCGCCGCCTCCCAGACGCGCGCGGGGTCGCGCGGACGCGGGTCGGGCCGGGTGCCGGGAGGTCGCCGGGCCACCCGCGCCGCCGCCCCCCGCCTGACGCACAGAGGGGCCGGGACGCGATTTGCCGCGAGTGACTGAAGCCGCCGCCGCTGCCGCCGCCGGGGCCGCTCCGCCCCCAGCCCGCCTTCCTCCCGCCTCGGCCTCCGCCTCCGCCCGCGCCTCGCTCGCGTCCCCGTGTCCTCCCGGCGCCCCGGAGCCGTCGGCCGCCCGCGCTGCCAGGTGAGTGTGGCCTCCGCACGGCTCCGGCGGCCGGGGCGGGAGGAGGCGCAGGCCCTGCAGCCGGCGGCCAGCGCGGCGGGCGGAGGCGGCGGGCCCGGCTTTCTTCTCCCGCGCGGGCCGCGGGGCGGCGGGCTGCGCCGTGAGGGAGGGGGACCCGCCCCGCTGGCTCTGCACCCCGTCCTCCCCCGGCCCTCCCCCGGTCCCCCCGCCGCCGCCGCCGCAGACAAAGCGCCCGAGGTGGGAGCCCGCGGCCGCCCCTGCCTCCGCGCCGCCTGCCGGGTGCGGCCGCGGCCCGCTCGGTCTGGGCCGCGCGCTTCTCGCTCCTGAGCGCCCTTGTTCATTTCTGGGTGAAAGCGACCCGAATCGTGCAACAGGTTTGGGTGTTCATCTTTATTTTCCGGTGGGTCCGGTCCTTCCGGCGTGCAGGGGCCAGGTGTGGCGCTGGCCTCGGGGCGAGTCCCCGTGTCCATGCCCGCGGCTGGCTCCTTTGTGTGACCGGTGACCAGCCCTGCCCGGTGGGTGGAGGACTCGGGCTCCAGGCCCCCGGGCTGCGCGGAGCCGGCTGGACGCCTCCCTCGCCGTTGGGGCTTGGCTTCCCCAGGCCTGCAGGAGGGCCACATCCCTTCAGCCTTTGGAGGAGTCACAAAGGGAAGGGAGAGAGCCGGCTGGCCAGAGTCCATCGTGGTGCATTAATTTTGTATATTTCGGGTAGACTCACAGCATTAGAAAAGAGCCATTCTGACCCGCTCTGGAGGATGTGGGTGGGATTTCACCCCGAAATGCACGGTTTGGACTTGCTGCTGCTGCTACAGCCCCCTGGTTCTCCTGGTGCTTTGACATCCTCTCACACAGACATCACCCCGAGAAGTTGGCGGTGCTGTTGAGGGAGTAACTAGACAGCAGCTGTTTGACAGGTCATTTCTTTCTTCATGTTTTGTCTGTGTCAGGATACCCACCGTGCATCCCAACATCGCTTGGCAAGTCCTCCAGTTTAAATTGCCACTCATAATACCCCCATGTTGGAAAATCTTTATCCATGTGGTTTTCTTTGGCATTAATAACGCTTATTTTCTTAGTGTGAGAAAATTTCCCCTTCAAGGAAGAAAACGTATTAAAGAACACTTTATTTACATACCTTGGGTCATGGCGAGACCTAGCTGGTTCCTTGGGTATGCTATTTTAGTTTAACAATGCTAAATAGAAGGAAAATGTCTTCCTTTTGCTTTGAGCAATAAAATACTCTTTGTTCTAGAACCAGGAAACCTTTATACCTAATACTTCTGTGGACAACAGTTGGTGACTGTCTTTACTCCATATCCAAATACATGAAAAAATCCCCAAATACCTACAAAGCATTACACCACTCTGTGGATTGTTTTTATGTCCTGAAATCCAGGAAATCATTTTGCTGAATATTTATTCAACTAAATATTTAGACTAAATTTAACCTTAAAAATCGGCCTACTCTTAAAATTTCCCTAACATTAGAAAAATGAATTGATTACATTTAAGGAGTGTACCAAACATTTTAATCCCTGTGAGTAATAATTGAAAAGAATAATTTGTGGAAAAGATTGGGAGCTAGGGATGGTCTAGAAACCTGACAGCAGGTGCAGAACACAGAAAGTGATAAATAGAAGTTGCCAAGTTGTATCAACCTCTGTTTTAGTAGATTGACAGGCATATAGTGACATTTAAACAGATAATCTTACTAATGACTTATCTGAAAACTGAAGGTCCATTGATTAAAAAAGAAAAACAAAACAATATACTGTGTTTTGGCTTTTTAAAAAATATATTTTGTAAGGACTCCTTGAAGCTTTTTTCACTCCCTAAAAATGAACTTGGTATTATGAATAATAAGGACATTTCTTTTGAAGAAATGAAATTTTACCAAATTAATCTGATTTGTAGAAAGTTTCTCTAGCATAATAGTTTTACTTTACTAAAAATAGCACCCATCTGTGTAACCTCTAACTACAAAGAGCTTTTATAGATATTACTAGCAACAGGAACAACTTCTGGAAAAAAGTAAGCTATTTAGTATAATAAAAAGGAGCGGAAACTAAACTACTGCTATAGTTTTCTCTAAGATATAATTAATATGCTGTATCATTCTTTCTTTTAAAGTGTACAGTTCTGTGGTTTAGTAAGTTTGCAAGATTGTGCAGACATCCCCACTAATTAAAGAACATTTCATCACTTTAAAAAGAAACTCATACTCAGTGACTGTCATACCATTCCCTGCCTTCCCAGTACATGACAACCACTAATTTACTTTCTGTTTCTATAGATTTTCTTATTCTGGACATTTCATGTGAATGGAATCATATGTTATATGGCCCTTTGTGTCATTCACTTAGCATAATGTTTTCACGGTCTTTCTATATCCTTATTATAGTAAGTATCAGAACATTATTCTTTTTTATGGCAGCATTTATTCTGTTGAATGGATATACCACATTTTGTTTATCCATTCATCACTTGACAGATATTTATCTTGTTTCCACATTTTGCTTATTTATTGTAATAATGCTTCTGTGGATACTCATTTACAAGTTTTTGTATGGATGTATGTTTTCAGTTCCCTTGGATTCTAGTCTGCTCTGTTACTAGTTATAGAAAATTCCTGGATCTGGGTAACTTATAAATATAGAGGTCTATTTTGCTCATGATTTGGGGGTCTAAGGGCCTTCTGGCTGAATTATATAGTAAAGAACATGAATCTGTGTCTCTGTTTTGGTCTCAGTCCCTCCTCATAACCCCCCTGGGAATCAATCTTGGGGGCCCCATCCTCAGGATCTTAATCCTAATCTCGCCTCAAAGGCCCCATTTACAGCGCCATAGTAGGATTGCATTTCACCCTTCACAGCCAGATCTGAACACCTGCATTTTAGGGGAACATGTAAATCACAGCAGGTGTATGTCTAGGTGTGGAATTGCTATGTCTTATGATAACTTCCTTTAACTTTTTGAGAAACTGCTAAACTGTCTTCCATAGCTACTGCATGATTTTACATTGTCACTAGCAATATACAAAGGCTCTGTTTTCTCCATATCCTTGCTAAGACTTGTGTTTGTCTTTTTGATGAGAGTCATCTTAGTGGCTGTGAAGTGGTATTTCATTGTGGTTCTCTTTCTTCTTCCCTTCTCTTGCTATAGGCCATATGCACTTGTCGGAGACAGAAAGAGGGAGAGAAAGAGAGAGAGAGAGAGAGAGCACCCCTCTCCCCCCAGGGGGATGGCCACCCCACAATTCCTTCTCTGGAATGCACATATGCCTGGAGTGTTTTTCAGGCCATCAGGTCCAGCAGCCAGCCTTGTGGGATCTAGCCATGTTCACCTCCCTGCCATCTGCTGGCCCTCATTGTAGTGTTCATTTGACTTCTGGTGTTTCATGTTCTTATCAGCCATTGGTATATATTTTTTGGAGAAATGTCTATTTATAATAGTTTTTAAATGTATGTTTCCACATGTATTTTCTCGTTTAATTTTTAAAATTATCCCATAGGGTAGGTTTATACCTTCCTTACTGCTAGGAAACTAAGGTGCAAACAGGTTCAGTCATTTGCCTGTTTTTTTAACCTTAAACAGTTTTGTGAGAGGCAAGATCTAAATGTAAACTTGGGTCTCTGACACTGTTTACTACATTCTTTCCACTTGATGGGGCATACAGAAGTTAAACTGTAAATTTTCTTGGCTAATCAGTGACCGAGTAGGGGGAAGTAAGAAAAAGTCACACCAAGCAGCAGCAAAGGAGCAGTTGTCATGGCTACACTGCCTCATATTCACTTCCATTTGTTAGGATTATTCCAATAAATTCCTTGTTTCTCCTATCCTATTAAGGTAGGTATAATTTCCACGTTTCCAGAGGGGAAACAGTTAGTAAACCTAGTAACAACCTCTTAGTGGCATGGTAATCCTAGAACCCACCCTTCATTCAGATGCATCATATTTTTTAATCCTGAGCAGCTTCCATGTTCTCTGTTTTCCCACTAATTTGTACCTTCTAACAGTAAAATAATAAGTTTTGTTTTCTACATAAACATTAAGGTTTTTCTGGGTTAAACTGAAATTCATTTTTATTTTGGAAGAGGACAGTTTGCCAGTTTCACTTTGACAGACAGACTTATAAGGTACTTATTTTAGTTTTTATGTGCTCTTCCGTATCAGACATAGCATGTATGCAGAGTTCTCAACTCCTCAGAGGCTAGGCAGGGACCATATGGTGTTATGTATTCATCTTTGTGTGTTCATCTCGAGTAATGCCTGACACATAACAAGAACTCTTAACTTGTGTGGAATGAATCCATACAAGTGCTTTAAAAACAAAATCTGCAACTCTCTTTTAGAATAAAGGAGGTATCAATTCCAAGAAAAGAAGGTATTTATTTCTGACATGACTTGGAAAATAATAAATGTTAGGAATTACAATTTGACTTATAACTCAACACCTTATCTTACAGAAGGAAGCAACTCTTAAAACAGGCTTAAAGTACCTAGTACCAGCACAGGTCTGTTTCCTAGTACTTAGCTCAGTGCCCACACACAGCAGTTGTACTCTTCGCATTTGTTAAATGCGTGAATGACCAGTGAGTGAATGAAAGAATCAGTTTTCATTATAACAAGTAGAGGAGATAAGGAAGTAAATATTTAGGTCATACTTTTCATTTATATACTTAAAACTGTGAAATGCGATAGGCTAAAATTAAAATAATGTGTGGTTATGTAGAGTAAAAGCTGAAAATCTCTCTTCTCTTGTTGTCTTCCTTCTCTTTACTCCTAAGATCCACCACTCTTATCTCAGGTAACCACGGTTAACAGCTGAAGGTCTACATTTCCAAATGTTGCCTTTATATTTGTATGCATGTACAAATATGTATTTGCATATCTGACCATATATCCATATGTGTACATTCACAATAATTTTCTATACAAATGAGACCATACTATACCTAAACCTTTGTTTTTCACTTAAATATATTAAGTTTTTGTATCTATACTCAGAAAAGATAAAAATAATATTTATATTTCCATTCTAGTTAGCTATTTTTGCCTGGACCTGATGTCAAGATTAAGCCAGCCTCCAAGGATGAATGGGATACTGTCCTTTTTTCTGTGTTCTAGAACAGTCTAAAATGTCTGCTGTGTAAACATTTATTAAAAATCACCTGACAACTGTGGAGAAGGCAAGAGAGCTGAAATGACCTTTCTAAGGTTTCTGGGTTGTATTCTTCTATCAGGTTTCAGCATTTGTTTTCTGTTACTTTTTATGAGCAAGTAGACAAGGTAAATAATTAAATGGTTCAATATATGCAGGAGTCTTGGGCCTTTCTCTGAAATAGAGCCAGAGTAGAGTCATACAGTTCTGTTAACTTGTTCTTCAACCTTCGGCAGGTTGCTTTTGTGTTTGTTTATTTTTATTGACAGATTTTTGCTATAGGTGCTTGAGCTTGCTGGAAAGACAAAGAGACAGAAAGCACCCCTCAGGGTTGGATGGCCACACTGCAATCCCTCTCTCCTCCGTTCTCCTCTAGGGATCTTGGGCACACATGCACATGCACCTGGCATGAATTTAAGCTGCCGGGTCTGGGACTTGAACTGTAGTCGACTATGTGGGAGTCCAGTGACATGACCATTACGCCGTCTGCTGGTCCTGACAGGTTGTTTACTCTCCTCAAAGTTCTGTTTCCTCATCTGTAAAAGGAAAGTAATCATAACTCATAGGAGCCATGGAAGTGTGAAATGAGATATAAGCTAATATATGAAAAGGCTACATAGCTTCATCTAATAAAAATGAAAAAAATTAATAATAAACATGCTATACAAATATAAATGTGTTACTGTGGTTATTATAATTGTGTTCTAACCTAATAAGAACAAATTTAAAAGGGTCCGATGTTAGAGTTAGGGATGGTTTCCACTGAACAATTGGAAAGATCTATAAAACTTCCCAGACCATTTAGAATTTAATTTTGATAGACAATAATTTCTAAATAGCCATACTCTTGAGTCAAGTTAGTAGGAGGAAACAGTAAACAGACCTGGACTGTTACTCACTTTTTAGACTTGTGACTTTGGACAAGTTAATTTCTCTCAGTACAATGGGATAACAACACCTGTTTCACCATGTAGGTAATAAGGAAGGAGATTAGTGTAGTATCTGGCTTGTGATAGGTATTCAGCTTGTTTTTATATATTTTTTCTTTGAATGTTGTAAGTGCCTACAATGGCAAACATGAGAGATTGGGTTCTGCTATTTTAAGGTTGCTTGGTTTAGGGGACCATAAGCCCCAAGACAAAGTTTTAGTCTGTACTGTACCTCCCAGTCTTTGACCTTGGAAAAGTCCTCTAACTGCTCATATCCTTCCATTTCCTTACCTATAAAAAAAGACCAAGAAGGCTGGTCCATGGTACAACAGTAATGGACTCAAGAGAAGTTGGGTCTCACATGGCAACTACAGTTCAACTCTCTGGCCTGACCAGCCTGAAAAATGCCTGAGATTTGACAGGCTGGAGAACTGGAGGGAGAAATCACTTCATGACCAGACACAGTGGAGGGTGCTTCTTCTCTCTCTCTCCCTCCCACTCTCAAATGCATGCATGCACATATGCTCTATCATAAATAAATTAAAAAAAACACACACACAAGAGAACTAACATTTAACAGGGATCTATTTTATATGCCTTGACAAACCCCATCTTGTTTAATCCTCCCAACAATCTTATCAGATAAAGATGATAATGATTTCCTTTTTTAATAGATGAGAAAACAAAGTTGAAGAAATAGGATTTTTCTAGGTCCTCTTGGTGGACTCCCCAGTTAATGGAGATGTTCCCAACAATCTTATCAGATAAAGATGATGATGATTTCCTTTTTTAATAGATGAGAAAACAAAGTTGAAGAAATAGGATTTTTCTAAATCCCCAGTTAATGGAGATGTTCTTTCACCTATTATAACTGTCCCCTCCTGGGAATGATTGGGCATGCGTCTGTGTACAAGAATTCCAAATGAGTATACTGGAAATTGAAATACTAAGTGTATAAAAAAAAACTAAACTTGTGTAGGATAATACTATTTACTTATTAATGATTTTCATTAATAAAATATAGAGGATTGTTAATGTGTTCTAATGCCTATACTTAAGAGTAGTTTAAGTTTTTTAAATAGTTTGTGTTGCTCATCATCACATTACCTAAATAATTTATTATGTAATCTTCAGTGGGTTTGCAATTTGATTAGGACAGGGAGTAGGTAGTGGTAATAAGAGAAATGTAAGCTTGTTTGATGGTGGTGTGTGTGTTTGTGTGTGTGTTTAAGAGATGGAGGTATAGTTTTCTGGCAATTTAGCATTTGCAGAAACAGCAGATTCTTGGAAAGATGTGGAGAAAAATCTGCATTATAATTTATTGTGTTAGTGGACTTAGGGTCATTTAGAAAATAAACCTACCTTTGTCAGCTGGTTTGTAAAGAGCTATTGATTATGTTCTTGAAAGACAGTAATATTGTCTTTCCTTTAATAGAAGTTGCCAAAGCTTTTGCTTTTAAGTTTCGTTTTCTTTGATCAGATTCAGTGATCTCGATTTGATATTTTTGAAAGCTTTGTGCCAGGTATATGCAAAACAGAGAATACTGTTGGGCCATCACAGATGAAATTAATGATTCAGTAACAGTATAAAAGGTTTAAGAATTCTATTCATTGAAGCTTCAATTAGCATATTTATTTAGTTGGAGTAGAACTTGGTATGTTTAGTTTAGAGAATTTTTATCACAATAGGCCTCTATGGCACTATGTAAATTCTCATTGACATTGAATGTTTCTATTTTTGCAAAATGCAAACCACCATGGGGCTATATTTAAGAACTAGAAGAGATGGGTTTTGTCTACAAAGAGTTTGTAATCTAATCAGGGAGGGAGTGAAGGAAGAGATCTTGTGAAAGGAGAGAAGACTTTTTAAAGCTTATGCTCGCTCTTTGTAAAATCGCTTTTCCTGAATTGATCGCTCTCCTGAGGGACCCTAGCAAGAATACCTTTGAAGACTGGTGGTTGTGGACCTTGTATATCTTGATTACTCTATAGGGTTCTCTTTGCTTTTATTTCTTCTAAGTACCAAGATCAGTTCTCTTTCTGAGTACTTTTCTATTAATCTTGTATACTGTGGATGGATTCTTCCTTTCTGTGGTAACTACTAGAAAGCAAAAGCTAGTTTCCTGACCTGTCCCAGAGTTGATAAGTAGCTTTAATGCTGTACTATTTTAAGCCTTTTCTCTTGCATATTTTTGGTTCTTTACTTGCTTTTAATTTATTGACTCTTTATAGTTCATGTATTCTTTGTGTCTTTAATCTTTCTCAGAACAAAGTGGGGTATATGTAAATAAATATACAAGAAAGAAGGAACATACGGAAGTAAATGGGTTACTGTAGTAGAGACAAGACAGGGCAAATACATTTAATTTACTGGGCCAGCATTGATTGATACTGGAGACTGTCTGGAACACTGCACTGAGAAGTAGCTGGAGGCAGGATCTAAATTTATTGGATAGAGTACTGTGATCACTGAGTAATGTTTATTGTCATGGATAGGAGTAGTGATGACATGAATGCCTATATTTGCTGTCCCTAGTATAGGTAAAATATACAAGATGCTAAGTAGCACAATCGGTGGGTGGTTTTTAAGTATAGAGCTAGATTTTGTAGAAAGAGATGTAGATTTGAGGAAAGGCTGGTGTTATATTAGAACTTGCAGTCAAATTGTTTACTTTGGAATAAAATGACTAGCGTATTAGGAAGAAGTGAAGTTGGTGGGAAAAGTGAGGAAAAGGATATGGGAAACCTTAGTGGATAGATGAAGGAGATGAGATTATTATTATCTCTTATTTCCTAATTTTTTCCAATTAATCCCATATTCTATTTTCTGTCTTTGTCTTAATTCTGGTCATTGTTCACCTTTTCCTTTTAAAAGCTAATTATTTTAGGTACTATATTGATATTTCTCGAAGTTTAAAATGTATAAGTGTACATTTTAATTGTCTTCCTTTTATTCCTGTTCCTTAACTATGAGTTCTTTCCTCCACAAAGTCAACTGATATCATTAGATTTGTATGTATTTCTCCAGAAATACATTGTATATACATAGGTATTTAATTTTCTTTTATTATTTCCTTTTATGCTAGATTAACTTTCTCTTGCTAAAGGGCACATGCTACTGAGAGAGGGAAAGAAAGAGAGAGAGAGAAAGTAAAAGCACACACCCCATCCAGCCCTGACTATGCTGCAGTCCTTTTTCCCATCAGGACCTTACATGCACTGGCATGTTTTTTAAGCTACCAGGACTGGACTCAAAACCTTGTCTGCCATGTGGGATCTGGCTGCTTCTATGAAGGATTTAACTGCTGCACTTGGGATTAACTTTGTCGGTAGTTTTAATCTGATGTAATGGAATGTTTGATACTTGTTGTCATTAATGTTAATTTATCCCCAAAACCATTCTCCCTGCTCCCCACTCCCATCACTGTAAAAATTAGAAGTGCTGAATCATGTATTTTTTTCCCAGCTGAATGGGGCTAGTAGTAGTGGTGGTTCTTTGTTGTTTCCTTGAGTTTGAGTTTCAGTTTAGAATCCATGTGGTCAACCTAGCCATCCATGTACTGCTATATGCCCTTCTTTCCCCAGGCATCCATAGTTTATTTACCCCTCAATGCATAAAGGCTACAAGAACTCTGAGACATAAGGACAGATTACTGAGAGTTGGAGGGGAGGAGAAAATGCAAAAATGGCCACTCTGGTGAAATAAGGAAAGAGATCAAACCGGGAGAAGGAAGTAGGCATGATGAAAATGGAATTTGGATTTTTAGATTTAGAGAATCTTGGGTTCCAAATAACTAAGGTTAGCAGAGTGCTTAGGGCAAAGGAAGGTTTAACTTTTGGACTGAGTTCATCCAGGCATGGTATTAATACTAAAGCAATTTTCCTAGTGGTCTTAGCAAAATAAATAACAAAGCTCAGGGCTGACCAGACAGTCACGAAGTGGTAAAGTGCAGTGTTCTGTGAGGCATTCACACATGGGAAAGTTCCTGATGCAAGTCCGGAGACCTTCCTGAGGATGCTGGGCACATGCCTGTTCATGAGATTGGTTGAAGACTAGGAGTGGACCACAATGCCCAGACTTTGTTGGAGATGCTGTTCCTCTCTTCTTCTCTCACTATTGAAAGAAAGAGACTTTAAAAACAACAAAAAAGCCTATACTCTCTGAATTTTACCAAGTCAAAGTAAAATCTGAAGATTTCTCCTAGCTGCCTTAAAATACAAAATAAGTTTGTGAAAAGACAGCTCAGTTTTGATAGGGTAAACTGGAAGATGGTAGACTCCTGGGACAGGAGGAATGAAGGAAGCCCTAGAGAATTTAAAGACTGAAGTGGAGTTTAAAGGTGGCTCAGAAGGCACGGATTTTTACAGTTTTCACTAGGTCTTGGTTTATCTTTACTCACAGACCTGACCTCCTGTGATGGGTTGCATTGAAAATGCTGCAATACAACAATACTGTTTCAAATTACCTTCAGGCTAGGTGTATAAAATTTATATAAAACATAAATGAATGTTGTGTTAAGATTTGGGCTTGGGACCTGCAGATGGCATAATGGTTACGTTGCTGGACTCCCACGTAGTCAACCGCAGTTTGAGTCCCAGACCTGGCAACTTAAAACTCATGCTGGGCGTGTGTGCGTGCCCGAAATCCTGAGAGGAGAATGGCATGGCTCTTCCCCCTGGGGGATGATTTCTCGCTTTCTCTCTCTCTGTCTCACAGTGACTGCATGCACTCTATAGCAAAAACTTATCTAAAAATTTTTTTTAAGAAAAGGAAAAGAAAAGATTTGGGCTCTATCCCCAAGATATGTCATGTGTGTGCAGATACTTTAAAATATGAAAAAATCTCAAGCCTAAAACATTACCATAGCAACATAACCATTATGTCATCTGCTGGTCCTGTCTTGATTTGATTATTTTTATTTCTTTTTCTTCCTAGAGCTCTTGCAGTATGGTGAGTAATATTGGTAAGAGTGGACATACTTGCCTTGTTCCTTATATTAGGGAAAAGCATTCAGACTTTCACAATTAAGTAGTATGTCATTTTTGAGTGTTTTATAAACTTGATCAAGTTAAGATGATTCTTTGGTTTTGGTATCGGGGTAATATTAGCTTCATAAAATGAAATGGAAAATGTTCCCTTATTTTCTGTTTGCTGGAAAGGTTGTGTAGAATTGGTGTTAATTTCTCTTTAAGTATTTGATAGACTTGGCCAGTAAAACCATCTAGGCTTAGCAATTTCTTTCTTCTTTTTATCTTTCTCCTCCTCCTCCTCCCCACCCTTCTGCTTTATAAATTGTGAATTCATTTTCCTTGACAACCTAAAAGCTAAACTATTTTATACTAGGTGAGTTGTGGTGATTTGTGTTTGTTGAGAAAGAGACTCATTTAGCCTAGGTTGACCAATCAGTGTGTGGTGGTATTCATAGTACTCCCTTTTGCGGCAGAATCGGCCAAGATTTCCTTATTCACTCCTGATATTTGTAATTTGTATCTTTTTTTTTTTTAATTTTTGCTCCTTCTTTTTACATTTTCTGCATGCTTTGGGTTTATTTTACTCTTCTCCTCAGGTGAGAGCTTAGATAATTGATTTGATATTTTTTTTCTTTAAAAAAATATTGCCAGAGGACACCTGTGCTCACCAGAGAGACACAGAGAGGGACACACAGAGAGAAAATGAGAGAGAGAAGGAAAGGAAAGAAAGTACCCCTTGGTGGGGCATGGTCATGCTGAAATCTCTTTTCTATCTCTTCACCCTGCCTGGATTTGGGGCATGCTTACACATGTGCCTGGTGTGTTTCTCAAGCAACCAGGGCCAGGATTTGAACCTTATCATCAGCCATGTGGGATCTGGCTTCCCCAGTCACCACAGGTCAGAGGACTGACTGTTCTCTTCTTCTCTATTGTATCCATTTACTGCTATGAATATGTCTTTAGCATTTCTTTAGCTATGTTTCATATTTTTGATACATTTTCATTTTCACTCAGGTCAGTGTATTTTAAAAATTTCCCTTGAGACTTCCTATTGGCCCATAGATTTTGTAAGTTTTTGTTTTATCTATTCACATATACATTGTGCATTTAAGTCATACCCAAATGTTTACCCTCCTAAATAACATCATCAGAAGTAGCATTTGGGGACAGCTTTCATCTTCTGAGTTTTCTAGACTTTTGTAAATCTTAGAAGCAGTTAGGCTTTGCTTAGAAAAATGATCTTATATAATGTATTCAGAGTTGATATTAAAAGTTTAGAAAATATGTACATGGCCCTCAACACTAATTATAGCTAATGCCTAGTTAGATAATTAAATGTATATACCCAAGTGGAAGTTGATAATGGGAAATCAATTCTTGTTTCACATGTTCCTTAAAGTTGGATTTTGGCAGACTACTGAGTTGATGTTTCCAGTGAGTTTTATCATAAGCCTTCTACTTTCAGTTGACCACCTTTACATGCATCATTGAAGTGTGTTACTTAGTGTCTAAGTGATTGTAGTAGTTTAAATCCATTGTGACTAGAAAACATATTCTGTATAATTTCAATTTATTTTCAGTTTGTCAAGGGTTTGCTTTATTAGTCAATTCTGTCTTGGTATGGTCTATCTTAGTATATGTTTCACAGTCATTTAGAAAAAGAGTATTTTCTGCTGTTGCTTGGTAGAGTGATGTGTAAGTATTGCCTACATCCTGTTGGTTGATCTAGTGTTGTTCTTCTATCCTTGTTGAGGTCTCCTATGTCTTTGTTGATTCTCTAATTGTCCTGTCAGTCATTGAGAGAGAGAGGTTGAAATTTCCCAACTATAATTTTGTTTCTGTTAAGTTTTTGTTTCATATATTTTCCAACTTTAGTATTTGGTAGATATGCGTTTAGGATTGCTTTATCTTCCTGATGGATTGGCCTTTTGATCATTATATAATGTACATCTCTACCTTTGGTAATTTTCTTTATTCTGAAACCTATTTTATCTGGTATTAACATAACAACTTTGACTTTCCTTTGGTTAATGTTTACATCTTCCCCATCCTTTTTATTTTTCAGTCTGCCTTCATAGTATATTTAAAGTGAGTTTCTTATAGGCATTATATATTTGTGTCATTAAAAAACAATCCATCCTGTTAATACCTCTTAATTAATATAGTTTTAAGCTACATTTAATTAAGTTATTGGTATGTTAGGGATTAGATCTGTTTTTTTTTTTGTTTTTCATTTCTGTTTTCTTTTTCCTGCCTTCTCGAGCATATTAGAATTTTACTTGATTTACCTATTGTGTTTTTGAGGACATTTTTGTGTGTGTGTGTGTGTGCTTGTGGTGGTTACACTAGGTATTTTATTATGTGTACATAATTTATTGTAGTCTAGTGTTGTTATCATTTTTCTAATTTGACTAAAGTATAGGAACGTTTCCTTCCCTTATGTCTCTTTACCATGCCTTGTTTATAATTGTCTTAAATTGTTTCTGTATGTGAAATTAGAACCATGTTAGACATTTACAACTTCACGTCAGCCATTAAATATAATTTAGAAAACTCAAAAGGACAAGGAAACCTATTGTATTTACCACATTTTTACGTATCTTATTTTTGTTTCCTTTCCTTACATTTGATAGTTCTCTCTTTTTTCATTATCTTTTTGTTTAGAGAATTTCTCTCAGCCATTCTTTTACATCTGTTGGTGACAAATTTGGTTAGTTTTTCTTCATGTGAGATTGTCTTGATTCTCCCTCATGCCTAAAAAGTATTTTTCTTTTTTTTTTTTTATTATCTATTTTTTTATTACATTGAATTACATATAACTTTACAGTGTATTACATTGCTTTTTCAAAAGGGAATGCCATGCATGTCAGTCAGTACAGAGACATTAATCTCCCCGCTTCAACATTCAATATCTTTCCTATGTTTCCCCCAATCATTATTATTATTATTCTAATTATTTTTTATGATAAACATGATTTTTTTTTCCAATTATCAGATCATAAAGTTCCCAACAATAGGAAACGTAGACTGCACTCAGGGCTGGACCAAGGGTGGGTCTCGTGCAGCCCCGCAAATGTAGGTGAATCTCCATGGAACACAGTTTCAGGAACGCGGCTCAGGAAAGCAGAGACGGCCATCAGCGGTTGCGGCACGCGGGGCAGATCCCGGCCACGGCACGCGGAGCAGAGCCCCGGCCACGGCACACGGGGCAGACCCCGGCCAAGGCACGCGGGGCAGACCCCGGCCACGGCACGCGGGGCAGAACCCCGGCCACGGCACGCGGGGCAGAACCCCGGCCACGGCACGCGGGGCAGAACCCGGCCACGGCACGCGGGGGGCAGACCCCGGCCACGGCACGCGGGGCAGAGTCCCGGCCACGGCACGCGGGGCAGAGTCCGGCCACGGCACGCGGGGGCAGACCCCGGCCACGGCACGCGGGGGCACGCGGGGGCAGACCCCGGCCACGGCACGCGGGGCAGAGTCCCGGCCACGGCACGCGGGGCAGAGTCCCGGCCACGGCACGCGGGGCAGACCCCGGCCACGGCACGCGGGGGCAGACCCCGGCCAGGGCACGCGGGGCAGAAGTCCGGCCACGGCACGCGGGGCAGAGTCCCGGCCACGGCACGCGGGGCAGAGCCCGGCCAAGGCACGCGGGGGCAGACCCCGGCCAAGGCACGTGGGGGCAGAGCCCGGCCACGGCACGCGCGGCAGAGCCCGGCCATGGCACGCGGGGCAGAGTCCCGGCCACGGCACCCGGGGCAGAGCCCGGCCAAGGCACGCGGGGCAGAGCCCCGGTCAGGCCGGACCTCCGGATAGGGCATGCGGAGCAGAGCCCCAGCCACGGCACGCGGAGGCAGACCCTGGCCACGGCACGTGGGACAGGGCCCCGGCCACGGCACGCGGGACAGGGCCCCGGCCACGGCACGCGGGGCAGGCCCCGGCCACGGCACGCGGGGCAGACCCCGGCCATGGCACGCGGGGGCAGACCCCGGCCACGGCACGCGGGGCAGAGCCCGGCCAAGGCACGCGGGGCAGAGCCCCGGTCAGGCCGGACCTCCGGATAGGGCATGCGGAGCAGAGCCCCAGCCACGGCACGTGGGGGCAGACCCTGGCCACGGCACGTGGGACAGGGCCCCGGCTAAAAAGTATTTTTCTTGAGTATAGGACTCTGAGTTGACTGTCTGTTTTTCAGCACTTAATAAATATTGTGTCACTTCTTTCTGGCCTCCCTGGTTTCTGATGAGAAATCTACTGTCTTTTAAATTGTTTTTTTCTCCTGTGGGTATGATTTCATTTTTTTTTTCTTTTCTAAATGCCTTCTTTGTCCTTGGTTTTCAGATTAATTATGATGTGAGTTGGCACAGATTTCTTGGGAGTCTGTATTGTATTTTGGGTTCATTCAATTTTTTGAACTTGTTTATGCCTCTTGCCAAATTAGGGGAGTATTTTGCCCTCTTTTTTTCAGGCACCATTTCACTCCCCTCTTCCCTTTATCTTCTTCTGGGGCTCCAGTGACATAAATGTTTGATCTTTTGTTGCAGTCACACAGGTCCTTGATCTGTCCATTTGTTTTTCTGCCTATTTCCTTCTCATTATTAAGATTGTGTAATTTCTACTGTGTCCTTATTTACTAATCCTTTCATCTGTCTCACTATTCTCCTATTGAACTCATTTACTGAACTTTTAATTCAGTTATTATAATTTTCAGTTATAACATTTTCGTTTGGATCTTTATATCTTCTGATTCTTTGTTGAGTTTTTCTGTTTAGTGAGGCTTTCTAATTTTTTCATTCATTGCAGACATGCATAATTGCTCATTGAAACGTTTTTATCATGAGTACTATTAAATTTTTTCAGATAATTCTGAAAGCATCCCATGTGGGCGTCACTTACACAGCAAGGATGTTGAGTACTGGAGATGAGATATTTTCATATATAGGGCTTGGATCTCTACTTGACCTTCTATAATTCTAACCTGTTAGGAGTGCTGGGTACCTCATAAACTTTCCAGGGTGGAAGACAGGCTCCCTCCTCAGCCTTTACTCGCATAGGAGGGAATGGGGCCATGATGTTTTGTATTGTGTTTGACTGGAGTAGAACTACTACTATCTAAAAGTTTTCTCTTTTGCTAGCCTACTCCTTCCTGGTTTTGGGGGCTAAAGGCTTTTTGGAATCTTCTTCCTTTTTTTTTTTTTTTTTTTTTTTGTATTCTGTTGATGTTTCTACGTTGTCAACATTTCAGCTACAAGTCTGAGATATAATGAGACAAAAAGAAAACCCAAGAAATTCACCACTGTGTTGTTGCTCCTCAATCCCTAGGCCAGTCTTCTTTTCTCTCTTCACAGATTTCTCATTCATGTTTTATGTAGAATGACTAGAGCTTTTACTTGTATTTATTGGGAGGAATAGGAAAACATATATCTACTACCTCTTCCCAGAAATGGAAAACTAGGACAAGATCACTTCTTTTAAAAAACAAACAAACAAAAAATCTCTAGTGACTCTCCATTGTCTGTAGACTTAACATTTAATTTTCTTAGCCTGTCATTCGGAGGCCCTATGCCTAGCTTTTCTCCTCTTTACTAACTTTTGTTTGTCTGCATCATCCCATAACGCTGAACTTTCTTTTGTTTGCAAGATTCTGCATTTCTGCTATCTCTGTAGCAAGGCCTTGAACAATTTATTCTTTTGCCTGAAATGCCCAATCTTTCATTTCAATGTAGTATGTTCTTGAACTTTGTAACTTGCAAGGTTTTAGGTGTTTGGCTGCATCATCAATTGTTTTTAAAGAGTTGAGTCTGGAATTATTATAAAATGTCAAAACAATAATGTTCTAAACTATAATAGTTTCATATTGCTTATAAAGTAAGGTAATTATGGTAATTTTGATTGCTAAAATATCTGTGTCACTGACAAATGATTGGGGAGACCTATTTTTTGTTGAATATTAGACTTAAATATTGGAATACTAGATAATTTAAAGATTTACATATAGTAGAATGATAGGTCTGTAAGGATAAAGTGTTATTAGTGGTAAATGTTGTTCTTATATTTTGGTGTTTATAGTTAGGTAGACCTGGCCAATGGTGTTGAATCCTAGCTGTACAGTATTGTCATTTGAGAGCCTTGAAATGATTCCTGTGGCCAGGTCCAAACCTAAAGATTCTATGTCAATTGTTTTGGAGTGGGACGCTGGCATTTATATTTTTTAAAAGTTCTCAAGTGACTCTAATATGTTGCCAGGTTAAAATGTAAATGAACACTAGTGATTTTAGTCACTTAGAAAGTTCTGTCTGGGAAGACTTCCACCTATACAGCTTTGAACTTTGTCTTTCAAAGTTATACCTTAGCAGATTTGTTAAAACACTATTGTATATCCTGCAGTTGACTCACCCATGTGATTGTAGCATAACATGTATATGAAATACAATCTGGTTTGGGAAGAGAAGACAGTATTTTGTGAAAATAGATTTCTTTAGTCAATTTAAAAGTATAAAATCCAAGATTATCTTTTTAAATATTTGTTTTAATTCTCTATCGTTTTTTTTTTTAAAGGTTGTTGTAGGAAAAATGCAGGAAATAAAGTATCCTATATATATATAGCCCATTTAAACTGTGGAATGTTTTGTTGTTTTATTACTTTATTTTAATTTTTGGTTTTGCCATTACAGGGTGTGTGTACTTGCCAGAGAGAGAGAAAGAGAGAGAGAACTATCACCTCCCTCCAGGGAGGACAGTCACACCACAGTTCTTTCTCCTTCATTCTCTTCTTGGGATCTTGGGCATGCATGCACTCATGCCCAGTGTGTTTTTCTCAAACTCTTAAATTCGGGACTAGAACCGTGCAGTCTGCCATGTGGGATCCAGCTGCCTTCATCACCACGCCCTCAACTGACACATAAACTAAAAATTTTTGTTATGTTGGTAGTCTTAATATGACTTTGAATATTTATTTTCTTTTTCAAACACTAAGGTATATAGTCGATAAGATATAGATATCTCCACTAGTTGTAAACAATTATAGTTATAATTTACTACTAGAGCAGGAAAATCAGATTTTGGTAATCATTAGTAAGTATTGCATTCTTGGATGTCTTATGATAAAATCAGTGTAGACATTAGATATCTGAGTAGTTAGTATATTTAACTTAGACTGATAGCAGTTTTAGTTTCTAATAATAAAAGTAATTGCTACTCAGGAAAGAAGGACAAGTCAGAAAGAAAAAAAAAGGGAAAAAAGAGGTCAATTAATAGAGAACATAGAGGGGGAAAAAAAAAACCCAAAGATAAAAATTCAATTAACCTCTCTGAGGAAGAAGAAATTAGGTGCTCTGGTTCATTATTTATTTTAGGGACACACATTCAGTTCAGTTCATTATATGTGACCTCTATAAGCAAAATACAGAAAGAATTTTAAAATGACACTGAGTTTTATTTATATGATTAGTACTTTATTAAATAATAAGTTTCTCATTTCTAGTTCCTAAGAAGTGGCATGGATTGGGACCAACAGATGGTGTAGTGGTTACGTCGCTGGACTACCATGCAGTCCACCACAGTATGAGTCCCGGACTTGGTGGCTTAAACTCATACCGGGCGCATGTGCATATGTACGGACCCAAGATCCTGAGAGGACAGTGGAAGAGAAGGGATTGCTTCGCAGCCATCTCCCTGGGGGGGGTGAGGGGGGTGATTTCTCACTTTCTGTCTCTCTGTCTTTCTAGCGAGGGCATGTGCCCGATAGCAAAAACTGCAAAAACTGCAAAAACTGCAAAAAAAAAAAAAAGAAGTGGCATGGATGAGAGGCCTACTTCAAAAAAGCTGAAACTTTGTATTAACTTTAAAGAATGATGGTGACAGTTATTGGAGTTTTGCAAATTATCTGTCAATTGTTCTGTTTTTTTAAAATATGTTCTGAATGGGAACCAGCAGTTAGCATAATGGCTATGTCGCTGGACTCCCACGTAGTCGACCGCGGTTCGCGTCCCGGACCCGGTGGCTTAGAACTCACGCCGGGCGCGTGTGCGTACGTGCCCAAGATCCCGAGAGGAGAATGGAGGAGAAGGGATTGCGGCGTGACCATCCCCCCTGGGGGGTGATTTCTCGCTTTCTATCTCTCTGTCTCTCTCTGTCTGTCTGGCGAGCGCACGCGCCCTATAGCGAAAACCTCTCAAAAAAAAAAAAATATGTTCTGAATGTAATGTTTTTGTTAATATATATTTTTATGGAATTTTAGAGTTTTGGAGGAATTAATCATAGTAAGATTTCTAAGGGAAGATCATGAGAAAACTTTAGTTTTCATTATCTTGACAGTTTTCTAAGGACTTAGGATGATCATACTTAATGATTTTAAAATCTGTGTGCCAAATTAGATCATCTAGTTTTTTTTTTTTTTTTTTTTTTTTTTTTTGAGAGAATTTTACTATAGGGTGTGAGCACTCACTGAGTAGACAGAAGAGACAGAAAGTGAGAAATCACCCTCCTCCCTCCCCCACCCCCCCACACCGAGTGGGGTTTGCCATGATGCAATCCCTTCTCCATTTTCCTCCTGGAATTTTGGGCACTCACACATATGCACCTGTTGTGAATTTTAAGCCATGGGTCTGGGACTCAATCTGTGATTGATTATGTGGGAGTCTAGCAACACAAGCTTTACACCGTCTGCTGGACCCAGATTTTCCATCTTCTATTGTAGCAAGAGGTAAAAATACCAACTCCCATGGACTCTAGTCTCCAGCGAGATAGGACTCTCCATATCCCCAAACTTTGAGAAGATATTTTGAGGTTACCCTTTATGTTCCTGAGTATTAGGCCTATTGTATTTTGAATGCCATGTCTAGTTATCAATGATTATTTCAGAAAGTAATCACTTTCCTTATTTTTAAAGAAAATAAACTAAATCTTAATAAAAAGTATCCCTTAAAAATACATCCATACTCAAGGCTGGCTGGTGCTGTGGTGGTTAAGGGCACTAGACTACCATATGGCTGACCACAATTCAAGTCCTGGACCTTGTGTGTGTGTGTGTGTGTGTGTATTTAAATAAAATAATTCTAAAAACAAAAATACTTCCGTACTAAGCCATTTGCCTTACATTTGTTGAGTATGTTCTGAACACTGCTTTGGGTTTGTAGGGAAGAGTCAGACACAATGGTAAATAAAATTGGCCCAGTCCCTTACCTCCTGGAGCATATACATTTAATAAATGCTAAATTATATCTTATGTTTGAAATGTAAGCTGTGATGGAAACATGTAGGAAGTGTGTGTTAAGCAAGGATCAAATCCTTCAAGTCCCCAAAAATGTGTTAAGGCAGAATGATCATCAGAAAGCAATAAGAGGGAACCAGCAGTTAGCGTAATAGCTATGTCGCTGGACTCTCACGTAGTCGACCGCGGTTCGTGTCCCGGACCCGGTGGCTTAAAACTCACGCCGGGTGCGTGTGCGTGCGTGCCCAAGATCCCGAGAGGAGCATGGAGGAGAAGGGATTGCGGCGTGACCATCCCCCCTGGAGGGGTGATTTCTCGCTTTCAGTCTCTATGTCTCTCTGTCTGTCTGGCGAGTGCACGTGCCCAATAGCGAAAATCTCTCTCAAAAAAAAAAAAAAAAGAAAGAAAGCAATAAGAAATATTAGGAATGTGAGATATCAAAGAGATCAATAATGGTGCTCATTTTTATAGTGATGATTTTGCATATCTGTGTGTCATAGTACTTTTTATAGAAGCTTTCACATGGATTACTATGTCATTAATAATTTAAAGATCTCTGTTTTTAGGATTAGAAAGTAATTTCATTTTTCCTTGTATTATACATACTGTAAAGGAGGGCACATGTAACATTTGTAATGTTTTCCTTTAAACTTCTTTCTCATGGAACATTATATAATCAGCTTAGTTTCAGATTAAGAAAATAAGGTTAAGCACTGATTACATTTTAATGCAATTGAGTTTAAGTTGCAATTGCTACTTTTAAATAACTTTGACCAAAAAAAAAAAAAAGATTATTCGTGTACTTAAATACTATATAGTAAAATACTTTTGGCTTTATTTTATTTTCATAAATTTTTTTTGCTCCTAGTTCATGATTTAAAAATATGAACAACAAAATTGTTAATTCTTAATTATCAAACTTTAGAAAATAAAAATTGAAAAGGAGCATCAAATTTATTTTCCAAAGATGAGTACAAAAAGTTAAGTCTGGGACTTGTTCTCACTTGTGTTAAATAACAAGGAAAATTAAGTCATTTCCCCTTTGTAAATGTTTATTAAACTTAAAGGTTTTTTTCATTTTTTTTTTAGCTTTTACTTTTAAACATATAGATTGGGCTTTCTTAATATTTTCTACCCTTTACCATATGATCATATAGTGTTTGTGCATATGTATATATTATTATTAATGTTAATAAACACTATTTGGGGACCGTTTATATTCTACATAATTCAACAAATAAATATGACATTGTTCATCTTGTCAGTGACCTCACATTAGAAGGAAAGATGTATACACTTAGCAATAGTATAATATAAAGAGTGGAAGATACAACAGGTACTATTAAGGAGGGAGAGAATGGTTACTCATCCTCACATTGAGTGAAGCTAGGGTAAAGCTAAGATAGGGTTTAAAGCTCAAGTAGGAATTTCTTAGATGAAGGATTAGACAAGGGTATTTCGACAGAGAAGGCAATGTAGTTCCTGGCACAAACAGTGAAACTATAGTGCAGATTTAGAGAGCTAAAGCTAAGGACATGAGGGGGAGAAAGGGCAGGGCCAGTGTTTTGTAGAAAAGTTGGCCATCAATATTTTGACCATTTGAGATATTTTGGATCATGGAGCTATTGACTGTTAAAGATTTTTTCCATTCAGGACTTCCAAGGAGAGTAGTGCGATGGGTGGCTTTGCAAGTGTGTGAAGGAGGATATCAAAAGGGGAGAATTCAAAAACAGGAAATATTTCAAAAATTATACAATAATTAAGACTAGAGTGCTGTTGAGAAGATAATAGTCAACAGGTTACATGGCTACTTATAAGGAGAGGGTAAAGGAAAAGAATAACTCGAAGGTTTCTCTTAGTTTTTTTCCCTGCCTTCGTTTTTTTGTAATGTGTGTGTAACTATACACATGTGTTAGATAATAATTTAGAAAAGCTTATTATTATATTTACTTAAATTAGTTTAATTTTAAAATTTCAATCTTACAAAAAGTTGAAAAAATAATTCAAATAATTTCTCTGTAACCTGTAAACTGGAACATTAGGAATATTTTCCTAATGTTAACTTTTTAACACATTTTCTTTTCAGAAAGCACTAAGTATTATTTCTTTTCTGAACCAACTGAGAGTCATTTGTACTATAATGTGTATTTCCCAAGAAGCAAAGGCAGTTTTTAATAGAACAGTACAGTCATCAAAATCAGGAAATTAACGTTGGTACAATATTATATAGTCTTTATTCAAATTTTGTTAAATGTCCTTCGGAAATTTTTTTTTCTTTTTTATATTTTTGCTATAAAGTGCATACGTCACCAAAGAGAGACAGACAGAAAGAGAGGAAAAATGAGAAATCACCTTCCAGGGGGGATAACTACACAGTAATTTCTTCTCCTTCAGTCTCATTTTGTATTTTGGGGCACACATATCCATGTGTTTGGCATGATTCTCAAACTGCCGGTCTGGGACTCGAAATGCACAGCCAACCATATGGGATCCAGTGCCTTAACTTCCATGCCACCTGCTTCCCCCCCACACCTTTCTTTTTTCTTTTTAAAATCTGGTATAGGGTACAGTACAGGATTCTGTGTTTTTAGTTTTATTGCCTCTCACCTCTTGGTCTTTTTTGTTTGTTTGTTTTGTAATATGACTTTGTATCACTCAAGGAAGGGGGGTGTCTGTTGACTATTGTGAACGAAATGCCAATCATTATGCTTTTGAGTCTTGAAAGAGTTTTATTGGGAGGCAATCCAACAAGGAGACTGGTATGACAATGCAAGCACTGCAGCTCAGGTGTTACAACTCTCTCAAACTGCTTTCCTGATTGTAAAAAGGGCTGGACCTTTTATAGAGGAAGTTTCCACCCAAATCCTCAATTGGGTCCATTTATGCAAATGAAAGGTTGTAACTTGTACATTTCTGATTGGTTGCTCTGTTGCAACCCGTGTTTTCACTCCTTTCTTGTAGTGGGAGATTCACTTTGGTTTAGTTTGTCATCTTAGGACATGAGTCCTATAAGCAAACTTACAGAATAGTAGTTAGCATTATGTTTTTCTTGTTTAGATTAGTTTTGACTAGTTTAACATTTTTGAAGAATACAGGTGTTATTTTAAAAAAATATCGGGACCAGCAGTTAGCGTAATGGCTATGTTGCTGGACTCCCACGTAGTTGACCACGGTTTGTGTCCCAGACCCGGTGGCTTGAAACTCACGCCGGGCACGTGTGCGTGTGTGCCTAAGATCCCGAGAGGAGAATGGAGGAGAGGGGATTGCGGCGTGGCCATTCCCCCTAGGGGGTGATTTCTCGCTTTCTGTCTCTCTGTCTCTCTCTGTCTGTTTGGCGAGTGCATGCGTGCTATAGCAAAAACCTCTCAAAAAAAAAGAAAGAAAAAAAAATATTCCATCATTTGGGTTTATCTGATGTTTCCTCATGATTAGACTCTCTGCATTTTTGGCTGGAGTACTACGGAAGTATGTCCTCAGTATGTCATATCAAGAGGTCCATGCTGTTTTGTTACATTATTGTGCACTCTTATCACTTGGTTGTGTAGTGTCTGCCATGTTTCCCTACGGTAAAAGTACTGTTTTCCCCTTTGTAATTTAACATGTGTTGTGGGGACATACTTTGAGACTGTTAAATATCCTTTTTCTCAAAATTTTACCCACTAGTTTTAACATGCAATAATGATTCTTACCTGAATCATTCTGTATCCTTTTGACATGTTCCATAAATCTTTGAGCACTTCCTTGTATTCTGGAAATAAGTATTCCAGAGTCATCTACTTTCTTTATCCAGCCTTAGAATCTGTCATGTTTTTCAAGGAGTCCCAATTCTTCTTAGTGGAAATGCTATTTAGAAATCAAGATCTAGGCACTTGGGTTCATTCCTACTGAGGGATCATTGCTTTTAGGCCCTTATACTAATCTGGGTTCTCCAGAGACACAGAACCAAATGGAGATACCTTTCTTTCTTCTTTTTTTTTTTTAATTTTTTTTTTTTTTTTTTTTTTTTTTTTTGCTATAGTGCATGCACATTTACCAGAGAGAGCGAGTGAATGAGAAAGAGAGAGAGAAAAAGAGAAAGGGAAAGTGAGAAAGCACCCCCTGGGAGGGATGACCATGCTGCAGTCCCTTCTCTTTCATTCTCTCCTCAGGATTTTGGGCACATACACGTAGTCCTGGAATGTTTTGCAAGCTGCCAGGTCCAGGACTTGAACTATACAGTTGGCCATGTGGAATTCACCTACCTTAACTACCATGCCACCTGGTTGGCCTGGAAGATATATATCTTTATTTATTTATGGCAGCTGGCTTAATCTGCAAGGTAGAGATCTCAGAAGAGGTGGTGTTCTAGTTTTTAGGCTATCAGGCAGGTGGAGCCAATACTGTAGATGAAGGCAGCCTGCTGAAGGGTACTTGTAGCCCTGTCAAGTTGACACATAAAATGTCAGAGATCCCCCTTAGTGGACGGAGCTAAGGGCATGCACACACATGTACACACCTATATCTATATTTCTGTATATATTAAAACTTAAGATATTTGTTATTTTTTTTGTTCCTATCCATTATTAGATTCATTCTAGACTCCTTTATCTATCTTTCTGTATTTGTAACTTTCTTGTTTGATAGTGAGTAGCCTGACTCTGTTATTCACTACTTACTCATTTATTTGTTCAATCCTAGAATATACAGAAAGTAATCCAGAATTGTTTAATAGTGTAAAAAGCAAACCCATTTATCAGAATTTAGTATTTATTTGCAGTTCTCTTTTGTTTCCAGCCTGAGAACACATAGCAAGAATATTATATTCACAAGTTACTTGGATTAGTTTTCTCCTCTCCTCTTTATTGTAGTTATGTTAGTTATTTGAAATACCATTGCAGAAATGTATTTGCTTGATATTCCTTTTAGGGGTTTCGACCCTGCATCCTTTTGATCTACTTATTCTTCTTTATGTGAAACATTAACATGCTTCCAAAAGTATTCATCATCCTTCTTGTCTCTTCTGCTGCTTTCCAACCCTCCTGCCCTTTCCACTCATTCTGCCCTACTCCCTAGGCAGTTACTCTAATAGTGTTCTCATTTATCTAATTCTTTTGTTTCTTTTTGCATAAATAAGCAGATAAATGGGTATCTTTTTCCTCTTCTTTACTACACACAAAAGTAGCACACCAGAGATATGGCTTGGTATTTTGCTTTTTCCTCTTAATAGTAAACACTGGATATCCGTATTATTTCATAATAATATGAAGAGAATTAGAGATTTATCTTTTCTTTATTATTGATGTAAACAAGGATACGTACTTTCCTTTTTACAGTGCATTAAATGTCTCACTTTAATATAATTTTTAAAGAAAATCAGTAACTTAGATTTATACTTTTCTTTTTTACTCAAGAGCTATTAATAGTAGAAAGTTAAACTTCTGAGGTAGGATGCTTTTTGGTCTTGATTTTGTCAATAATGTCTAGTTTTATTAGAATTGCTTCAGATTGTTTATATTATTTCTACTTCATTAAATATACTGTTGTTTTTTTTTTATTACCTAAGATATGATACTTTCTTTTGGGTCAGCATTTAAGTCTACTTGAGGTGGTGTAACTTTTTTTTTTTTTTTTTTAAATCAGGGTATAAAGTTTAATATATACCTATAAGATCTACCTTATTTATGTTAGGTAAGGGTTTTTTTTTATTTTCAGGTAAATCATGTGTGTATGAGTCTTATATATTGTATTTTTAAAAACTTAGTTACTTAATTTTTTGACAGGATATGTGCGTGTGTGAGAGAGACAGAGAGATAGCTATCAAGAGAGGGAGGAGGGAAGGAGAGAGAGAGAGGGAGAGAGAGGGAGAGAGCAAGCACCTCCCAGCAGGGCCTGGTCACACTGCAATCTGTTTCTTGCAGTTCTCCATCCTGTCAGAATCCTAGGCTTGTGTGCCCTTGTTTCAGATTTCCTCGATGTTTGGATCCATGGTAGTCTGTTTGGCTTCCTGCTATTGACCTCACCTACATTTAGTTGTTTTGAGATGTCTTCCTGCTATTTTCTAAAGTAGTTGTACTAATTTACAATCACAACAATAGTGTATAAGAGTTTCATTTACTACTCATCTTTACTAGTATTTGTGGTGCTTTGTCTTTTGAATAATAGCCATTTTAACTAGGATGAGATGGCATCTCATTGTGGTTTTAGTTTACATTTCTTTGATGATTGGCTATGTTTAGCATTTTCCTTACAGTTTTTGGCCCTTCATATAACTTCTTTTGAAAAATGTCTATTTAGCATATATGCCCATTTTTTAATTGGAACACTATTATATTTTTGCTTATGAGTTGTTCGCATTTTTTGTAGATTCTGTATATAATCCATTGTTGGATGAATAGTTTGCAAATACTAGTAGTTTTTGGTCTTATGTGTAAATTTTTTTATTCATTTTGGGTTGAGTTTTATATATAGTGAGAGATAAGAGTGTATTTTCATTATCCTGTTTGTCGATATCCAGTTTTCCCAGCACCATTTTTGGGCGAGACTTCCTCAGTACCGGCCTATATTTTAAGGAAAAATCATTGTAACAGCTTTAGTTTTCTGCCAGTATTTTCACAAACCTGAAAATGAAACTCCTTCCAACTTCCATTGGACATCTTTTTAAAAAGGAGTTATATTTCCAAATGTAAGATAAATGGATGAATGTGTAATTGAAGTAAGAGATATAGTATTTAGACTAGGATTATCGTTGAGTCATTTCCCCTTCTATAGCACACACACACACACACACACACCCTACACCCCACAGCATGGTTGATATCTATCATATCACAGAGGCTGCATGTCTGAGAAGTATAATGGATTACTGTCTCAATGAGTGATAGATGCCAAAGTAAGAGGGGCAGAATCAAGGAGGAATGTCAGCAAGGTCACTATCTTAGTTCTAGCCCCTTTAACTTTCAACATCAAAGCCAATGGGAGTGGAGTAAGCATCATCTGAAAGGGGGATAAATGAGAGAATTCTTGCGCATCAATTTACACTAAACAGCGTCCAGGTCTTCTTAAGGTACTGGAGCCAAGGTGAGAGGTAAAGGAAGTTGCTTAAGGTCACACAGCAAGTAATGGGATGAGTTAGAATTTCATGGTGGGCCATTGTGGCTCTCGTCTTAATCATGATACCCTGATGTCTCTTCCAGTTTTCAGGGAATAGAAAGTAATATTAAAGGCCCCAGAGACAGGACAGAAATCACTAAAAATGTGACATGCTACTTTGGTACGTCCTACTAACTGGCATGCTTTGCACTAAAAGCATGACACATGGTCCTTTTAACCTTAAATCACTTTTTGTAGAGTAAATACTAACCATACTTTCTCATTTAAAAGTTTTCTTTTTTTTTTATATGTTGCATGTTCCTACAAAAAGAATATTTGTCATAATATCTGCTGCCACAGCGTCACTTCTAGAGTTAGCGTCTACTTTGGTTGATAACGAGAATGAGTATTATTGCCTTCATTATTAGAAATATTTGCTATTGTGGGGCTCCCTAGTAGTAGTAGTGCAGTGTTAAAATGTGCTGTGAAGGCTGACCCATGTGAGTAGATTCTGGTTTTGTATCCAGAGACATTCTTGAGAAAACTGGGTATGCGTGTGCCCATGATCTGGCCTGGTTGAAGCTAGGGCATGGATTGCAGTGTCAAACCCTGTTTGAGGTTCTGCCTGTCTATCTCTGTTCCTGTCTCTCTTGCTCATGGAAAGAATAAATCAACTTTAAAAAAGGGGGAAATACTTACCTTCAGAAGCTTTGATTTATGATTGTCCAGATGAATTTGTTTCCTCTGTGTGTGTGTGTGTGTGTGTGTGTGTGTGTTTTAATGGATTCTACAGATCAGATACTCTGCCAAGTGAGATGTGGGTGGCAGAGTCAGGAACCATCTAAATATTGCAAGAAAGAAGTAGGAGATGAAAAGTATTTATAGATATTAAAGTGAGAAATGAGGCAGAGGATGTGGTGATGGTGAATAGTGTAATAAGACTTAATATGTAATTTCAGAAAATGGAAAAAATATGCATACTCAATAGTGACATTTCTCATGTGTTGATATGTAGATAATGAAAACTCAGATTATAAGGATTTAAGTAAAGTCAAATTAGTTATTTCCAAAAGCCACAAGTTAGAGTTGGCTCAGCATAAAGAAGGCTTTATAAAGTGCTTCTCTTCATTCATGATCCTAATGGGCCAGGGCCCAAGGTGCTTCAGTAAATGTCCCTGAACCATGTAATTTAATATTGTGTTCAAAGTAAATACATGCTCTATTCATAGTGCTTTGACAAGTTTAAAATAATCCAAGCTTGTTTTTCCTTACTTTTTCTCCTGCTTCCTTATTATTTGTGTGAGTAGAGGAACCTAAACAAGAAAACTGGCAAGATCATAAGAAGGGAGTTTATTCAATAAATATTTATTGTGCATTGGCCCTATGCCAGGCATTGTCCTAAGCAAAAACAGACACCTTCAGATGACCAAGCCATCACCTACTTTAGTCTTCAGAAATAACTTTTCTGGCTTTATTCACTAGATAGGTAATCTAGATTGTTATTAAATTTGAAACATACTCTTAAATTTTAATGTGCATCACACACAAAACCTTTGAAATCTTTCTTTTCTGCTCAAACAATATGACTTTTGTTGATTCTTCTAAGATATTTGTTCTGACTAATTACTAGTATTCACATATCCCAGTGGATACATATTGTGGACATAGTTTTGGCTTTTCCTAGTAATTTAATCATTTAACAAAAAAGCATACTATGATGATTGTGTTAGAGTAAGAGGGAGACTGCTGAGAAAATGACTATAGTCACAAAGTGAGAGAGACCTTATAAGACAGATAATAAAAGTCTCTGGTGTTCACAAAGTGGCAGAAGCTGGAATTCTGCCTGCCTGCTTCTTTTTGTCTTTTTGCTATTGCATTTGTCACAATTGGTCTCCACTCTCCTCTGCAGTATTAAATGGGGTCCAAATACTCAAATCCTTCTCTACAAAGAGCATTAGAATATTGTGAATATTGAGAATTTTTAAGAGGATGTGTAGCCTTATTTTCTGTCTTTTCTTGAGATTTTAAAATAAAATAATGCCAAATGCAAAAAAAAAAAAATGTTAGAGGATTGATTGTAGCTCCCACTTATACAGTATTGGTATATTTAAAGATTTAGTCTTCTTAAATTTTATCATGGCCATTTCCAAACATACGAAAATATAGGAAATATATCAGAAAAGTCATGATGTATTTTTTCTGTTTTCCTATGCAAAATGAGTTATGACTTTCCCGACAACCCTAGTAAAAGGAACCACTGTTTATCCATCATCCATTTTCAACAATTATCAACAAGTGGTCTTATTCCATTTCTAAATTCATCTTCCAAGTCCCAGTGCTATGGTCTGAATGTATCCCGATTCATCTGTTGAATGTGTGACCTTGGGCAGGTTAACCTCTATCTCAACAATCCGTGTTTCCTCAGTTGTTTAACGGTGACAACAATAATTTTAACTTTATAGGATTGCTGCGTTATAACAAATGAAATATGATGCATAGAAAGTGATTTGGTTAGTGCTTTATACATGAAACATGCTCAGTAATATGAGTATTATTTTTATTTGGAGATTCTAGGAAATAAACAATTAATTTGAGAGTACCTTTTAGTGCAGGTGGTGTAAAGTGATTTGTATTAATGGTGCTCTTAGTCTTCGATTTTTAGGGAACACAACAATCTTATTATTAACTTAATTCAAGGGCACTTTTTATACTTTTCTCAAAAACAAACCTAATTCATTTTAAAATGTACAATAGTATTGAAAGGAATAAATACTTAACCTTTAGTTAAATCTTGAATATCTTTATGTGTGATGATGAGAGAACTGTGAGATATCCTTAAAAGATAAGGCTTTTATTTGTAATTCTCCCTTGAGGTTAAAAGAAAAAGCAAATCTAGGTTCTCTGTAGTACCAATTTTAGAGTAATAAAGAGTTTGAGCAATCTGTGAACATAAAAGTGGTATCAACACTATCGCTTATACTTTTCCTTCACTCCATTTAACCCAATTAATCTTTTTTTCTTATTGTTTCACTCAACCAGAATGTACAGTGTCGAAAGAAATTTGTCTTTGTAGCTGAAGCTCTTTAATAGCAGTGCGTACTAATTATAGTGGAAGTCAGGGGAATAAATTGTTAAGCATATGCAATTCATTTTACAGACTTTTTGGAACATATTGCATATATATTTTTAGTTTTTTAAAATTTTTTAATACTCAAAGTGCACATCATTTTCATCCAGATTTTTCTGATTTACAAAACAGGCAATTCTGTTGTTTATTTTTAAAATTATTTTTGACATCTTTATTGAAGTAAAATTTACATACCATAAAATTCACCTGTTTTAATTATACAATTCAGTGATTTTTTTTAAGCACATTTCAGAATTGTACAGCCATTATTCCAATTTAATTTTACGGTATTTTCATCAGCCCCAAAAGAAACCTAGAGCCCATTACCAGTTGCTCCCTATACCTCCACTAACTCTAGCAGTTACTAGTCTACTTTCTGTCTCTTCAAATTTGCCTATTCTGGATATTTATGTAAGTGGAATCATACAACATAGGACTATGTCTGGCTTCTTCCACTCAGTGTAATGTTTTAAAAGTTTATTCATGTTATACTACGTATCAATATTTAATTCATTTTTATTGGTAACAATATTTTATTCTATGGATATACCATGTTTGGTTTATCCTTATAGAATTGATGGACATTTTCCATGTCTTGCTTGTTATAATGATGTACATAAAGCTCATGTAGAAGTTTGTGTGGATATATTTTTTTTTAATTTACATGTACAAAATAATAGTGCTGTGCTATCATTCATGTATTTTGTTTTTAATTTTGAACATATTAATAATATAGTGGAGAGAAGCACTGGGCAGAATTCTAGGTACCTGGGTTTCATGTTGTTACTCACTTGTCGTGTGACTTTAGGAAAGTAGATCTGTTTCCTTATCTATAAGATGAAAATGTTGGAATAGATCTCTATGGCGCCATCTCTATGACTTAAAAAACTTAATTTCTGTGTAACTCTCAGCAAATTGCTTAACTTCTCTGTGCCTCAGTATTCACATCAGAAAAAAATAATAGAAGCATATGTAGATATTCATAAAACCTATATCTAAAGATGAGATAATATTTTTGAAACATAAAAATGTGTCTGGATAAGTTATTTGTAATAAGGTTGAGATTGTTATAGTCTTTGGACTAGGAAGGCCTTGATGGGGAGTCAGTGGCAGTAAACTAGTAATAACTAGTGAAGGAAGGACATTTAGCTACAATAATAGATACCATTTATTGAGTGCTTACCATCCTGGAGTATATGAAACACTGTATATACAAATTCGCTCACTTAATCCTCAGTCCTATGAATTGGGTTCAGTAATTATGCCCATAAAAGAAATGAAAGGAATTACCCAAACCACCTAGCTAGTAAGAGACTGGCCACACCATGACTCCAAAGTCATATTTACCAGTGCACTAAACCACCTTTCAGAGAGAAGAACTCTGGGACATAATCCCAAAGAAGACAGAGCATCAGTTGGGAAAGTAGAAAAGATAGCTTATATTGCCTATAAAGATAGCTTATATAGTAACAGCCCTTGTGAAGGAAAAAGGAAGTGGTCATTGCATAAATAATTTTATCTTACTTTGTTCTATGTGATAGTGAAATGATGTATCAGTTATTGAACAAATCAAAGCATCTGTGCTATATTTAGTATTGTTCTGAATAGTCTAACCTTAGAAAAATATATTATAGTAGATCCTGTTCTTTAATGGGCCTGGCTGGGTCTGGAACTCGAACCATGGTTGACTACATGGGAGTCCAGCGACGAAAACATTATGCCTTCTTGTTGGTTCCAAAATAGGACATTTAGTCAATGGAAAGTAACTCTTTCATGGGTTCCCCTGGTTTCTTTCTGCCTTGGTAATACGGTAATAGTTCCTCTTCTTTATTTAGTTTTCTTTTCTGTGAACTTAAATTTTTTAAGTCCCCACCCCCGTTGTTATTGTTTTAACTACTCCCCGCCTTGTGTTTGGAATATATAAAAACAAAAAATGCAGTCCCAAAATCTCGATTCATGTAGATACAGTTGGTTCTCTTTGTATGTGGGCTCCACATGTATGATTCAACTAACAGCAGAATGAAAATATTTGAAAAGAACAATCCAATAATAATAAATAAACAAATAAAATACAATATAACAGCTACTTGCATAGGGTTTGCATTGTGTTAAGTCTTGTAAGTAATCTAGAGATGATTTAAAGTATGTGGGAAGATGTATGTGGGTAATATGCAAATACTGTGCCATTTTACGCAAGGGATTGAGCATTCGTGGATGTTGGTATCCATGAGGGGTCCTGCAATGCCTCATCTGTTGAAGATATTTTGTAGTTTTATCAACTGTATTAGGGAGAAATGTTCACCTGTTGAAATGTCCATTTTGTAAGCTAAATAATAATGTGATTGAATGTGTAAAAGAAAATTAAATAAAAAAATAAGTAAATATAAAAAAGAATATCTTTACTGTCCTGGAATCCCACAAGCATGATTTGCTTCTCTAAAGAAATCGTCCTTTTTCCTTTTGTTGCCCCAGTTCTGGTGAAAAAGCTACTTAACTCCTGAGGGTCCATTAATAAATCAACACAGACAAAAGCCAAAAACTTACAAAAGAAATTTAGTTAAGGGATTGTTAAATCTAGTTCCTAAAAAATGGGAAGTCATACCTGGAGCCCTGGAGAAGCCCTCACAGGTGACTTCTCTCTGCTCTGATCTTGTACATTCTTGTGTGGAGAAAGGGCAGGGTGATGAGGAGGGATGTCTGGGGACAGTTGCTTATATTGTAGCTTCTGAAGAGTTTTTAAGTGGTCAACTATCATTACTGTTGGCTGTAGACTTGAATTTTTGGTTCAAATACAGTGTGGGACTCTTTAAAAAATATTTAATTCCATTTGTTATTAGTTTTTAATTTGGCCAGAGAGAGACAGAGAGAGGGAGAAAGGGAAAGCCAGAAAGCAAGCCACTAGGTTGAGGCCATGGTCGACCATGTGGGAATCCAGTGCCTCTACCTGCTGGCCCCCAGTGTAGGACTTTTAATGTCCCACTGGACTCCTTAGTATAGACTTCACCTTGTCTCTTAAAGTGAGAGAATTATTATTTTTATTAAAAACTTAAAAATCTCTATTTTCCTTTCTTCCTATTTCTTTATCTCATTGTATAAGCTACTAGTGCCTAACTCATGCAGTAAAAAATGTATTATATGGTGATATTTTAACTTTGAAATTTATCTGGAGGAGATATGCTTTTGGATAGATCTGTTGTGGAGGAAGTGAGGTATTATTTTGTCATTTTAATCTAAAAACGTATCTAAAAGATTTTTCTTTTTTTCATCTAGAGCTGTCAATATTGTGGTTAAACTAGATTAATAATCATATACTGGAACCTGCAATAACAAAACTTACACAAATTTTACACTGTTGATCTACTTCACTGATGTATTATCCTAAAATTAATTAATGGTTATTTATTTCTGTATCATTTTATACATAGACAGTTGGAGTGTTGAATCCAGCGAGGTAGTACTGAGTACATTTTATTTATGTGTGGTCATTTGTTTTAATCTAAATTACTTTTACTTCATAACAAAAATTGAGGGTACTTCTTATCTGAATTTAAAGAAAGCTTTAACCATAGTATTCCTTCTGGGGAAAAAAAAAAAAAAAAACAAGGCTAAGAATCCTACATTCTGATTTTCTGTCATCGCCATTATGTGTCTACATGACGTAGACTTCCTAGAGATGGTTTAGTTATCCCCAGGCTATTCTAATGGGCTTTCACTGGTTGTTAAAAAATGCTCTTAGAAGAATCTAACTGAATTTTCCAAATAAGCTGATTGATTGATATTTTTTGAGAGTAGTTCCAGTGTGCCCACTATCATCAGTGAATGTTTGCCCAGCCTTGATTAAAAGGCTTGCAGTGCGCGTAACTGCTGCTCAGCACGTCTTCTGCTGCCCCCTAAAGGCTACTTGGTGATAGTACCCGTTGATGTCCCTCTTCCAGCATCGAGAATCTGACTCTCCAGCATCCTGCAATTTATGTAGCTGCTGGATTTGTGGGAGGCTATTCAAGTAGAAAGAGAGCTGGGATGAGCTGCTTTTAAAGAAAAGCATGAATCTGAATCTTGTGATTTCTCATGAGGGTGTGATACTCAGGTAGTTGTAATGTTAGGATTCCTGGGATGAGAAAGTTTGCTTTCCTTTTGTTTCATGTTTGTTCATTATGTCATTTCTTGATATTCCCATTAATTTTTGAATGTCAAGTATGTCTCACACTCAACCATGACTTGATCTAGTAGGTCCTTTTTTTTTTCCAACCAGAACTTTATTCAGGTCATTCAGAAAACATTGTCACAATAGATTTCAATTGCAGATTATATGCACATGTATCAGAATTACAGGTGATATTTGCAATAATAACTTACAGATACAAATTAGTGATAAAGTACAGTTTTACAAAAGATTTTAAACACTAAAAGCAAACTAGTCCTTTCTTTTAGGCAGTGTGCTCTTTTAATGACAGTTAAAATAACAGATGCACAGTATTGCGAACTATCTTGGACAACATAAAAAATATTTTGATTTGTTTTTCTGTTGTAAACAAAAATTTATTATTTGTAATTTTTTTCTTTTTTCAAATCTAGTAGGTTCCTAATAAAGATATGTTAAATAAATTAATTAATGGGTGAATAAATACAAGATAAATAAGATGAGTAAGACTTTGTCTCTGCCCTTGGGGAGATAAGATACCAACCTAACTACTTGATTGTCCTTATTATCCTCTTTCAACTCTCTAAACTTTGAGGAAAGATGATCAGGCAAGAGGATGGCTACAGATTTATATTTATGAGAAATAGCCTCCCGAAATATTTCTAGTTCTCAGAATTTCTTATCCCTAAGTGTAGAAGAGCTTTTTTTTGGGGGGGGGAATTTATTTTGCACCTAGAAATGATATTAAGGGCCAATAGGTGGCATGGAGGTTAAGGTGCTGGATCCCATATGGCTGACTGTGTGGTTAGAGTCCCATACCTGTGGCTTGAAAATCATGCTAGGTACATGTGCATGCACACATGGCCAAAATCCCAAGAGAACACTTGAGAAGGGATTGCAGTGTAGCCATCTTCCCTGGGAGGTGATTTCTCACTTTCCCTCTTTCTCTCTAATATGTACCCTACAGCAAAAATAATAACAACAACAAACTAAAAAAGAGAGAAATGATACCAATTTATTTCGGTGCTCATCCTTTAGGTTGAAAGTAACACAATGTCATGGTTACATTTTCTTTTAAATTTATCAACCTCCAAGGCACCTTTTTTCTGTTTAAACTCTGGCTTTCTGCCTCTTTTACATTTAATTTTAAAAATGACTTAAAATGGATCCTGTGTTAATGATCATGAAGTAAAACAAGTGCAATAGTGTGTATTTTATTTTTTATTCTGTTAGGCAATTTGTGAATTCCTTAGTTTAACTTCCTTTTCTTGGTCTACTTTACTTGACAATTATTTTTTTTAAGTGAACAAATTATTTTTAAAGAATTATTTATTTTATTTTATTTATTCATTCATTCATTCATTTTAATTTGACCAGAGAGAGACACAGAGAGAAATGACGGAGGGAAAGTGAGAAAGCAAGCCACCAGGTCCAGGACTCGAACCGGGGTCGACCATGTGGGATTGTCCAGCTCCTTAACCACCACGCCACCTGCTGGTCCCATTTGACAATTATTTTTAAAAATGCATTTCTCCTGCTACTTTTCATTACCTCATATTACATATATGCCCATCATTGACTTCATTCCTTATTTGAGAGTATAAACCACTAAGATTAAGTTTGAATTTTTCCTACCGTTATCTTTGGAGAAGAACACGAACTTGCACTTTTTGTATTTAACATTTTATTGTGGTGGACCAGCCCCATAACCCAGCAGTTAAGTGTTGTGCATAAAAAGCTGGGTCCCACATGGCCAAGTATGATCTGAATCCCAGTCCTGGCAGCTTGAAAAACACTTTGGGTGTGTATGTGCAGGTCCCAAATCTTGATGGAATAGAGAAATTGAGGAAAAGGGATTGTGGTGTGACCATGCTCCATTGAAGGGTTCTTTCTTTCTCTCTTCTCTCTCTTTGGCAAGCACATGTGCCCTCTGGCAATTAAAAATAAATTATTGTCAAGATAGCAGTGGCTGTATTTAGCAAGATCTTTTTTTAAAGTTTTGTTCTTTATCTATTTTAACTCTTCTATAAGCTGTTAGAATAACCAGAGTGAGGCAAGTGCCTTTTTGGTTTTGTATTGTTTTTGTGTGTGTGTGTTTTGTTTGTCTTATGGCTATGCTAGAAACTTGAAAATCTAAAGCAACTTTTGAAAAACTAAACTTAATTTGAACTACTGGTACAGTAATCATTACTTTTCATTGTGCATCTTTGTGACAACAATGAGAGGTTGTTGGAAAGGTGACTGTACAAGGGACAAGGTATAGATTGTAAATGTAATAGTTTTAGTTTCTTGACTGCTTCAGATTTTATCTGTCACTTCATCTGATCTTGACTCACACGCCAATGGAAGTATATTTCTCATTACTTGAAACTACTTTTTTATTGCTTTCAAAATGTTCTGGAAAAAGAAAAAAAAATCTGCTGGATTATGGGAGAACACACACACACACACCAACAACAACAACTTAGTATTTTGCCATGCTGAGAATGGTTCTGTAAAGTTAAGTTTAGAAAATGAACCCATCCCTATAGATACAATGATAAGATGGAGAACAGCTTCTGGCTCTCATATTTGGCAAAGTAAATCTAGCCTGAAAAACTAAACCCATCTTGTTTTTTTGCATTAAGTATATGGAGAGCACAGTGGTAAAAAATTAAACTTTAATACCTGTTGGCATAAAATCAATATCTGGCTTGGAAAGCATCAACTGCACAGATTTTACTCTTCCAGTCACCTGCAGCTATTATCATTTCTTATGCCTGCAGGAACTTAGCAATTCCTGATGTTCCTATCTCTTTGTTGCTATTGAGTTTACTGTGGCAATGGTTAAACCTCGATTTATTAATGGGCATTTTCATGCAAAATAAATGGCTGCAGATTGAAAAAATGTAACATGATTGGAAAATAGTGTACTGAACTCTAAAATTGTAGTTTTACTTCCCACCAATTGAATTTCTCCATTGACTTTATAAAGAGAAGCCTATTCTAAAGATTTATTGAATGGGTGTTATGTGATATACAGACTTGATCGTGATGAAGAAATAGGCTCAAAAAAATAGTAAGGAATTAAAGGCAGTTGACAATTTGTCAACACATACCTCATACCACAGGAAAAATACAGTTAGGAAGCCAATTCTGTTTCTCTAAGTTGCTTTTGCATCCACAGTACTTCCTTAAGGTTGAAATTCCTTTGTAGTAGAATGCTGTTGACAGCCTAGGTCAGTGTTGTTTTCTGTTGTTTTTAGCTGTCAAAGCGTTCATGAGGTCAAAACTATCTTTTGTAATTCTTAGGTGTAATTTGCCCTTTCCCTGCATTGACATTTGCACCTATGGTATAAAAGCATTGGTGTTTGTTGGTGCCTTAGCATGAATCAAGGCAATGGCATATCTACAATACATCTGTATAGATATATATTACTGCTCTTACAATACTTCTGACACCAATGTATGGGCTTTCCCTCACATCACCCAACCAACATCTGCCCACCAACTGGGTGTCAAACAATTCAGTTCAGTTCTGGCACTAGGAATCCAGAGTTAGTGTCAGACTCAAGGTTTGATGGCTCAGTCCTACAAGACTGCCATCACCTCAGATGTCAGCCACAGGAGTTAGCTCCCTTACCTGCTCTTCTCTCTAAGTTGACTATGAATCATGACCCCTGGCTCCTCAGAATTGATTATTTATTAGAATGGTTCAGACTTCAAGAAAACAGTTTACTTAAGAGTGCCAGTTGATTATAAGGATATAACTCAAGAACAGTCAAGTAGAAAAGGTCCTGGGGATGGGGTAGATCTTCCATTTGCTCTCCAGGTGTTATTCTTCCAACACGTTGATGTACTCACCCACTCAGAAGTTCTCTAACCCTTTAGTTTAGGAATTATTATGGAGGTTTTGTTAAATAGGCATAATTAATTGAATCATTGGTCATTGGTCATTGGCTATCTCTAGCCCCCTTCCTCTTCCTCCAGTGTGGGGGAGTCTGGCAGAAAGTTCTGAGCTTCTAATGGAAGTTTGGTTTTTCTGACAATAAGCTTCATCCTGAGTTCCCACCCTAAAGTGCCTCATTAGCATAATTTGGGTCTGATAAGAAGTAGCTCATTATAAAAAACAGACATTTCTGTCACTTAGGAGAGTCCAGTGGTTTAAAGTTTTGTATTTCTTATGCTACATATATATATTCTATACAATTTTATTTTGCATTTAGTCTAGAGCTCCATCTTGTTTAATTGGCCAGATGTCACTGATATTTTCAGAGTTACTTTATTTGTAAACTGATAGTGAGATGTGAAAGCATCATTGCTGGAACAAGATTGCCTGAGTATGAGTCCAACCTTCTCTTGCTAGCCGTACGATATTGGAGCAATGTTGAACCTTTTTGGTTCCTTGCTAACTCTTCTTTTTGGGGGGAGAGATTTTTGCTACAGAGCATGTTCACTCGCTGGAGAGACAAAGAGACAGAAAATGAGAAATTACTCCCCATGGGGAGTGGCCATGACACAATTCCTTCTCCATTCTCCTCGTAGAACCTTGTGTGCCTACGCACATGCATATATGCCACCAAGTCTGGGACTCCAACTGCAGTTGACTATGTGGGAATCCAGTGATGTAACTATTACGCCATCTGCTGCTCCCTAGGTAATTCTTCTATAAAATAGAAATAGTAGTAGTTCTTACCTTATAGAAATGTTGTGAAGGTTAAGTTAATAAAAAAGAAATCACTTAGAACAATGCATAGTTTATAGTAAACGTTTGATATATGTCAGTTGTCATAATTATTATTATCATCATTGACAAACTTTCAAATTTACCCCTGATAAGCTGGTGACAGGAGAAATATCCAAGATGTGAATCCAAGCTGTCGGGATTCTTGTGTAGCTGGATAACAGCACATCAGGTCAAAATATTGATCTGGAAACCTGTAGTGCTACTGGTTTGAGGTTACAAGTGTTAAAATGTGAGCTTTTCCTTCCTGCTTCCTACTACTTGTCTGTTAACTGGGCTAATAGAGAACAAAAATGAAAGAACAAATTGCAAACAAATAATCACGGAATAAAAATGTGAAAAGAATTTATCATTTGGTTTGGCAGCTTATACTCTTGGTAGATAGGTGCAAGCAGTGGTGATTTTTTTTTTTTAATACACACAAAAGCAGCAAAGTAATATTAGGCTTCTTAATTAGCCATTATCTGACCAATGTTAAAACTACATCTTTTTTTTTTTCTTTTCTGCTAGAAGGCATGTGTGCTTGCCAGAGAGATATAGAGGAACAGGGAAAGATGGAGAGGAGAAAACACTCCACCCCTCCATGCAGCATAGTCACACTGTAATTCCTCTTCCTCCGTCTCTTCCTACTCCTGAGATTTTTCACACACACGCACACACACACACACGCACGCACCTAGAGTGTTTCCCAAGCTGTTGGATCCAGGATTCAAACCATGAAGCCATACACGTGGAATTTGGCTGCTTTAACCACCAGCCCATGAGCCCTGCCCCTCCTTTTTTGTTTTGTTTTGTTTATGTCTTAATATCTGGGACTTTTAAAAAAGACTACATTTATTCCCAGGACAGGGCTGTAAGTTTCTAGTTTTAGCTGAAACGGGTTAGATTATAGCAGGTATTTGAGGAGAAAGTACTATGCTTTCATATTAGTGGTCATATTTTCTGCTCTACTGAAAAACTTGTTTCAAGACTACGTTTTTACTAACTAAATTTCACAGTGCACTCGAAGGGACTGCCTGTGTTGTGATAGTAGGTGAGTGTGAGGTGGGACAGGAAGAAAGGGGTGAAATATGATGGAGAACATAAAACTAAGAGTAGGAGATTGGATCTCTGATTCGTTTTGTTTTAAAGGTCCTTCTTTCTTCAAAATCCCATCTTGGCAGGATACTGGGGTGGCCGTGCCCCTGGATGCCTTCCAGGCCCAAGCTGCCAGCTGAGGGAAACTTTCTTGTCTTGTCCTTAGCCCTGGCTGTAAGGTAGTCAGTCATTTTTTGTGCTTAGCTATCGCTCCTGACTGTGGCCATGAGTAGACTCTGGTAAACTAAACGAAGAACAGTGAATTGTGGCCTGGTATGAAAACACAAACTGGACTAGTCATATTTTTCCCTGGAGAATTTGAAACTATAAAATGTAAAGAAATGGAGAAAATTACTAGGGGAGCAAACATTGAGAGCGTATTAGGAAATAACTTGAGGTAAGCATGAAGGTGTGTTACCGTGTGTTACGGGGAGTAAAAATATGTGAAATTACATAGTACCATGTGATTGTGACGCAGAAAGAATCGGATATTTGGAATTAAGCAATAAACTGATAGATTAATTCATTAATTCAGCAAATAATATATTAAGTTATTGCTGTGTACAAAGCCATATTCTAGCCCAGGACTTTTACTCTGAAAAGCAACTTTCATCCAGCAGTGACTTCATCAGGATTTTTGGCAATGTCTAGAGTCATTTGGTTGTCACAGTGGGGAGATAAGGTACTGCTGGTGTTTGTGGGTAGAGGCCAGGGATGTGCTAAATATGCTACAGCGCCACTGCACTTGTCTACAGAGCAGCTACCTACACAAACGAACTCTCTGGCTCAAGATGTCAGTAGTTCTGAGGTTGTGAGACCTGGGGTAAGCCATCGTAAGTACGTATTTCACAGAACAATTATCTTGTAATTGATACTTAACTTTCTGTGTTTTCAGAAGTGGGGAAGTTTACTGGAATAAAATGGAGGCCTCAGTAATATTACCCATTCTGAAGAAAAAACTAGCCTTCCTTTCAGGTATGTTTTCTTCTTTTTAAAATTAGAGGTTTTTGATATGTTAACGTACTTGAACTTATTTTCTTTGGCAAGTTTGACAGAAATAACATTTGATTTTTCTGTGAAGGTTTTGTTTAAAAAGTATTCCTGAGAACCGGCAGGTGGCATGGTGATTAAAGGCTCTGGATTCCCACAGAGCCGACTGAGATTCGAGTCCTGGTCCTGGGGGCTTGCTTTCTTGCTTTCTCTCTCTAGCTCTCTCGCTCTTGCTCTCTCTCTCTGTCCCTGGTCTAATTGAAAAATAGCAAATGGAAATAAATGAATAAATAATTCTTTAAAAAAGTATTTCTGAGACTTCTTTTATTCAGAATGGATAACTGTGAGAGTCAACTGTGTTGCTGCTGGTTCTTAGCAGGCCAAGTTTTCCTTTTTTTTAAGAGATTTTTAGGGCGTGTGTGCTTGCCAGAGCAACAGAAAGCGAGAAATCGTCCTTCCAGAGGGAGTGGCCACACTGCAGTCCCTTCTCTTCCATTCTCCTCTCAAGATTTTGGGCACATTTGCATACACACTCGGCCTGAGGTTTAAGCCACCAGTTCCAGTACTCGAACTGTGGTCCAGCAACATAACCATTATGCCATCTGCTGGTCCCTTAGCAGGCCAATGTTTATTTTGTTTTGTATGATTAAAATGATCTCTATAAGGTAGATATCATGATATTCACATTTTATGTAAAAATTTAATAATTAATATAGGCTAAGAATAATTGGCTAGCATCTAATGATTGTTTCTGAAATACAGTGTATTACTGTTTGTTTTTTAGTTTGTCCCATGAGCCAAAGAGATAGAGAGACAGTGAGCCAGCACCCCTTACAGGGTCCTGGTGCTGTGATCCACCCCAGCCTCAGCCAGCCCACGATCACTGGCATGTGCATCTCTGGCACAGTCAGCGAGGGCTCCAGACTTGAACCTGGAATCCTCCCATGTGGTCAGTCTTGCAGAGCATTGTGTTTTACTGCTGCACCACTCTCTGGCTTCCCTAGGAATTTTTATGATATTCTGCTTCCTAGTTTCATCTTCTACCACTTGTGAAAAAGTTTTAGGAGTTATGAAATATTAAATATACTGTTTTCACTTTTTACTCTTTGAAATTGATTATGTAGCCTTCTAATTTATCTTTAGTTACTAATCCAAAGGCTATATCAGCTAAGGTGAGTTAAAAAGAAGATGTGAGGTTTTTTTTTTTTTTTTTTTTTTTTTTGAGAGGTTTTTGCTACAGGGTGTGTGCGCTTCCCAGAGAGACAGAAAGCAAGAAATCGCCCCCCAGGGGGGATGGCCATGCTGCAATCCCTTCTTCTCCATTCTTCTTTCGAGATCTTGGGCACACACGCGCACACGCTGGCGTGAGTTTAAGCCACCGGGTCCAGGACTTGAACCGTGGTCGACTACATGGGAGTTCAGTGATATAGCCATTATGCTAGCTGCTGGCCCGAGATGTGAGATATTCTACAACTTTAAGAGCAGTGACGTGAAACAATGCCTGTTGTGACTTTCTGGAATTAAGATTATTGAATAAATCTTCACATGCTTCAGAATAGATACTATGACTCAGCCTATTGAGAATTATTTGGACTATATAATCCTGTTTTTTTTACTCTTTAGATCTTATTATAATTGTTTTGACAATATTACTGTCCTTTTTCAAAGTAGATTATAAAGGATAGAATAAGAAATTGAATTCCATTGATACTATTTTTTTCTTATTTAATTTTTTACTTCTACCTTTATCAATTGACAGTATTATTTTCTGTCTTTTCTAATATGAATGGTATTGTAGTAAATATTAATATTCATATCCATAGTTTTGTCCATTTCATATAATTATAGCAGTATAAATCCTTATCTGTGTAAATGTTGAGAATATTTGAATCTGTGTTAGGTTTTGTCACATTGTCCTTCAAGAAGATTGTTTCAGTTTGTTTCTCCTAGCATTGTATGAAAATACCTAACATTGCCAATAGTGCAGTTCCTTTATAATCTTTTATTTGTTTGCTTTCTATAGGACATGTGCACATACCAGAGAGAGAAAGACAGAAAGGGAAAGTGAAAAATCACTCTCCAAGGGGGATGGCCAGGCAGCCATCTCTTTTCCTCCAGTCTCCTCTCAGGATTTTGAGAATGCATACACACATGCCCAGTGTGATTTTTAAGCTGCTGGCGCTGGGACTCGAACCATGCAGTTGGCCATGCGGGATCCAGCACCTTAACCTCCATTCCACCTGTCAGCCCCTCCTCTATAATCTTTATCATGGCCTTTTTTTGCATTCTGTGATACTTTCTCTGTGCAGCATTTGACCCCATTGACCATATCTTTCTTGAAAGTCTTTTTTCTCTTGCCTTTGCTTTTTGGATTATTTTATTGTTCCATAGTAAAACTGAACATATAGAGTCCTAAATGTTGAACTTCTAGACAGTTCTGCAGTTGGTCAGAATACTACAGTCCAGGTCTGAACGTTTTTGTAGATGTAATTTAGTGTATGGAAAAAATGGTGATTTTTGAGGCACCAATCAAAGTTCTCCTTGCCCACACCTTTAAATTTCCTCTTAGCCATTGATTATTTAAGCCAGAAGTTTTCAAACTTTATTATTAATCAAGAAAATCTTTTCAAACCAACAAAATGATTCATGGGATACAGTTTGAAAACCCCTATGAATCTATTAAGAAAATAAAATCTATATTCTAAACAAAAAAACAAACAGTTGAGTTCCTTATTGACTATTAAGTTGATCTATCTGAAATTGCCATTTATTACATTAAACAAAGTTTCTGAGTATCAGTAATATATATGTTTAATCTAATGAGCAGAAGATTATTTATGGCTGTCATAAGAAATAATTATAGGAGTCTTTTTGTTGTTAATTTCACATCTTTCAGCTTATACTGATAGACTTCTAAAGATCATAAATTATTTCTTTTAGAATTTGGTGGTTTTTAAGCTTCTGAAATAACTGCGAATGTCAGTGGCACCAGAAGATGGGCTTCACTGTAAAGAGCAAGCATGTGGGGGAACTCACAGAGAATCTTTGTATGCATAAAAGTATTTAACAGTTACATTTAATGCTTATGGCAAACTGAAGGGAACTTGAAGTTAGATGAATTATATATTCTATTACCTAACTCTCAAGCATCAATATCCAGTTCCCATGCATTCTGTTCAGCTGGGCAGGGTTTTCTCTTTATTGCCTTATGAACAATATTTGTGAATTAACTCAGACCATTCCTCATCATAGAATGCTCTTTTTTTTTCTAAGAGATTTTTTGCTATCGGGCATGTGCACTCACTGGAGAGACAGACAGACAGTGAGAGATCATTCCCCAGAGGGATAGCCTCGCCACACTCCCTTCTCCTCCACTCTCCTCTTGGGATTTTGGGCACACACCCACATGCACCCAGCAGGGGATTCAAGCTGCCAGGTTCGGGACTTTAACCGTTGCCGAAGATATGGGAGTCTAGTGGCATAACCATTATACCATCTGCTGGTCCCCATAGAATTCTCTTTTGACTCAATTTTCAATGAATACCCATTTCTCTTTTTCTTTCTTTCTTTTTTTACTTCTTTTCTTTAATTTGCTACAGGGCATGTGTAATTGCAGGAAGAGAGAGTGAGCAAGCGAGAGAGAGAAATGAAAAAGCACCCCCCAGGGGGGATGGCCATACTGCAGTCCCTTCTCCATTCTCCTTTCAGGATTTGGGCCATGCATGCACACATGCCCGGGGTGTTTTTCAAGTTGCCGAGTTCAGGCTTGAACCATGCAGCGAGCCATGTGGGATTCAGCCACCTTAACCACCTGACTGGACTCCCATTTTTCTTAAGTTTTAACTTTTCTATGAAAATTTTCAGATTTGTTGTAGCTCTCATCATTTTCTTAATCCCTCTTAAAAATATTTTAGAATATTTCATATAATACTACTTAGCAAATAAACTGTCATATTTTATACTGTTATTTCTTATGATGTAAAGCTTCTTTTCCTAGGTTGATTGGACATTTATATTATTTCACTTGCAAATGCTTATTGTGCTGAGCACATAACACATATTTGTTGAACTGATTACATTAAGAAGCAGACTAAATGGAAGAAAATTAAATAAAATGCTAATAACAGTGCTTGCATAAAAATTTCAGATTAATTTTTTCCCTCTTATTTGAAATTTTTAATAATCTTGCTGCACTACTAGAAAATTTGCAATCTGTAAGTGGCCATTAGATACTTTTAAAAGTATGTCTTAAAACTGTAATTTTTTCAGTAACATTGGGTTCAAATGTCTATTTTCCATGATACCTTAATGTCTATTAAATGTTAAATTTATATCTTTTTTCCTTAATAGGAGGAAAAGACAGACGAAGTGGCCTCATTCTGACAATTCCATTATGTCTTGAACAGACAAATATGGATGAACTGAGTGTCACTTTAGACTACCTACTCAGCATTCCAAGGTAACTCTTCAAGTGTCTTTTCTTAAATCTCAATAAGTTTTCATTTACTTATTAATGATTCCTGCTATTTTAATGCCTTGTATGCTTTACTGTCTTTTGTTATTAGCAGCTATGTTATGTTTAAAAATACTAGAATCAATGACCGAAGATACGATAGGAGATAAAATACTTACTTTATTCTCTTGATATATTTAATGCTATGGTATAGATTTTTTAAATGTATGTACTGTCAATTTTTCAGGGACACAAGATTAAACATCTGTGTACCAGGCAACTTGAGAAAACTTAGAGAAGTTAATTCAGTAGAAAGCATATTTTTATTCAGATAGCTATTTCACTATATTCACATAAATATATCTGTCAACTTTAATATATTGAATAAAAGCTACTGGGAATTTAAAAATACAAAACATGCAGAGCATGTTTATATTATAATCCAAAGGTCATTGAATTTTTTTTTTTTTTTTTTTTTGGAGAGATTTTTCGCTATAGGGCGCGTGCGCTCGCCAGACAGACAGAGAGAGACATAGAGACAGAAAGCGAGAAATCACCCCCCAGGGGGGATGGTCACGCCGCAATCCCTTCTCCTCCATTCTCCTCTCGGGATCTTGGGCACGCACGCACACGCGCCCGGCGTGAGTTGTAAGCCACCGGGTCCGAGACGCGAACCGCGGTCGACTACGTGGGAGTCCAGCGACATAGCCATTACGCTAACTGCTGGTTCCCGGTCATTGAATTTTTAAAATTATTTTATTTTATTTTTAAATTTATTATTATCATTCATTTTATTTGACCAGATAGAGACAGAGAGAGAGAGGGAAAGTGAGAAAACAAGTGGCCAGTTCTAGGACTCAGACTGCTATTAGCCATGTGGGAGTCCAGCACTTTAACCACCATGTCACCTTCCAGCCCCAAGGTCCTTTAATTTTAAAGCAAAATAGACACCTGGATGCCTTAGTTTTATAACTCTTTTGCTAAAATTTGGTCTCCTCAAACACTTTGGGAAACTCCAAATTGTTCGCTTGATGTTCTTTTGGGTCAGCCTCCTATAACTTGGGCTTTTTAAAAAACACGGCTGCCAGCTTTATGTTGGTACTTGCCATTTCATTAGAGGTGGAATGTTTTTGAGTTTTTGAGTTCTTCAGTGCAGTTCTAGAAAGCAGTTTATTAGATTCAACCTTACTGATTTTTCTCCCTCACAGTGTTCACCATTCAGAGCCATTCTTAGAATACAATCCTTGTTTAATACAGTATTAAACAAATATATATAAAGATATATACACTCACAACGACATTAAAATAATTGTAAACACCTGTATATCTTCCACCACTTAGAATGTCTGCACTTAACATTGTACTTCCTTTAATTAGCTCTCTATTCATTTTCTATCCCTCTAAGAACCTGATTTTTTTTTTTTTTTCTTCTCTTGGGCTTATTTGCTTGCCAGAAACAGAGAGAGAGAAAATAAGCTTAATCAACCTTGGAGGGGGGGAGTGGAGAAGATGGCCACACCACAGTGTCACAGTCTCTTTTCCTTCATTTTCCTCCTGGGACTTTAGGCATGCATGCACACGTGCCATGTGTGTTTTTCAAGCCACCAATCTGGGACTTGAACCACATATCTATCTACGTGGAATCCAGCTGCCTTAACTTCCATGGCACCTGCTGGCCCTTCTAAAAACCATTTTTAAACTTATTCTACTGGATCATGTTCAGCAGGTGTCTAAAAAGGTTTATCCATTTCTAGTATGTCTGTGGTTTTTGTTATTGTTGCTTTTTTTTTTTTTTCCTGTGACCCTGATTGTTTCTCCTAATCCTCTGCTCTTATAGTTTGACTCTTCCTTGCCGTGAACATCTATAGACTCTAGTAGTGCAGGTAGCTAATGTGGGCTCTTGCTTACAGAAGTTCACAGTTTTGTGTTTCAGACCTCAAAAAGGTTGTTCCTTTTTGCAATGACATTTTATCATTTTAAATATAATAATAGCTTTTTATAATTTGTGCAAAAATAAGAACTATTCTTTCTCTTACCTATATTTTATGCTTGTCTTTAATGACCAAGGACAGGTTGTGATATACACCTATTTTAAGTGGTTAACCCAACACTGTTGAGAGTGGGGCATTTCTTCTTTCTTTTTACTTTTTTTTTTCTTTCTTCTTTCATTTTCTTCTTTCTTTTTTCTTTTTTTTCTTTTTAGATGATTTTTGTTGTAGAGAATGTGCACTCACCAGAGCGATAGAGACTGAGAGACAGAAAGTGAGAAATCACCCTGTGGAGGGTTGGCCACACCACAGTCCCTTCCCTTCAGCCTCCTCTTGGGATTTTGGGAAAGCATGCATATGTGCCCAGTGTGAGTTTCAAGCTGCCAAGTCCAGGACTCAAACCTCAGCTGACCACATAGGGGTTCTGTACCTTAACCACTATGCACCTGCTGGCACTGTTCTTTTCTCTCTACACAGCTTGGCCCTAAGTTTGGTTTTGTGTTTCAGACCTCAAGTAGAAGGGCTGTGAAGAAAGGAGATGATCAGGTTGAATGTGGCCGGCCTAGATAGTGAGTTTATGTTTAGGTAGCTCCTCAGTTCTGTATAGTGCTGACAAACCATTACTCTCCACTTTCTATAAAGTGTCAGTCATAGATTTTTTTTTAAAAGACTGATTTTATTTTATTTCATTTATTAATTATTTTTTAATTTGACCAGAGAGAGACCGAGGAGAGAGAGAGAGAGAATGAAAGTGATAAAGGAAGCCACCAGGTCTGGGACTTGAACTGTGGTTGACCATGTGGGAGTCTAACATCTTAACCATCACACTACCTACCAGCCCATAGGTTATAATAAAAAATAAAGGCTAACAAATTTGGGCCAAAATGAGTATTAAACTTTAAGAGAGGTAAATGGGGTTTTTCTTTTTTGTTGCTCCTGCCATTACTATATATTTTAGGCAAAAACAACAGGATCAAAAATTATTAGTTCATGATTAGAAGTAGAATAAAATTCACCAAGAAGGGATCAGCAGATGGCATAATTGTTATATTGCTGTATTCCCACATAGTCCACCACAAATCATTACCATGGTTTGAGTCCTGGACCCAGTGGCTTAAAACTCACACTGGGCACATGTGTATGTGTGCTCAAAATCCCAAGAGGAGAAGGGATTGTGGCATGGCCATACCCCTTGGGGGTGATTTCTCGGTTTCTCTCTGTCTCACTCTGTCTCTCTGGTGAGTGCAAATACCCTATAGCAAAACTCTCTCTTAAAAAAAATTTACTAAGAATAAAATAAGATTTGCTTATGGAGGTAAAGACAAAAAGTATAAACATTAGACAGCAAATCTTTTCATTTAGGAACTACTGAGATTAGCACTAACCAAAACGATGAGTGTATTTTTATCTTTGATCATTTCATTGCATATTTCAAAATTTTAAATCACAACCATATTCAAATTGAGTGCACAGATTCAATGAGGTTTGTTTCAATACTGTTACATATAGTGTGATTATAATGTATTAAGGTATTGAGGCTACCTGTGTTTTAAAGATGCACATAGCAAACATGCCATTTTTTCTCTACCTCTTTTTATTATCACCCTGCAAAAGAACCCTTTCAGACATCTTTTTCCTAATCAATTTTGTTATTGTCATAGTAGTTTACAATTACATTACAGTCTCTTACTAGATTGTGAGGCCCTTGAATGCATAGCCATGCCTTTTCTATCTCTGTATTCACAGTACAAAACAGTGCCAGTAAAAACAATTTGGAGAATTTAGGTGTTCAGTACGTGCATATTGAAGGAGCAAACTAGACATAGCAAGGAAGTTACAGAAATGACCTAGAATTTGCCATGAAAGGAAATACAGCCATGTTATTCTATAATTCTTTATTTGACTTCTATTCATGTAGTTTAGAAGTGCCAGCATTCTATAGGCGTATATTCTATAGTTTAGAATTTAAAAGATCTCTCTGGGGCCAGTCTTGGTAGCCTAGCTATTTAAGGGAGCTGGATCCTACATGGCTGACTGGTTAAAATACTGGCCTTAACAGCTTGAATAACATGCCAGGCCTATGTGTGCATATGCCCTAAATCCTGACAGAATGGAGAAATGGAGGAGAAGGAATAGTGGTGTGACCACACCCCACTGGGGGGGTGGTGCTTTCTCTCTCCCTCCCTCTCTCTGGCAGACACATCTGTGACAGTCTGTTTTCAGAGAAATTTTTCTCAGAAGCTAAATTTATAAAATTGAAGTGGAAGGGGCTGGCAGTTGGCATGGTGGTTAAGGGCGCTGGACTCCTACAAGGTCAACTGTGGTTCGAGTCTTGGACCTGGAGGCTTGCTTTCTCACTTTCCCTCTCTCTCGCTCACTCTGTCACACTCTGGTCAAATTAAAATAATAAATAAAGTTAAATAAAATAATTATTTAAATTAAAATAAAAAGGAAGTAGAAGCCCACAGCCATTTCTTTTCATATGCATCTTCCCTTCTTTTATACTTCTACCACTGCAGTGCCCCCTTCTCTAGATTTAAGAAACTTCCTTGGAGCTTAAAGGACTGGGCAAAACAATGAGAGATAATTAACACCTTTAATTGATCATTTTTTCGTCTTCTTAGGCTATAGAAAGGTCATATAGTCAATAAGAATATGATTGGATGGCTCTACTGTATTTTTCTTTGTGGGACAATTTTCCCAGAAGGTTTGAACTAAAGCCTGCCTTTTCCTTTTCAGTAAATACACTTATAGTAAGTTGAGATATAATTTGACCTGAATATGCCTTATGCTGTTGATGAGTACATTTTTAATATTCATTTAATTCATGAAATGAATTGAGAATTTATAATGTGCCATTTAAAAATGTGACAGCTGAGCCAATGTTTCCTATTTTTGCCATTTTTTCCCCTGTCATCACTGTTTCCCTGTCATATACTTAAGTAAACATATGGGGATTTTAGCCAAGCTAACTTCCCTGTTCCCCTTTGTCCCTGATTTAAACACAAGCATAAGATTAATTTTCCTCAAACAATAGTTGCATCATCTTTTCAGTTCCCTCTGACCATCTCTTCTTTGTACACAATGGTGTCAATTCAGTGGCTCTTTGTTTTGCTGATACCAATTGGGATTTTTGTATATCATGTGAAGACCAGAAAGACTAGGTCTTTGCTTCCAAGGGTATTCAGCCTCCTTAACTATTTTGCCAAGATCTATGATTTGACTCATGTTTTTCAGTTAATGTATCTTGAAAACTAATGTGAGTCATGTAGTTTTAAGTTTCCTGTATTAACTCAATCCTCAAAATAACTAAATAAGATAGATACTGTTGTTATTCCTATTTTATAAATGAAAAAAATCAAGGCTGACAAGTTGACAATCTTTCCCAAAGTAGTAATTGGTGTCTTTGCTCATATTTTTCCTTAACATTAAACTATATTACCTCCTTTGGGTAAATACTTTCCAGATTTCTCAAGCTGTAATACAAAAACTACGCACTTATTGTTTCTGACTCATTAAGCATTAATCATGGTGTGCCTAATGGTAATTCTTGAATTTTGACATATTTTGTCTTTTTTTTCAAATGGTTTATATTATTTCTCTAATAATATTAAGTAAGATATATCTGTGACTATAAAGTAGATATTAATTACAATACTTTTTTCCATTTCTTTTCACTTTCCAAAAAGATCCTAAGCTCCTTGAAGGGAGAAACTTTTATCTTATAATTTATATTTTTCATAATCCTGTGCAATACATCATACTTGGTCAACAATCAGTAGTCCATGGATATGGTTATCTGGCCTTTATTTTATTTTACTACTTCAGTTTCTTTAGACTTCTGCATTATCATACATGGAATTACTGTACCTAGTAAATGGCTGTTCTTAGAGCTTCTCACATTTTGATAGAAAACCAATTAAATATACAAAAGTTGGCAGCTTAGTTGAACAAGTTTTGATGGATAAGACATTTACCTGGGCTGGTCTTGCCTTCAATTTGCAGCTTTTAAGTTTAAAATGGACCTCAGAGGACTGGCAGGTGGCATAGTAGTTAAGGTGCTGGACTCATATGACCAACTGTGGTTTGAGTATTGAATCCAGTGGCTTGAAACTTGCTTTGGGCATGTGTGCATATGTGCCCAAAATCCTGAGAGGAAAATGGAGGAGCGGGAATTGTGGTGTGGCCATCCTCCCTGGAGGGTCATGTCTTATTTTCCCTCTCTCTATCTGTCTCTCTTCAGCAAGTGCATGCATTCAATGACAAAACACAAAAACAAACAAAGAAAAAGCCTGAAAATAAATGGTTTACTTATGGGTGATGTTTGGAATGCAGACACTAAAAAAAAAAAAAAAAAAATTATGATGATGATGTTAAGTCATTTAATTCTCCTAACAATCCTATGGGATGAGTACTGAGCCCATCTTACAGATGAAGGAACTGAGACATAAAAAGGGTGAACAATTGAGGTATCTTGACCAATAGCACATGGTAAATCAGCTAGAGAGGATCTGGTGGTTTGGTGCCAAACATGTCTTATAACTGCTGCACTATAACCACTCTCAAAATCACAGTGCCATTTCTATATACGAACAACAAGCAGTCTGAGGTAGAACTGAAGAAAGTAATCCCATTTACCATAATCACAAAAAGTATAAGATACCTAGGAATAAATCTCACTAAAGAAGTCAAAGACCTCTCTGAGGAAAACTATGAAAATCTTAAAAAAGAAATATAAAATGACACAAAAAAGTGAAAGGACATCCTATGTTCCTAGATTGGAAGAATTAATATAATCAAAATGGCAGTTCTACTCAAATTAATCTACATATTTAATGCAACCCAAATCAAATTATCAGACACATTTTTCACAGATCTAGAAAAGGCAATAATTGAATTTGTCTGGAATCATAAAAGATCCCATGTTGCCAAAGCAATACTGTGCAAGAAGAATGGAGTAGGAGGCATCTCACTCCCTGACCCAAAATACACTACAATGCTGTGATAAACAAAAAGCATGGTATTGGCATTAAAGCAGACATATAGACTAGTGGAACAGAATAGAAACCCCAGAAAAAAACCCCAAACATACAGCTAACTGATTTTTGGCAAAGGACACCAGTCAATCCAGTAGGAAAAAGGAAACCTCTTTAGCAAATAATTCTGGAAAAACTAGGTATCCACCTGCAGAAAGATTAATCTGGACCCCTACCTCTCACCATTAACAAAAATCAACCCAAAGTGGGTCAAGGATCTTAACCTAAGACCTCAAACTATAAAACTACTGATGTAAAACACTGGGGAAACTCTGGGAGACATCAGAATAGGCAAAGACTTCTTAAATGAGAAGACCTCAAAACATAAACAATAATTTTAAAAACAGACAAGTGGGGTTACATCAGATTAAGAAACTTTTGCACAGCAAAGAACACAGTAATTAGTGTGACTTGACAGCCCTCAGAACGGGAGAATATTTTTGTAAACTAAGCCTCAGATAACTGACTGATAACCAGAATACACAGGGAACTCAGCTTACCTGAAAAAAATAAATAAATAAAAGATCAACCTAATTAAAAGATGGGAAAATGAGCTGAACAAACAACTCTCTGAGGAAGACATATGAACAGTCAAAAAGCATATGAAAAAAAATGCTGAACATTCCTCGTCATCAAGGAGGTGCAGATCAAAACCACAATGAGATACCACCTAATCTCAGTCAGAACGGCAGAGATTAAAAAAAAAAAATGGTAAGTGTTGGCAAGGCTATGGTGGAAAGGGAACACTCTTACACTGTTGGTGGGAATGAAGACTAGTACAGTCATTGTATAGATCAATATGGAAGTTCCTCCAAGATGTACAAAAAAAACTACCATATGGCTCAGCAATTCCATTCCTGGGTATCTACCCAAAGGATAGGAAGATGCTCAGTCAGAAAAGTGTTTGCACATATTTGTTTATTGCAGCATTACTCACAGTTGTTAAGACTTCGAACCAACCCAAATGTCCATGAACAGATGAATGAATTGAAAAAATGTGGCACATAGGCACTATGGAATACTACTCAGCCATTAAAAAAAAAAAATGAGTCCCTGGCATTTGATAGAAAATGCATGAATATGGAAAATTTACTGCTGAGTGAAGCAAGCCAGGCTATGGAAGAGAAACATTGTGTGTCTCCACTTAATATATACAGACTGTCTGCACTCTATGGTGAAAATGGAAAGATGAGCGGATATAGAAGCATGGAAAGTGGTTACAGATATGGGAAATGGTGTGGGAAGAAGCAGGAGATAGGGAGAGTGAAAGGGAAGGAATCAATGAGAAAAATAGACAAGACATTTAAGGGACACAGAAATAAACAATTGTTGGTAACGAGTGTATCTTCAGCTGAACTGGTGTGAAGTATATTCATGCTAGGTAAATTCATTTTACAAGCTGTAGTGATGTACAGTGATTAAATATATAAAATAAAATAATAATTAAAAAAGAGGGAAAGATTACAGTGCCATGGTTATTGGGAACTTCTACTAAACTCATCTAAACCTGGATTTATCAGCACCGATAATTGACATATGAAAATAATTGGTGAATGTTGTATATTAAAAGCAATTTTGAAAATATTTTTGTTTAACATTTTCTTTAAAAAGCATATTTGTCATATATTTAAAATTATAGGATTTTCTATCTCAAAGGGAACTTACTCTTTATCCAATTATAGAATCATGGAATATCAGAGTTGGAAAGTAACTTAATTGTCTAGTCTAAGCATGCATCCTGTATTTAAGTCCTCCTTATAGAAATGCCCAGATTATTCTTGATTAGAAATTCAGCATCTGTTGAAGCTGCTTTTCCATTTTTGTCAAATTTTTTTCTTAATTCAAATTTTGATTTTAAGTCAGTTTTTCCTAGTTGTAGAAGAACTTGTTTATATTATAAAAGAAACATCAGAATGAAGAGGTTTAATGAATTGCTAAAAATCACGCAGAGATTGGGGCCAGAAGGTGGCATCGTGTTTAAGGTGCTGGACTCCCACATGACTGACCATAGTTTGAGTCCCAGACATGGAAGCTTGAAAATCACACCAGGTGCACATGTGTGTGTGTGTGTGTGTGTGTGTGTGCGCCCCCAAAATCCCAGGAGAATGGAGGAGAAGGGATTGTACTGTGGCCATTCCACCTGGAGGGTGCTTTCTTACTTTCCCTCTTACTCTTACTGTCTCTGCCTCTCTCTGGTGAGTGCACATGCCCTATGTCAAAATCCTTGGAAAAAAAATCGCAGAGATAGAGGTCATGTGTTTTCATCACTCAGTAAGTGCTTAGGAGCCTACAATGAGTATTTTGTGGTTCCATGTGCTGAGAAAGTGGGTAAACAAAGCAGATCAGTCACTGCCTTTGTGGACCTTATACCTTCGTGGTCAAAAAAAAGAACCAAAGGGGTACAGTGTGTCAGATATCCATGAGTGCTGTGAAAATGAAGCATGGAAAGATGAGCGTAATGGAGTGGGAAAGGGGTAGGTGGTGTGAGATTTTACCCAATGGTAGCATTTTACCACAGATAGTTGGAGTGAGGATCATTCCCTGTAGATATCCAAGAAATAATATTTAAAACAGAGGGAGCATCAAATGCAAAGGTCCCGAGGCAGATGCAGGTTTAGCATCTTATGGGAGCAGCAGCAGGACTGATGTGGCTGGAGCAGTTTGAAAGAGAAGCAGCGCACTGGAAGCATTGTCAGAGACTGGAGGGGCCTGATAGTGGTGCAGCAGTAAAACTGGTCATTCTGTGAGGCAGACCCACATGGGAAGGTTTGGTTTCGACATTCAGAGACTTCCCTGCATATGCTCTTGCTGTGATCCTGGAGTAGCTGAGGCTGGGATGAGGTAGCATTAAGACTCTCCTGTGGAGGTGGGAGGGGGCTGGCCCACCGGCACAGCAGTTACACTTTGTGCAGGGAAGATGATCCCATGTGGACAACCAGGGTGTGATTCCCAGCCCAAGGCAATAGAGGCGTGTGCTCAGGATCCTGATGAGCCAGAACTGGAGGAAGAAGTACTATGGTACAACCAAACCCCATTGGGAGGTTCTCTCTCTCTCTCTCTCTCTCTCTCTCTCTCTCTCTCTCTCTCTCTCTCTCTCTGTCTTTCATGTGTGTGTGTGCTCATGCATGATCATGAATAAAAGAAAATGTTTAAAAGGACCTTATTGAGAGTACTGTCTCTCTGTCCCTCTCATTCATGGAAAAAATAAATAAGCTTAATTGAAAAAAAAAAAAAAAAAAAAAAAAAAAAAAAGGATGGGGGCCAGGTGGTGGCACAGTGGTACTGCAACTGGACCCACGTGAGAAAGGCCCTCGGTTTGCGTCCTGGGTCCTGGGTTTGCGTCCTGGGATCTCCTAAGCATGCCAACTAAGACTGGAGGCAGATGGTGGCAAGAAATCCCTTGGGGAGTGCATTTCCCTCTCTCTTTCTCTCTCTCATGAAGTAAAAATAAACAACAAAATTTACCAAAATAACCAGTCAAATCACATAACATGGTAAAGGCATCAGTTCTAAATAAGAAAAGCCACTGAGCTCTGAGTAATGTGATGTGATGTGTGGCATCTAACATTTTAAAAGTCCTTATATTTAAAGCTCCATACTAGAAGCTGCCGAGGTATTGGCAAGGTAATATTCTTGCTTACTGGATGCATCCTATACAATGAAGATGAATTGTAAGCAAGTAATTATAGCAAAAGCATAAGTGAAATAAGTCCTGTTAAGTATGAGCAGAACTCGAATAGAAGAGACACCCTTAGTTGTAATCAAAGAAGCTAGTGAAGAGCTGCAGGGTACTGGCCTCAGGAAAACCATCTGTAATCAACCTCCCTCCCTTCCTGCCTTGTTTCCTCTCTACTTATGAATGAACAAGCATGGGAAGAAGGGTATGGGGAGGTTGAGAGAGAGAGAGAGAACGAGAGAGATATTTTTGATAGGGTCTTGCCATGTCATGATTCTCCTCTCCCAGCCTTCCAGTTAGCTAGGACCATAGGTGCATGCTGCCACAGCAGGCCTGTTTATGTTGGCCTGGGAACCAAACCCAGGCCTCCTGTTGGCCTCAGCCAGCATGCAGCCGTGTTTTCCTGCTTGCAGCTCCATAGCTGCACTAGTACCTTTTCTGTGTCAAACGAGTGAGCCTGGTATGGAACCTTGACATGGCTGTTTTAATTAGGCCATATGCATGGAGAGGCTCTGATGGAGTAGAAATAGGAAGGCAGGGTTGTAGATGTTTTTTCATTATTATTTTTTAAATATAAGCATGTTAAGAGTAGTGTAGGAATTTATTAATAATACCACTTCAGATCCTCCAATATGTCCTTTACAAAGGGCATAATAACTTAGAAATTAAATATTGCTATTGTTAAAAGCAGTTTATAGAATAAAGTAAAAATAGAAAAACTAATTTGAGCACTTGAAAGACCTCTTGGTCTCGCATTTTGAACCTATATTTTTGAATTGTGCGTTTTTTCTTTATTTAAGTATAATGAAAGAAAATTATGATTAAGGGTGCTTAAGTATTCTAAAAGATGAACTTAGAATACTTTTTTTTAAGCCTTTTGCCATAGGGTGGGGGAGGAGTTGGCCATGCTGCAATCACTTCTCCTCCATTCTTCTCCCAGGAGCACATGTGCCTAGAATGATTTTCAAGCCATAAGGTCTGGGACTTGAACCACAGTCAGCACCCTAATCACCATTCCACTTGCTGGCCCCAAAATATTTTATTTATTTAAGAACACTAGGCAACGTATTAGCAAGCTTTATTAATGTATAGTTTAATTTCTAGTGCATTTTGAAGTGTAGATATGTTATTTGTGTACAACTTAAAATGGTTGTGTCACCTGTGTCTCAGAGATGTAGACACTAATGATAAAAAGGTACTAAATCTGGGAATGGCACACTTCTTCTGGTGGCAAGGCCTTCTACTGAACAGCCATGTCTTAGTTGCCCTTCCTGCAATCTTCCATAGTATATTGGTAGAATTCCTGACTATTTGCACTTCTCTAAAGACCACTCAATTACCAGCCCTGCCTAGGCTGATCTCTCTTGGGCTGGTATCCTCTCTAAGTCATAGTGGTCTGATGTGCTTTACTAGATGTCTTGTTGGTGGACATATCTAGCATGTCCCGCTTTGCTTGAACCCACAAAGAGTAATTGTCCAATTTACATCCCTCCACAAGTCTTCATATGCTGTTGCTAACCCAGGAGTGATTACTGTATTGCCTCACCTTTTTTTTTATTCCCAACAACAATCAATGGGTCCTTTATTTTATAAAGCAAATCCCAAAATGGAATTTTTAGAATTTCAAAAATTGAGATAAAATTCATAAATAAAAATCATCCTTTTAAAGTATACAATTCAGTGGTGTTTAGTATATTCACAGGGTTAAGCAACCATTGCAGTGTCTAACCCCAGAACATTTTTATCAACAACAAAACAAACCTTACATTCATTAGCAGTCATTCTACATTTTCTCTTTTCTCTATCACCCATTTAACACTAATCTGTTTTCTCCCTCTGTGGATTTGCTTATCCTGGACATCTCAAATAAAAGGAATCATATACTAGGTGGTCTTTTGTGTTTGGTTTCTTTGACAAGGCATGTTTTGAAGGTTTATCCATGTTGTAGCATGTATCAGTACTTCAATATTTTTTATGAATAATCTTCCACCTATGGCTATATTTTTTCCATCAATTTATACACGTTTGTTGTTTCCACTTTTTGGTTATTATGAATGATGTATTGTGAACATGGATGTGCAAATTCTTGTGTGGACATATGCTTCAATATGTATCACCTCTTGGATACTTTTCTCTTTACTTTAGAAGTTCAACTTCTGTTCCAGCATACAGGGGAGTCTGTTCCTTGTCCAAACTTTTAGCAATATTATCCTCATTCTTGTACTCTTACTGTTTCTCAGTGAAACTGCACATCACTTCTTGAATAAGCCTTTTGGGTGTAGGTAAGACTAGTAAACGTCCCTGTATTATTGGGTATAAACACCATCTAACTTTACCGTAATGTGATTGAGGGAACTTTGGGTTGGAAAAGCCCATAAAAAGTATCAAATATTGCTCTATCAAGGAAGCCACAGTTCCTTCCATGGCATTGGAGGTAGGACAATTGACATTCTTGCATTATGTTGACAAGAACAACAATAACAGCAACAATAATAATAGGCCCAGTCACAGTGGTGCACAGGTAGTGACACCACTTGGGAGGCATAGATTGGGTGTGGGGCCAACGTGAACATGCTGGGCACAGGTGTACAATCCTGTAATCCTCGCTAGTTAGAGGGCTGGGGCAGGAGAACTGTAATACAGTGGTACCCTGTGAAGAATACAGTGGTACCCTCTGAAGAACATCTTCCTCTGTCTCTTCTTTCTCTGTGTGTGTGTCTAGGTCTCCCTCTTGCTTACAAAGGAAGAAAAAACAATGATAGCTATGTAGTTCTGGTGTCTGGGACAGAGTTTTACTTTGTTTAAGTCATGTTTTACCAAGGTAGACTTCTGGGAAATGTTTACTAAGTACTGGAAAGTTAAATATACTAAAGCATTAACACATTTTCCAACACTCAGTTCAATTCTTTGCTCTGGAAATTTCTGAAAGTGTGCCTGACATGGTATATTCAAGCTTTAAATCATTTTGTATAGTAAGTTCAACTTCATCTTATTAAATTTTCCCCAAAGAGCACTGAGAAGCCAATTTCCAATGGTTTAATAATAACTTGTTTCATTTTCTACATGTTTTAAGCTATCATTTCACAAATCTTATATTTCTGGCTGTAAAGAAAGATAAGCACATGATACACTTGACAATCATTAGTTGCCTTCTTCACTGTGATCCCATTTTATAGGTGAAGAAATTGAGAGTCCAGTGGACTGTTGGATACAGCTTTGATTTCTTCGCTTTTTAAGATATTGACTTTCCATGCTGTTAATTTTCTTGCTAAATTAGCTTGTAAGTTATAAATATTTCCTGAAATTAAAAAATAAATTGCTGGGACCAGCAGTTGATGTAATGGCTATGTCACTGGATCACAGTTCGAGTCCCGGAATGGTGGCTTAAAACTCACACCAGCTATATATGCGTGCGTGCCTAAGATCCTGAAAGGAGAATGGAGGAAGAGGGATTGTAGTGTGGCCCCCCACTCTGGGGGAGGGTGATTTCTCGCTTTTTGTTTCTCTGTATCTCTCTGTCTCTTTGGTGAGCATACACACCCTATAGCAAAACAATCTTTTTTTTTTTTTTTTTTTTTTTTTTTTTTTTTTTTTTTTTAAAGGAGATAAATTGCTTGAGAAAATTGGAAGGATACTCAGGAGAATTTTATTTATTGACAATGTCAACCAAACCAAGTGAGATTAATGCTACTCCATATATGATAAAGCTTTAAATGCTCTTTATTTGAAGTTATAAAGGATAAAATCTGTAACTTTTTTTTAATACTTTGTAATTTTTTTTCCAGTGAAAAATGTAAAGCTAGAGGATTTACTGTGATTGTGGATGGCAGAAAGTCACAGTGGAATGTGGTGAAGACAGTAGTCTTAATGTTACAGGTAATTTTATTTTTTGTCTATCAAAAAATTGCTTTTACTTTACAGGCAACAGAACATGGTGAAAATGGCAAATGCATTTCATTCATTGAACTGTCTCTAAACTTGTCAGCAGTGATTGAATTGTGAAAATACATGTAATGTTTAAATTCAGTTTTTGTAGGTTTGAATTTAAGTAGTGAAATAAATCTCAACCCTGTTTTAAAGGTTTGTAAAAGATTGAAAATAACATGTCATATTTAAGTAACTTAAGCAAAGAGGCCAAAGATTCTGAAAATGTGAGGTTAGATGATATCAGATTCATCTGGGAGCTTTTCCATGCCATGGTACGTGTGTCAGCCTCCCTCTGCTCATTCCAGTATGATGGGGAGGAGGCAGAACTGGGTAAATCTGGTCTAAGAAACCTTCTCAGGCAATTCCTCAGGTATATCTCCCTTTTAGTCCCCTCTTTCCTACAAAAAGCATCTGGATTTGTGATGATCTTACTATTTATTGATAGCCCAGAAGAAATTTATTTAACAACTATGTCCTCAGTTATGTTGGCAGCTCACAAATTATTATTTAGCAAATACCTACGATCACAAAGCCTTTGAGATGTGGTCCCAGTCCTCTGTTTTATTTTCTTGTATTCCTTTTATAATATTGGACGCAATCATGAAATGACTCTTGCATATATTAGGAACTTGTAAACTATTTGTTGATTTATTATAAAGGTATTGAAGATATTATTATTATTTGAAATGAGAAAATAAAACATTTGAGTGATTGAATCACTCATGCACCTGACTTTCCTCAGATAGCCTTCTAAAGAAGGTAAAATCTGAGTTAAATAGAAGAGGTTATTTAATTTAAATGAAAGAAAATAGGACATTCCTGGCAGGGGCATTGACTTAGTTATAGCTCAGAAATGAGGCAAATACCTATAGTAAAGGGAGTCAGTGGCAGGCCAGTTTGAAGGAACTAGGAGTTGGCACTAACATGAGATTGTGGACATTCAGTTAAGTGGATTTCTGTGAGAGTGAAAGAAAGATCAAGAATTTTAAGTGAATTTGAGAAATAATGGGTAGTTACTTTAGGGTTCTGTGGAAAGGAATATAATTCAAGAATTTACATGAAAGCAAAAGAATTGATTCTTAGTATTTTATTGTTTATTTGGGATAAGTAAGTAAAAGATTCGAGGAGTGGGAACGAAGTGGTCATTTTAGCTGTTAGTTTTAGTGCTTACTATCATTCAGGTACTGTGCTAAGCTTGCTAAATTAGTTACCTTATTGAACTTTAACCTTACAACCTTGCAGAGCATTTCTATTAGCCACAAAGGTCAACTGAGGCGCAAGGATTTTAAATAACTTAAAAATGGCACAATCTAAACCTTGGGCTTTGGTTGTATCCATTACAAAGTATTTATTTACCAAAGACATATATCTGGGGTAGTCTCTAAATTATATACCCATTGCCTCATTACTCTTTAACGCTTGACCTAACCTTTTATCATTAGAATCATTCTTTTGGATTAGAAAGGACACTTCTGAAGATGAGTTTTTAAGGGAGCATGGATTGGTGTCCTATAATAACTCTTTCTGTCAAATATATTTCCAACATATTTGTATTTCAAACCCTGAAGATGAACTCTTCTCTGTAAAAGTTGTTAAAATAACTAGGAGGTGAGAAATCCATTAATTATGATCTTGTGTTCTTCCTTTCATCCTGTCATTCAACTGTGTCACAGATGAGCTGTTTGGGACTTGCTGTTTGAACTGGACTTTGCTCAGTGGCAGTTTTGAAGAACAATCAATGGATGATTTAATCTTCTCTTGCGATTTCTTTTCTGATAGGTATTTTAACAACTTTTGGATTTATTAATAGTTAACATTTTCAGAAGTTGCAATGACCCGTTTATTCCTAGTCAGATCGTTTATACATATCAAGTTGTTCATTGCTTTATTCTGGAGAGGCACTAGTACCATTTGTTTGGTAGCCCAGACCTTAATGCTGGCTTTGCCTATAATTAATGCTTTCTCAAATGCAGTGTGTGGTGGTTTCTTGTGTTTCTCACAGCTTTCATATTCAATTATTTTGAAATGATAATCTTCTATACGTCAAAGTGAGTAAACCTTAAATCTGCCCTAGATTCTCTGGCCGTGCCATTAAGTTTTGACACCATTGAATTTATTTTACTTACCTTCACCACAGTCATTGCAGGGGACATTTCTGACATGTCTACATAGAAACATTTTCTGTTTTCCCCAAGGAAAAAAGAAATAAGAATTGTTATTTATTATTGTTATTTTTTAGTATTGCCATTTATGGTCTAGAATGGAGGTCAGGCCTCTTGAGTTTATAAATATAATTTTATTGGAACCTAACCATGGCCATTCATGTACACGTTGTCCATGACTGCTTTCGTACTACCCCAGCAGAGCTGAGTAGTTAAGACAGACATATTATGGCCTGCCAAAGCCTAACATTTTTATTTTCTGGGTCTTTAGAAGGAATTTACTGACCACTCATTGAAAACACACAGTAGAATTTCAGAGTCAGACAGACCTGATTTCTAGTCTAGTTCTATAACTTTTAAACTGTTATCTTAGATAAGTTACTTCAGTTATCTGAAACTTAAATTACTCTTCTGTAAAATTGATAATAGAATCTACTTCTTAATGAGGATCCACTTATTCAACAAATATTTATGGAGTGTCTTTTTTATGTTAGACATCATCCTAAGCACTGAAAATACAAGATGACACGGTAGATAAGGCACCTGCCTCTGGGAAGCTTAAATTTTACTGTAAGAGTCAGATAATCAGCAATTAAGCTAATTGATAAATAATGTAACATCAGATAGTGATAAATGCTAGAAGGAAAAATGTAACAGTAAAAGGAGGGTGAAGTCAGATGGTGCCACTTTAGATAAGGGGGCAAGGGAAGACCTCTCTGAAGAGTGAATATTTAAATAGAATCTTAAATAAATGGTGGGAGCACTCCTAAGTGAAGGGCAAAGAGCACACCAGACAGAGGAAGCAGCCCAGGAAAAACCCTAAGGTAGGGAGAAACGTGTTGTATTTCAGGAGAAGCAAGGCCAGTGTGACTGTTGGAGCAGAGTGAACTGGGAGAGGAGGGGTGTGAGATGAGGTCTGAGAGGTCAGCAGGGTCCTGAACTTGCTCAAGGACTTGATCTGGGATTTGAATGTCATCCTGAGCATGTGAACATCTCAAGTCGGGAAGTCTATGGCAAAGATGTTTCAGAAAGCTGGCTAATTTGGGGAAGTTAGCAATGCATCTGGTAGAAATGGCTAGATTTAAGTTATATTTTTAAAGTTAGACTCCAAAGAACTTGATGATAAAATATATGTGATATATTTATTAACCCAATAAATGTTCTTTTTCATTTTTTAGGTGACATGAGTAATCATATCTAGTAAATATAAAATTATATTTGTTAAAGTTTAACTCTTTGTCCTCCTAAGTTAATAACCATGCAGAATCTTGCCTCTTTGTGTGATAAAATGACTAAGAAGCTTATTTGTGAAAAAATTGATTTTACATTTTGAAGAAATTCTTTAAGATGTGTTAGAACTTTTTCTGTATCATGAAAATAAATTTAAAAATGTCTCAACTAAAAATTACATTCTACAGTTTATATTTCTTGTAGAGAGGTTCAATAAAGCAAAAATAATTCACTTGTACTTTCTATGTTACATCGTTTATTTGCAATCTCTTCTAAGTTAGCTTGTTTTTTAAGTATTTCTCTTTTGCAATATTATCCTTTAAGTTTTAGAGAATTTCTTCTCTTTCTTTATTTTAATCTTTTCTCAAAGGTTTCTTACTCACCCAAATTGTGAATACATATTAATAGTAATTTATGAACTTAATAAATTATTTATTTTATATTTGTAATGTGTAATTTTTTTTTTTTTTTTTTTTTTCTAGAATGTTGTTCCTGCTGAAGTGTCACTTGTTTGTGTAGTGAAGCCAGATGAATTCTGGGATAAGAAAGTAACACATTTTTGTTTTTGGAAAGAAAAGGATAGACTTGGCTTTGAGGTAAATATAATCTATAATAAAGCAAGTATGTTAAATCTTTAAAAATAATATTTTGCTGGTATTATTTTGTTTGTTTAGCATTACTTAATTAGTGCTTAAGTAGTAATTAGTATACATTCTAATAAGCATTTAAATATTTGTTGAACAAATTATGATTTTTTGTAAAAGACTGCAAAAGTTTGTTTTCATTTGTTTTTCTAACTCCTTTGAATACGTATACCTCTTTTATTTTGAAAATGTTTATTGCATTACCAGAGGAAATAAAACAAATACTAGAAAATCCTAGAAATTTTGGAATTGACATTAGGTTCTATTTTCTATGATACGTCATTTTTTGTTATGTATCTGATTTAGTTTTGATATGTAAACACAGATGTTCATCCTGTTCTATAGGAATTTCTCTCTTCCTTTTTTTCTGTAAGTATATCTTATTATAGTTTAGAAGGAAATCCCAAGATGGAATATAAATCTAAATAATCCTTTCAGTTTCCCTTTTTCAACTTGCTGACCACTTCTGTCAGCCATGTTGTGATGTGGAACCAGAGGCTAGCCAAATTCCAACCCCATGCTCTTAGACTTACTAGCTACTAGAATCAATGTGCAAAATAAACTATTCTTTGTAAACCACCCAGTGTTGGGTATTTTTGTTTAGCAATGCAAGGACATATTAAAACCTCCAGTTTTTCTGTTTTTCTTTTATGATTCAGACTGTTGATGTCATGCCTGAGAAATCTTTGCCTAATCCAAAGTCATAAAGATTTTCTCTGTTTTCACCTAGAAGTTGTTCAGCTTTAGCTTTTAAATTTAGATCTATGATCTGTTTTGAGTTTATGTTTCTGTGAGCTGTGATCCAAGAATATATGCCCTCAGCCATTTTGTACTTGCTGATATTTGTTTTTTAACCCACTATGTGGTCTATCTAGGAGTTCATAATGGAGTTAGAAGAATTGTATTGTGCTTTTGTTGGGTGGAGTGTTCTATAATGGTGAATAGATGATCTATAGTGTTGTTCAAGTCTTGTGTATCCTTGTGAATACTTGTTCTTTCCATTACTGGAAGGAATATTACAGTTTCAACAATTGTAATTGTGGATTCATTTCTCCTTTCATTTCTGTCAGGTTTTGTTTCTTGTATTTTGAACCTGTGTTGTTTGATGCATCATGGTTTAGGATTATGTCTTCTTAGTGTGTACCACTTTATCATTATTAAATATCTCTTTTTATCCCTGAAAATATTTTTGGTTCTGAAGTATTACGTTGTCTGATATTAATGTAACTACTCTAGCTTTCTTTTGATTAGTATTTATATATCGTATCATTTTCTGTCCTTTTAATTTATTTATCTATTTCTTCATATTTAAAGTGGACTCTCTTTTAAAAAAAGCTTTATTTCCTAGAGAGCGCATATACTGTCCAGAGAGAGTCAGAGAAGGAAAGCACCCCCAGTGGGATGCGGTCTTGCAGCAATCCCTTCTCTGTTTCTCCATCCTGTTAGGATTGTGGGCACACACACACACACACACACACACATACACAGAGTGTTTTTCAAGCCACCAGGGCTAGGACTGGAACCACACAGCCAGCCATTCGGATCCAGCTCCCTTACCCTTGAGACCACAGAACTACCACCTAAAGTGGATTTCTTGTAGACACCATTTATTTAGGTCTTGCTTTTATATCTTGACTACCTTTTTATTTTTTAAATTTTTTTAGAAATTTGTTTTGTTTGTTTGTTTGCTATAGGGTGTATGAGCTTGTCAGAGAGAGAGAGAGAGAAAGTGAGAAATCACCCCCGCAGGGGGTATGCCTTACCATAATTCCTTCTCCTTCATTCTCCTGTCAAGATTTTGGGCACACATGCACATGAGTTTTTAAGTCACTTGGTCCAGGGCTTGAACCACAGTCAACTATGTGGGAGTCCAGTGATGTAACCATTACGCCATCTGCTGGTCCTAATTTCTTTCTCTTCATTGATGTGTAAGACCATTTATATTTAATATTATTATATGGTTGTATTAAAACCTATCATCTTGCTAGGTTTTATGTACTTTTGTCATCTTTTTCTACCTTTTCTTTTTTTCTTTTTTTGGAGAGGTTTTTTGTTGGTTGTTTTTTTTCTTATACAGAGCATGCGCTCACCAGAAAGACAGAGAGAGACAGAGAGACACACCGCAATCCCTTCTCCTCCATTTTCCTCTTGGGATCTTGGGCACGTACCCACCCACACCTGGCATGAGTTTAAGCCACTGGGTCTAGGACTTGAACCGTGGTCGACTACATGGGAGTCCAGCAACACAGCCATTACGTCAACTACTGGTCCCTTTTCCTACCTTTTCAATTGAGTATTTGTTATATTTACATTTTATCTCTGTTATTAGGTTATAATTTATCCCCTACTTATTTATTATTAGACAGGGTCTCATTCTGTTGTGACACTCTTGCCTCAGACTCTTGGATAGCTGGGACTATTCTGGTACATACCACTACATTCCAAGTTTTTAGGGTGGACTGGAAGCTGAAATTTTCTTCCATGTGGCCTCAACCTGTGGAGAAGCATCATCATACCAGCATGTGCCACTGCAGCTGGAATTCTTAATTATTTTTATTGATTTCCCTAGGGTTACAGTATACATTTTTAATTAACCAGGGTCTTACCTTCAAAAAATACATCACTTCACATATAGCAGAAGAACCTTAAAACAGTGTATTTCAAATGCTTCCTTTCCATTGTCATAATTTTATTTTTACTATCCTATAAATACAAAATACCTTGCTACCATTTTTACTGTGATTGGTTTGTTTACTTTTAAAGCAATACACATTTTTAAAATAGAATTTTTGTGTTTATATTCATTTATGCCATTTCTGATATTCTTCATTTCTTTTTGGAGATTCAGATTTTGTTAGGTATCACATTTTTCCTATTTAAAAATTTTAATGTAATATATCTTGGAGAACATTTCTGTTGGCATTGCATTTCTTCAGCTTTTGCTTGCATAAAAAATGATTCTTATTTTAGTTTTGAAAACCATTTTCATTTATTTTTTCTTAAATTGGAGCCTGAAAGCACAGTGTGCTTTCTCTCTCTCTCTTTTCCTCTCTCTCGCTGAGTGTACACACTCTCTGGTAATTTAAAAAAAAAAAAAAAAGAAACTTTTTTAGATCTTCATTTCAGTAAGCCAATTGTATAATTTCTGTAGACAATTATGGAAATTTGAATTTTAACTTGCTATTCAGTTACACTGAAAGGCTGTGGTTAATTTTGTTGCAGGTGATGATGGCATCATGTTGGGTGAGAAATGTTGTATTTTTATCTTTTGAGATGCACACTAGGGTGATATAACATAATAGCCTAGATTTACTTTGAAACATCCCAATTTAAAAATGTGGAAGGTGGTGTCAGCCAGTGGTGTGGTGGTTAAGATGGCTGAATACCACATGGCCAACTTTGCAGTTTGAGTTCAGGACCTGGTAGCTTGAAAAACATGCTGAGTGTGTGTGCAGGTGTGCCCAAGGTCCCAACAGGAGAGTAGAGGAGAAGGGACTGTGGCATGGCTATCCCCTCTAGATGGTGCATGGCCATCCCCTCTGGGAGGTGCTTCTTCTCTCTCTCTTTCTCTCTCTCTGTTTCTCTTGGGCAAGGGTATGTGTCCTATAGCAAAAATGAAAAATAAAATGTGGAGGGCAATAAATGAAACAAGTATGACATTATATGAATGATTGTGAAGGTTGATTAATAGGATTATGAGGAAATATTCACAACTATTGGGTCATCAGAAAAGTCATGACACATTTTTGGATAGAAAACAGAAAAATGCATCATGACCTTTCCGACGGCCCAATATATAAGTACTGCCACTGGTTCAGCTTTAGGAGCCCTGCGCTAGTTTGGCTGGGTAATATAATCTGCCTCCATTGTTCTTCTGGGATACAGGATTTTTCTTTTCTCTTCCTCCAACTACAGGAGCCCTCTAGTTATGGCCTAAGGTCGACAGAATTTGCTGCCATTACCTCAGCACCATGGGTTTTTTTTCCCCAAAAGGGGAAATAGAGATGAAGAATTTGAGCTATACTGCATGTTTTTCCAGGGCTGGCTGCGTTTCTTCTCATTCAGTCCTACACTTTGAGAGAGGCTTTTTTTTTTTTTTTTCAAATCCCTTATCCTATCTTCCTCATAAGTCCCCAGGTTTGTGGGGAAAAGCCTCTGAGTGAATATAAATTCTTCTTGTGTCTCATCTTCCCTACATTATGTACTTTCACATTAGTTCACATTTTTCCTTTAGCAGTTTGTTAGAAAATTTTGCTAGATTCTTCTTATAAAGCTTGTATTATGTCTGACATTTTTTCCAGGTGAGCAAGTCCTCCAGTTCTGCCTTTCCTTAAAGGAACAAGTATTTCCATAGATTACAGGTTAATTGGTTTTCTTCTGAATTTATTGAAGGATTCATAAAAAGTTATGATTTTTCGGGGGACCAACAGATGTAGTAATGGTTACATCACTGGACTCCCACATAGTCCACTGCAGTTCGAGTTCCAGATCCGGCGGCCTTAAACTCATTCTAGGTGCCTGTGCATGTGTGCCCAAAATCTTGAGAGGAGAAAGGAGAGGTATTGCAGCATGGCCATTCTCACTGGGGGTGATTTCTCGCTTTCTGCCTCTTTTTGTCTTTCTGTGTCTCTGACAAACATACACACCCTATAGCAAAATCTTTCTAAAAGAAAAAATCTGATTTTTCAGATGAACTTTCCTGTTGTTGTAAGGGTTGGATACTCTTTCAGCTTTTAAACAAACCTTAAGTAAGAGCCATATTTTCCCCCACATTTTCTTTCAACTTTTGTCATTGTTAGACTTGCCTATTGTGGTGTAAGGGCATTTCGTGCCAGCAACGTAAGGGACAAAGGCCTAGGTAGCTGAATTATGTTAGGAAGGGTCTTACTCTGATAATTGAGAAACTGCATCCCAAGGATGAGATACAAAGGTGCAGTGAAGGAAAAAAGTAAAAGCTGAAGCCAGGAGGCATACATGTTGCTGAGTCAGGGCCTTGGCGAGTGAGTACCTTAGACAGCAGCAAGGTCTGCAGTTCATAGCCTGGGCATGTGCAAAATGTGGCTCTGAGAGAATGCAAAGTGAACAGGGCTAGTGGTTCAGAAACTGAAGCTGTGAACATGAGCAGGGGAGAAGACCCTTTTTCTCAGGGGCTGTCACATCTGCATTAGCATAGGCTTCTGCTCAGAGATGCTATGCCTATTTGGGTCTTATGCTATATGAGTTAATAGTGACTAAATATCTTGCATCTAGGAGGAGAATATAGAAAACAGACTTCCTTTCAGCCTTGGTCTGGTATCACAGACTGTTGTTTTAAAACAGAAGCATTAAAGCTTCTATGTCAATGTGTTTTCTCTGAAACATTGAAGAGATTCAGCTAGGGTGTTTTCCGAAGTAAATAAACACTAGGAACTTATTAAAAGCCTAATGGCCTAATGAGATGAGAGTAATTTCAAATACTGGTTAATCTACTGCCAAACTTATTCAACTTTAAGAAGCACTTCAGCACCAAGTCATTAAATGTTACTTAGAGCTATATATAATTAAATTAAACATAGATGCTTGTTTAAAACATATTTTCCTTGGTGTTCTTCTGGATAATTTGGGCTGGTGTAATTAAACCAGTGTTTTTGCATGTATTCTAAATATTTTTAAAAATGCAACTTTGAATACTGAAGTTCCTGTAAACAGAAACATATGTTTTACTTTATATAATTATTTATAAATAAGACATTTTCAAACTATGAATAAGATTCTCTATGAATAATCTAATAAGATTTATTACCAGCTGTCCATAATTCATCAGATAGACACCCAGTGGTCATTTTAGTGACACTCTGCTCGCACATGATTTTGTATTTTCTCGCTCACCATCCTTCCAAGCTTTTTCTTCTTTTTTTTTTTTTTTTTTTTTTTTCCTTGAGAGGTTTTCGCTATAGGGTGTGCGCGCTCACTAGAAAGATAGAGAGAGACAGAAAGAGAGAAATCTTCCCCCGGGGGGGATGGCTATACCACAATCCCTTCTCCTCCATTCTCCTCTTGGGATCTTGGGCATGCATGCACACACGCCCAGCATGAGTTTAAGTCACCAGGTCCAGGACTCGAACCACGGTTGACTACGTGGGAGTCTAGCAATAGCCATTATGCTAACTGCTGGTCCCCCACTCTTTTTATTCTAAGACACCTCTTGCCATTCACTTCTCCAGTATTTTTCATGAGTCATTGGATGTTCATTCTTATTGCTATCCTTATTATTTCTCCATATAGATTTCCTCTCTCTGAAATACATATCTATCTGTTTGGCTTCCTTTTTAGCATCTCAGTTGTTAAATTCAAGTACTTTCTGTCCTGTAGCAGCATTGTGCCTGGTAGCTTTGTTAAATTTTGCTGGTAAGATGACAATATATATAATCTGCCTAAGGACGAGACAAAATTAAAGCAGTACTAGCATTAATCTTGTATTCAAATTGAGAGACTAATAGTCAAATTGGCCTTCACCTTCCTATTCTTTATTGTCACTCTCGACAGTAAAAAGTCGCTGATTGGTAATGGTAACCAGCTGCCATTCTAAATGGGCTTTCCTCTCTTATTGCTCATTATTATTGCATCTCATCCTATTTTCCTCTGAAACCACAGTAATGGTAAAGTACAGGACCAAAGACTTCCTTTATGTTCCATCTGTTCTGATTTCTCTCCAGATTTTTCAGAAATTTATTTCCCCTTAAGAAAAATATTCTCCAGTAAAGTTACAAGCAGACATATGTATTGAAATAGTATATGTATGAACACATGTACATATGTGAATCTTTTTTTTTTTTTTTTTTGGAGACGTTTTTGCTATAGGGCGCGTGCACTCACCAGAAAGACAGACAGAGACAGAGAGACAGAAAGCGAGAAATCACACCCCAGAGGGGAATGGCCATGCTGCAATCCCTTCTCCTCTCGGGATTTTGGGCATGCATGCACACATGCCTGGCGTGAGTTTAAGCCACCGGGTCTGGGACTCAAACCACGTTCTGCTACATGGGAGTCCAGTGACAGAGCCGTTAGGTCAACTGCTGGTCCCCACTTTGAATCTTTATTAAGTCAAAGACACGTACAAAGACACATTTTCATTCTGGGTCTTGTGCATACATTCTTAATGTAAATAAAAAAAAAATAACATCAGAGTGCAGGGATTGATAAGTGTTCTAGTTACAGGTGGAAGAATGAGATTAAAGGAGAATAAAATTTTGAGTCTTTTATTTAAGTTAAAGTCCAGACTAAAGAAAATTTTCACAGATGTTTTGATTAAAGGCCATATAGTAAATATCTTTCTCTTCAGACTTATTTGAGCCATAATGTGTGCAGTAATTTAGTTTAATCATTTAATTTGTCTTGTCTTGAAGTCTCTAACATATATAAAATAAAGGGAAAATGTAATATTTGTATAGAATTTTGCTATTTTAAAATAACTCATGGTTTTTATTTCCTTTGAAAGAACTTGGCAAAAGATTAAAATGGTTATGTAGGGCAGTGATCTTATTTTTTTATCTTCCTTTTTGTAGTTTTACTGTTACAGTTTAGTTCTTTGTGCTAGTTAGTAGTTTTCAGATTCGTTTGGGTAGGAAATAACTCTGAAATTTAGATTTTAGCTTGTAAAATGATAGCTACTTTGAATATAAACAGTCACCTTTTTTTTTTCCAAAAAATTGAATGCTACCCACACATATTAGAATATTCATGGAAGTAGAGATTTGAAGATAATTAACAATGATACACTAGTTAAGTCAAAGGAATATCAGCATATGATCCTCACGTTTTTCCTAAATTGATAGAAATATATTAAAGTAGAATTTCCTGAAGGCCAGATGGTGGCACAGTGTTAAAATGTGATGCTCTGTGAGACTCATGTCAGAAGGTTCCAGGTTCACATCCAGAGTTGTCTCTGGGAACATTGGGCATGGTGTTTCCATGATCCAGGGCCAACTGAAGCATCAAGAACTTGTTGAGGGCACTGTCTTTCTTTCTCTCTATTTTCACTCATGGGGAGGAAAAACTTAAAAAAATGAAGTATAATTTTCTTAAAGGTAGAATCATGACTCTGATGCAAATCTGAAATAAGCTTAAGTGAAATATGTTATTCTACTCATTGATTGAGGTTACCTGTAAAGCTGTACTGTAAAGTGGGGGTCAAAGAGCATTTGAGCAATTTAAGATTTTTAGAAGTAGATAAGATTGCCAAGTTAGATACAAAACTAATTATTGTTCTTCAGATCTTAAATTTTAAACTTTGAGGTTATCACTTGTTCCACTAGACAGGAAGTATTTATATTTCTTCTGTACATTAATTTCCATCCCTACAGAGATTGATACCAATTTTTGAGTCTGTAGAATATTAATCAAATGTACAAGCCCAGTACTGCATGAAAGAATATCCAGTAATATCTTTTGCCTGTTTCCAAGATTTAGGTAGTTATTTTTGAGAGATGCATTATATTTTTATAGGAGGCTATTTTGTAAAATTTGAATTTGTATATTAATGATACACTGAACATCAAAATAATAGAAGCTACTTTCCAAAGTTTGATATTTTAGTTTTCATCTCAGTCTCTCATTAAACTTTGTATTTCAACCCACGTCCAGCATTATTTAATGTGGGTGTATATATGTATATATGTGTATGTGTGTGTGTATGTATACATATTGTATATACATATATATATGTGTGTGTGTGTGTGTGTATATATATATATATATATATATATATATATATATATATATATATTTGTTGTCATTTTTTTCTTTCTTTTATAAGTGAGAGGTGCAAAGAGAAAGAGATTACAAGACAAGTACCCCCACCATGTCAGGGTACACCCCCAGCTTTAGCCAACCCTGTGATAGAGGGTGGTCTCTTTGTGTTCGGGAGGTCTCTGGACAGAACCCAGAACCTTCCTATGTGGGTTAACCTTGTAGGTAGTTGCATTACCATTGTACCTTTGTATAACCCTTAGAGGAAGGTGAGAGTACCTTCTTTTCTTTCTTCTTCTTTTTTTTAATGTTTTGTCCATTTAGTTCTTCCATAAGAGACAGAGAGACAATGTCCCCAAATAATGCTTCCAATAAATAAGATTAGCTTTACTAAGAAACAATTCTTCAACAAATGAATAATGTGGCACTGAAAGTTAAATTATAGGGCTGGCAGGTGGCATGTTGGTTTAGGGCATGGACTCCCACATGGCCAATTATGGTTCAAGTCCTGGATCTGGCGGCTTTCTCACTTTCCCTTTCTTGCTCTGTCTCTCTCTCTCTGGTCAAATTTAAATAAATGAGTGAATTAATAAAATGAAATAATTCTAAATAAAAGAAAGTTAAGTAAGTTATACTGTACGGGACTTAAGATGAGAATTTTTGAAAGGAGATTTTCTGTTTTTGTTTTTATTTTTTCAGTATTTAAATAGAATATTGTGCCAAATGACGCCCATTAGAAGAAAAATTATTCGTTATAGTTTGCATTTCTATTCAGCTATCTCTTCAGGAGAGAATGCTCTGGGCGTGTTGTCTTTACAGAATTGACTTGATGCTTAATTTAGCTGGTAGTGTATTTTCTCATAGAATAAACTCTTGACTTTGTTATTAGTATACAACTAGTTAATAGATTGCTATTTTTGGTGAAAGAAAAGGCTCTTTCCAGGGACCTGATGTGTTTGATCTTACTAGTGTGCAAGTATCTAGATTCCAAGGGAAAAGAAAAAAGTTTGTGACAGATTTAATGGTTTCTGTGGCCTAACTCCGCTTACTGTTTAATGTTTCTCATCATGCCTGTCTCTGAGAACTATCAAAAGAAGTTGCACTGGAGCAAGAAGATAGAATAATGCCCTCTGTGACAAGCTTTTCACTAAGTAAAAACCATTTTCTGTGTTCTTTTTATTCCAAGATATTTATGTTAAATGTGTTCCCATTACTACCTAAACAGGAAAACAGTGAAGTTGAGTTGTGCCAAATTCCTCATACTGGAGATAACATTAAATTGTCATTGAAAATAGGCATAATAGAGAGTTTGCTACTCTTAAACTGAGCAAAATATAATTTTCTGTTGTATGTTTTATTTTTTAAATGGAAAAAAGCACATGAACTTTCTCTGCGTTCTTATCATTGTCACCTCCAGATTTTCGTTTGTTCACCCTCTAACCTCATCACTTGTTACCTGATAGAGTTGTTTCTTCAGCTTGAAGTTGAGTTCTCATCATGCATGCCCCTTCTGTCTGCTGTTGCCCTCTTCTCTTGATTATTTTGCTTCTGATTTAGTGTTTGGCATATATTTTCTAAAAGTATGTATATGAATGTGAAACTTAAAAATAGGACATACACTTGGTGGGCTGGCCCTGTAGTGCAGTGGTTAAGCACTGTGCATTGGGAGTTGGATCCTACATGCTGACTGTGGTTCAAATCCTGGTCCCAGCAGCTTAAAAAACATGCTGGGTGCATGTACATGCAGATCTCGATCCTGACAGGATGGAAAAATGGAGGAAAAAGGATTGTGGTGTGACTATGCCCATTGAGGGGTGCTTTATTTCTCACTCTGGCTTATACATGTGCTGTCTAGCAATTTTAAAAAATATATATACTTGGTATTCACCACCTACCCTACATACTCAAATATTAAGATCTTAAAATATATCTGTGTGAGGGACCAGCAGGTGGCGTGGTGGTTAAGGCGCTGGACACTCCCACATGGCTGACCAGGGTTCAAGTCCTGAATCTGGTGGCTTGCTTTCTCACTTCCTCTCTCTCTCACTCTCACCCTCTATCTCTCTCTGGTCAAATTAAAAAATAAATGAATGAATGAATAAATAAATAAATAATTATTTAAAAAAAAAAAAAAGAAAAAAAATATATCTGTGTGTGGGACCAGCAGATGGCGTAATGGTTATGTCACTGGACTCCCACATAGTTAACAGTGGTTCAAGTCACAGACCCAGTGGCTTAAACTCATGCCAGGCATGTGTGTGTGCATACCCAAGAACCCGAGAAGAGAATGGAGAATGGAAGAGAAGGGATTGTGATGTGGCCATTCTCCCTGGGGGAATGATTTCTTGCTTTCTGTCTTTCTGGCAAGCGCATGCACCTATAGCAAAACTATCTCTTAAAAATATACATACATACATACATACATATGTGTGTGTATGTGTGTGTGTGTGTGTGTTCCTTGTGATCCTATTTACCTTAACACCTAACTTAAATTTGTGTTTTTCCATGTTTTTTGTTTGTACTCTCGTCTGTGTATATGTGTGTGTAGTATTACTAAAACTTGCCTGTGAAAGACAAAACAGAAGAAAATAGAGAATGTTTGTATTTTATTATTCTGTTATATCTAAAGAGTTTCCCTGGGACCAGCAGATGGTATAATTGTTTTGTTGCTGGACTCCTACATGGCCAATTACAGTTCAAGTCCCAGACCTGGCAGCATGAAACTCACACCAGGTGCATGTATGTGCATGCCCAAAATCCCAAGAGGAGAATGGAGAAGGGATGGAAGCATGGCCATCCCCTTTGGGGAGGGGGGGGCTGTGATGTCTTGCTTTGTGTCTCTCATTCTCTCTGTCCAATGAGCGCATGTGCCCTATAGTAAAAATGTCTCTAAAAAAAGTTTGTCATAGTCTTCATGTTTCAGGGAAGGCTGCTGTGGTGTAGTTTAACATGCTCTTCTGCCTTCTCAAACCTCTCTATTTCCATAAGTTAATAGTGGGATTTAGATGGTGATTAGATTCTGATTTGATTTGATACATTCAACCATAGCAATCATTGATTATCTTGTTTCTTTTTTTAAATAATTCTTTTTTCTAATTTAACTTAATTTATTTCAATTTGAGCAGAGAGGGACAGAGTGAGAGAGAGAAAGAGAGTGAGGGAAAGTGAGAAAGCAAGTCACCAGGTCAGGACTCGAACCACAGTTGGCCATGTGGGAATCCAGTGCCCTTAACTACCATGCCACCTGCTGGCCCCAGTTGCCTTTTTTAATGTGGTGTTAGCAGCTGTTGATGGTCAGTGCCTATGTTCCTTATTTAATTAAAGAATTATAAAATGAAGTGAGGTGGTGGCACAGTGGTAGCACAATTAGGCCCATTAGGAATGTTCTGGGTTCACATCCTGTGACTCCTGAATATCCTCAGCATGCACATGCATATTGCTAAGACTGGGTGTGGGGACTCAGGGATGTTTGTCACTCTGTATCTCTCTTTTCTTATTTTGTTTTGTTTATTCAAGTGTTTTCCATGGTGTACATGTGCTCCCCAGAGAGAGACAAAGAGAGACAGTGAGAGGAAATGAGAGATGGGCACATTGCAGTTCCTTCTCCACCATTCTCCTTCTGGAACTTTGGGCACATGTGTTCAGCGTGATTTTCAAGCTGCTAGGTCTGGGACTCAAAACATTTTTGGCTATGTGGGACTCCAACACCTTGACCACCATGCCACCTGCTGGCCCCCGTCTCTTTTTATCATATGGAAAATAATATGAATTGCTTTAAAAAATTATGAAGTGGTGATCTAGTTCTATTTTTTCCTTTTTCATTTACTAGGCAGAATACTTTGATAGTGAGGAACTTAGCCTCCTTTATTATTTGTCATCCAGTGATGCAGTTTGGATACGAAACATGAGATGAATACTTGATGATTGCTACTTGCTTGCTGGTTTTCAGTATGCTAAGTGTGTTCCTTAGCTTAGTCTAATGATGGTCTTTGTGTGTATTAGTATGAACACATTGATTTAGACATATTTACCATTTATTATTCTTATTGATAAGAAAATTGTCACTTTTGGCCAGTGGAAGACTTTCCAGGTCCTTTTAGTAATCATAGAAGTCTTCGATAGCTTTTTTGATATTTGGATGAGTAGAAGTTCCAAGTTCACCAGTGTATTTCTATACATTTTCAAGAGGTCCTGATTTCTTTTAATGAGAAATGGTATTTAGAAATCAAATCTGGATGCTCGGGGTGTACAGTTCTACCGGGCTGTCATTATTCCTAAACCTTCCGTTGGACAGTACTAGAGAATATACATACTTGTGAGAGTGTGTGTTCTTATTTAAGACAAAATATATCATGAAGTTTAAATTGATACTTCCACTTCAAGTCAATGCCAAAATGGTAACTATTTTCTGCTCATATTTTCTTTTCTCCCTTGTCAAAAATCCCATTTCCTTCAGTGTTTTTGATAGCAGAATTAGAATATCCCATATGTCACTCGTTTGCTTTGTTGCTCATCAAGTAATCTCAGAATAGTAGTACTAAAACTATCACTGGAAGATTACTGAAAATGGAAAGAATCTAGTACTTCCATTTCACTTCATTTTCTATAGACATTCTTTTTTTTTCTTATGTCAGTTTTGGTAATTTACACATTTTTATAGGAATATATTTATTTCTTCTAAATTTATATAATTATTGACAAAAATTTTAAAAATTGCCTTACATCCTTATTATCTTTTAAACCTCTGCTGTCAAAATAATTGCATTCTTTTCATTCTTTTTGTTTGTGCCTTTTTTTTCCCCTTCTTGCTTTATCTTATCAGAAGTTGGTTTTGTGAGTCTTTTCAAAGAATGACTTTTGGGGGGTGGGCAGCAGATGGTGTAGTGGTTATATTGCTGGACTCCCACATGACTGACTGCAGTTTGAGTCCTGGACCTGGTGGCTTGAAAATCATGCTGAGTGTGTGTGCATGCATGCATGCCCAAAATCCTAGGAGGAGAATGGAGGGAAAGGGATTATAGCATGGCCATCCTTCCTGCGGGGTGATTTCTCACTTTCCCTTTCACTGTGTCTCTCTCTCTAGTGAGCACATTGCACGCTAAGGCAGAAACCTCTTTTAAAAAGATTTTAGGTTTTTTGAACCTGTGTAAATTTTTATATTCTTTTAATTTCTTATTTCTCACCTCCTGCCTTCTGTTCTTTTGGTTTTATTTTGTCTTTTTCTCACCCCAAAGTTCCTAAGTAGGTACTTAGTTCATTATTTATTAACCATCATGTTCTTAATATAAATATTTATGGCTATTAATTTCCACTTCATGTTTTAGTATCAATAGCAATTTGTTGTAATCTCTAAATTGATAGAGTCCATTTTCTCTGTTAGTGTTAAGAATTTTTGTGAGAATGTTTTTGGGATTTCCCTGAGAAATGATTTTCTCCCCTTTTAGCAATTAGTCTTGATATTGCCCCCCATTTATTCTTTGCACTGTAACTTCATATATACTATGGATATTCTTAGTTTTGCTGAGTATGTTCCCTCTACCTACCTACCTACCTTGCTTTCTTTCTTTCTTTCTTTCTCTATCTATAATCTATCTATCATATTTTTTCTATAGGGCACATGCATGTGCTGGAGAGAGATAAAGTGAGAAATCACCCCTGGGTGGGGCTGGTCATGCTACAATCCCTTCTCCAATCTCCTCCTGAGATTTTGGATATGCACCGTGGATGCATGATTTTTCAAACCACAGTCAGCCTTGTAGACTAGTGCTTTTACTACTATACCACCTGCTGGCCCCAAGCCCCCACATTTTTTTTTTTTTTTTCTGGTAGTTCTTCTACAAGTAATCTAAGCTTTTTTTCCCCCTCATTTTTAAAAGTCAGTTTTTTTGAGATAAATTTTACATAAAATAAAACTCACGTTAGCATACAGTTTTATAAGATTTGACAAACATACATAGTTGTGTAACCTTCGCTATATATAGTCAAGATATAGAAACATCCAATCATCCCACAAAATGTGCTCACGTGTATTCTAGTCTCTCCTTCCATCATTCTTTCTGCAGTACCTGGCTCCTACCCCAACTAGTTGGTTTTCCTGTGACCTTACTCTCTGAGAAGGGCCAAAAAAGTTACAGTTTGTTAAAAAAAAAAAAAAAAAAAAAAAAAAAAAAAAAAAAAAAAAAAAAAAAAAAAAGTTACAGTTTGTCAATTATCTTGCCTTTGTTCCCTTTAAGAGATATGATACTCTTTCCAGTAAGATACATTTTTTTCCTATCCATTTTCAGTACGTTGAAGTTTTTGCATATTTTTTTCATTGCCAGAGGGTATGTGCTTGCCAGAGAGAGAAAGAGGGAGGCAGAGGGAGAAAACATCCTCCTGTGGGGTGTGGTCACCCTGCAATTCCTTCTTCTTCATTTTTCCATCTTATTAGGGTTTGGGACATGCATGCACACACATCTAGTGCATTTTCAAAGCCACCAGGGCTGGGATTCAAACTGTGATCAGCCATGTGGGATCTTGCTCTCTCAGCCACCAGGTCGTGAATTGCCCCTCACCAGTTTTTCTCAAATGCTTTTATTTGAATATCTTTCTTCCACAGATTTTTTCTTTTTCTTTTTAAAACTTTGCTATATAGTGTGTGTGCTCACATTGAGAAAGACGCAGAGAGAGAGAGGGAGAGAGAAAGTGAAAAATAACTCCTCAGGAGTAATGACCCCACTGCAATCTCTTCTCCATTTTCCCCTCAGGATTTTGAGCATACATGCACACACGCCTGGTGCGATTTTCATGCCACTGAATCTGACTCTATGCAGTTGGCCATGTGGGATCCAGCAGCCTTAACCTCCACACCACTTGCTGGCCCAGATATATATATATACATTTTTAATACCGTGTGCATTTTCATTGAAATTTTGCCTTTTTAAATAGTGATCTCTTAGATACTTAAATATCTTGGATTTCAAATCTCTTAAATTTGAGTAAAAAAAGATCACTTTAATATCTATGTTTGAAGTTTATGAATTTTCAGACTTTTTCCTAATTTTTAGTTCTGATTTCCTAATTAAATATTGGCAGATGTTCTCCTAGACATATTTTATTCTATTACTAGAGGACTTATTTTGTTCCTATATGTATAATTAAAGAAACATTGGATAAATTTAAATATTTTTGATACCAGATTTATTATTCATTTGTGCTTATCATTTTAGTGTGCCTTGATCATTTTAAGCTGCTATAAAAAAAAAAAAACTTTACTGATTACATCATGGTATTAAAGAATTGATTCTTATTTCTAAGAAATTGCTTATATTGATAAAATATTTTTTGAAAATATTTTAACTAAGCTGCTAATTTCAAAATGTGATATTAGAAAAGATTTTTGACATTTTTGGGGGGACAGATATCTACAATTTATTGATTTGAATTCAGTTGATTTGCTGGTTCATTAACTAAATAAATGATAATATGTTATCCTGTTAAACATAATATTGCACATTTTAACTTAATCTTACCTCCTCAGTACTTTCATGGACTTTTAACAATTTACTAAATGTTTCTTTTCTTTTTTCCTATAGGTTATTTTAGTGTCTGCCAATAAATTGACTCGTTACATAGAACCATGTCAATTGACAGAAGATTTTGGTGGAAGTCTTACTTATGATCACATGGACTGGTTAAATAAGAGGCTGGTTGGTATATTACAATGAAATAAATGTTATTGCTTATAAATACTACATATTTTGAAAATTTTATCATTTTAATGAACTAAAAATGGTAGATTATTTTCCCTTTTACAAAAATGGACAAATAGAGTACCTACCACAAATTGTAGCATAATGTTTGAGGCCAAATTTCTGGAGTCAAACTCACTTGATTAGAGAGTCCCGATGCCAGTTGCTGGGTAAATGATCTTCAGCAATGTAATATTTAAATCTCTCCGTGCATCAGCTTCCACAACTCTAATATGTTAATAATAATATTGATTTATGGGTAAGATTACATGAATATTCTTATAAGACACTTGGAACAGCACCTGACATAAGGTAATAGCACTATAAGGGTTAGCTATTAATGTTGTCTTTGGTAATCTTAGTAAAAATTTTCTCTCATTTAAGTAGAATAACAGAGTAGCATAATTTCTTGAGAGGTAATCTAGTTGATATACCATTTTTGGAGGATATTTAAGCATCAATTTGAGCCATCAAATTGAAAAGCAGTTTGACAAATTAAGCTTTTCATTTCTGAAAATGTTTCTTTGTCATTCCAGCTCTCTGAAATCTACTGTACTGCATACTACTACATTGTAATTTTTTAAGAGATATTTTTGCTATAGGGTACATATGTTTGCAGAAGAGACAGAGAGAAATAAGGGGAGAAATCACTCCTCAGGGATGATGGCCATACTAAAGTCCCTTCTCCTCTATTCTCCTTTGGGGATTTTGGGCATGCATGCACACACACACCTGACATGAGTTTCAAGCTTCCAGGTCTGGGACTTGAACCATGTCAACCATGTGGGAGTCCAGCAGTATAACCATCTGCTGGCCCCTACATTGTATTTTTTTTTTTTTTTTTTTTTGAGAGGTTTTTGCTATAGGGAGTGTGCGCTTGCCAGAAAGACAGAGACAGAGAGACAGAAAGTGAGAAATCACCCCCCGGGGGGATGGCCACACCACAGTCCCTTCTCCTCTATTCTCCCCTCATGATCTTGGGCATGCACACACACGCACCTGGCGTGAGTTTTAGCCACCGGGTCCAGGACTCGAACCGCGGTCAACTACATGGGAGTCTAGCGACATAGCCATAACGCTAACTGCTGGTCTCCCTACATTGTGTTTTGAACTGCTGAAAGAACAAACCTAAAATTAATTAAGCTAGAGTATAGGTTAATTTTGTTGTAGAATAATGTACCTTGGTTATTTCTGAATGGATAACCATTTCTATTTCCACCATGTCTGAACAATAATATCAGACACATTAATTTATACTTTATTACATATGTTCAAACAGAGTCACCCAAATCTCTTTTTAGAAATATTCGAATAAATCATGTTAAAATGATTACTTATTGGGCCAACTGGTGGTGTAGTCATTAAGACAGCTGGATCACACATGGCTGACTGTAGGGTTTGAACTATAGACCTAGAGATTTGAAAAGCACTCCAGGCACATATGTGTGCCTGCTCTAAATCCTGAAAGGAGGACAAAATGGAGAAGGGATTGCCATGTGACCATGCCTCAGAGTGGGTGCTTTCTTACTTTATTTCTCTCTCTCTTTCTCTTCTCCTACCCCAGAAAGTACAAACACCCTCTAGTAGATTAAAATAATATATTACTAATTTATTTTTATGCTACATTTGTTGTATATAAGATTCTTAACTGTTATGTGTAACAGATAGGGGTTGATGATAGAATAGTAAAGTTTTCTATAACTAGAATTAGAGACTTAGAACTGGTCTAAATAATATTCATATAATTACAGCTGTTTCAGAAACAGGAATAAAAATAAACTTATCTGAACTGAGAATAAGAATTGTGTCTTAGGCCCAGCTACGGTGTAGGGCACCACTGCATGAGGTGGGGTCTGTACTAAAAGCTTGGGTTTGTTTCCTGGACCAACCTAAACAGGCCAGCATGCCAATAATCAGAGCTAAAACCAGGATGGAGGGCAACAGAATTTCACTGTGGTGAGATCCCATCAAAAATCTTTCCCTCAAACAAAAACAATAATAGTAATAATAATGATTTCCTTCTTTCCCCCTATACTTTTAGGCAAAGTATTCTTTTGATGACAGATAAATTAACAAACACACACTATTGTGAACTATGTCAGACAGTACAAAAAAAGGTTTTGACTTTTTTTCTCTTATAAACAAAAGCTTATCATTTACTTTTTTTTCACTTTTTTTGTCTCACACCCACCATCCACCATCTACTCTCTACCAATGACTTCCCTCCCTATTGTCACGAGCATCTACACTGATCCTCTTCACCATCACATCTTCAGATCTCTCAATCTCTATCATAAATTGCAGACACTCAGTACAAACTGAATGGGAATATACAGTGTATATCTTTTAAATTTTGGCTCACTTTGTTCAACCTTAAATCTACTATATTCGTCCATTCTGAGTCAAATGATAGGATCTAATTGTTTATTATACCCGTGTAGTATTGTAGTATTCTGTAGTGTGTGTGTGTGTGTGTGTATATATATATATATATATATATTCACAATTTTTCAACCCAGTCATCAGTTTTTGTTCACTTAGGCTGATTCCATGTTTTGACAATTATAAGTAATGCTGCAATAAACATGGATGTGCAGATGTGTTTCTGAGTGTTTTCTTATCCTTTTGGGTAGATACTAAGAAGTGGAACTGCTCGGTAATATGGAAGTTTTATTTGTAGGTTTTTGAAATCTCCATCTTGTTTTCCAGAGAGATTGGACTAATTTACATTCCATCAACAATTTAAGAGTTTCCTTTACACCATAGCCTCACCAACACTTACCCTTTATTTTTTTGAACCTAGCCATTCTAACTGGGGTTAAATGATATGTCATTGTAGTTTAATTTGCATTTCCCTTCTGAGGAGGGACTTTGAACATTATTTTCTTATGTCTCTTGGCCATTCATAAATCTTCCTTGGAGAACTGTCTGTTCAATTAATTTGCCCATTTTTAATTGGATTATTTCTTTTTTTATGAGTGAGCTGCTTCCATTACCCACATATTCTCTTTATCAATCCTTTCTTTTTTGTTGTTTTTTTGGAGAGGTTTTTGCTATAGGGCGCGTGTGCTCGCCAGACAGACAGAGACAGACAGAGAGCTAGAAAGCGAGAAATCACCCCAGAGAGGGGAAGGCCACGCCGCGATCCCTTCCCCTCCATTCTCCTCTCGGGATCTTGGGCACGCACGCACACGCGCCCGGTGTGAGTTCAAGCCACCGAGTCCAAGACTCGAACCATGGTTGACTACGTGGGAGTCCAGCGACATAGCTATTACGCTAACTGCTGGTCCCGGTATCAGTCCTTTCTCTGAGGGATAATTTGCAAATATTTTCTCTCATTGCAACGGTTATCTTTTCACTTTAGTTATTGTTTCTTTTGCTATGAGAAAACTGTTAAGCTTGATGTAATCCCACTTGTTATTTTAGGAACTATTGCCTGTGCTTTAGGTGTCCTTTTTAAGAACTATTTACCTACTCAAAGTCTTCAAAAGTTTCCCATATGTTTTCTACAAGTAGTTTTGTGGTTAGAGGCTTTATATTTATATTTAATTTTTAATTTTAGTCCATTTTGATTTCATTTAAGTTAATGGTGAGAGAATAATAATAATTCCTTAATATATTTAAGTTTTAAAAATTCATCATCCATCGAAATTATTGAATGTTCTATACAGTGGTTTTATCTTTTCTTGTGTAAACTGTTTTGTACACCGGTAGATGAATTGCAAAATGACTTCTTGGGGAGGGAAATAGTTCTTGGCCAACTGATTCTGTTTTTAACTGAAAATCCAACTTATACATTAACTTTTTAGGATTATTCTTAGTGTATTCATAAAATCTCACTTGCAGGTTTTTGAGAAGTTTACAAAGGAATCAACTTCATTATTAGATGAACTTGCTTTAATTAACAATGGAAGTGACAAAGGAAATCAGCAAGAAAAAGAAAGGTAGGTGGCTAGTAGCAAGCAATTAAATCTTTGCAAGGCTCTGACTAATCTGATAAAAGATTCCTGTATTGTTAATGCAACCCAAAAGAACAAAGGTAAACAAGACTCCATTCAATCAAAATGATATGCAGTATTCATGATAATTTGCTTTACATGTTCAACATATTGATTTAAATGAAATTTTTTTTGTAAAAGCCGTTTTTAAATCAATATACTGTATTTATCTTTCTCTGACACCGTGTAAAATGTTCTGTTCAAGAAATGTTTTAAAATGAAAGAATTTTCTACTTTTTTAGAGTTCTACTCCTTGCCATTAGGAATGTTAAAAAGGTTGTCACTTAAAATAAAATTGTTATAACCTTATTTAAATACATTTGCAATTAAATATCTAGCTTGTAAAACTTCCCCTGGGCTTGTACTATATGTGATATTCATGAGTCCAATGTGGAGAATTAGGTATTTATGACACCAGATGAAGTAGTAGTTCTATTAGCTAACTGTACTACCTAGATTTATCATTTTAAAAGATTTTCATTGAATTTTTTAACCTTGTCAGTTTTCATTTGTTTGTTGTTTATGCCATATCTCTGTCTTCAGATACAAAGCACTTTCAGAAGCAAATTAATTCTTTCTGGTTTCTTTATTACTGGTCACTAGATCAGTAATTTTTCATTAGTAAATTTGAAAGAGTAAGTAGTCTTCTTGTCTGTTCCTTTGAATCTGACCTTGAAAATACAGTGAAACTTTGATAAAATACATCTCGTTATTCTATGAGTCCAGATGTAGTCACATACCAATTAACTGAAATAACCAGTTAAAAGAATGTTAGAAGGTCATAGTTTTAACACCATATCTAATTAGAATAAAGTAAAAAAATGTGAAAATTAGTGATTTGAATGTAAATCTAATTATTGGGTTGTTGGAAAAGTCATGATCCAATTTTGAATAGAAAAACGTAGAAAAAATACTTCATGACTTTTCTGACAGGACAGTAAAAATTACCATAAGCAGTTAGAAGCATTTCTGTCCTATGGATACCATATAAAAATGTAAAACTTTAAAAGTTGGCATGTATTTTTGTAAATATATGATTTTATGTATATAGCTATAACACACACATACATGCTACAGTCTAGAAATGGAAAATGTTGGGCCAGCATATGGTATGTTGACTCTGCATTCCCATATGGTCAACCACAGTTTTAGCCCTGGACCTGGTGGCTTGCTTTTTCACTCTCTCTCTCTGTTTGTCTTTGGTGAGCTCATGTGCCTGCAGCAAATTTTTCAAAATAATATAATGATAAATAAAATAAAATAAATAATTCACTTACAAAAAGAAATTGATAATGTCACATCAGTTACTCGATAAAAATTAGCGAAACTTCTTTTTCTTTTTTTTTTCTCTTTTCAGTTTTGCTATAGGGTATGTGTACTCTCCAGGAAATAGAGAAAAAAACTGAGAAGTCATTCCCCAGGGGAGATGACCATGCTACAGTCCCTTCTCTTCCAGTCTCCTCTTGCGATTTTGGGCATGCACATATATGTGCCAGCATGTTTATCAAGCCCTGGGGTCTGGCACTTGACCCACAGTAAGCCATGTGGGATCAAACACCTTAACCACCATGCTATACCTACTGGCCCAAACCTCTTTGTTGGTTAGTACATCAGAGTATTAGATGTTTCTTATTTATATTCCATGGGAAAAACATTCTAAGAGGCTGCCTTTAGAAGATAAGTCCATATTCAAAGAGTTTAATGCTTTTAACTTTATTTGAACCCAGAGAGTAATGGTGAACATTAAAAGTAGGTTCTGCGGAAGCAGGGCCCCTTTTCCTCCACTTAATATTATCTTGTTCATTATTATGATGAAACTTTGGGAATTGCTGGTGTTTACATGACTACATGAAATAGCAAAATCTTGTATGTGCCAATCCTTCCTCAAGAAACTCGTGTTACTGCTTAGTTTGTTTTAAAGTTCAAGTAATAAAGTCTCTGCTTTGGGAAAATGTTTTATCAACCTTCATGTGTCAGTCTTCAGGAAGCATTGAGAGTACACAAGCAATCGGGGCCTACATCATTTAACAGAAGTGAGAGATTCAGAATACTACTGGTCAGTTACAGCACCTCGGTCATTAACTTTAATGTGCTGTGTCCCTTATCTTTCTTTCATCTTCTCTTTCCCATTTGTTTAAGAACATAAAGGCTAAAACCCAACTGCACAAGAAACATAATTAGAATAGAGGAGAGAGTACAACTGCCAGGACACACAAACCAACCTGGAATAGCAAACAGAATATTTGCAGCTATCAAAGGTTGCTGTAGATAAGTAAGCTTCTGACTGGAGGATGGTTACATGCATTTTTAATGTTACATTGCCTGGTTATTATATGGTTAAAAACTTCATTTTGAAACAAATATTTAGTGTGTAAATACTAAAACGGTTCCCTTTAATATATTTAAAAGAATACTGTAATTAATAATAAACTATACAATTTTATTATTATAAATAATAAATTAAAACTACTATGTGATTTAGCACATAGGTATTTCTCTGATTCCCCGCATTTCATTCACTAATGGGCCTCCTTATGTGTAAGATAAATTAGCATGGTAGAACAGAATGCTTTAAATCATACTTGTGTGCTCCTGTTCTGATATGAATATATTTAGGAATTTTAAAAGTTATATGGAGAGACATACAGCTTTAGCAAATTATTCTTTTGGTGCTTGGCAGGTCTGTGGATTTGAATTTCCTTCCATCAGTTGATCCTGAAACAGTTCTTCAGACAGGTAAGAGGAAAAACATATTTATTAGTGATAATAATAACCAAATAATCATATTGGATTGATTGACGAATTATATATAAACATTTATTCAGCATGTATGTCATACATGTAGTAACAGCTTGAGGGAAAATTTTTCAAACTGCTTTTCATTTAACCTAACAGCATGTTCACATACCTTTTTTAAATGAGAACTATTTCTTTGAAATACCCAGATTTATTTCCTTATCTGTAAAGTGGAGATAAACATTTTCCTTTCATCGGGTTGCTATGAAGAGTATTAAGCAGTTACTATGTGCCAAGCATTGTATTTTTCAGTATTTTCATATTTCATTCTTCTAATAACCTTCAAGATAATTACCATTATTTTCTCTATTCCGTACTTGAGGAAGCCAAGGCTTAGAGAGGTAAAATGACTTGCTCAGGAATAACTCACTATTAAACTCTTATCACCATAACTCAAGATACATCAGCATCCAAAGCCACTAGCTATACTGCCTTACAATCATCTGTGTGAAAACACTTATTTAGCACCTTGCAGTGACCTTGCATATAGTGAGTGCTCAGTGCTGTGCATGTATATTCCAGTCCAAATATCTTTTTTTTTTTAATATGCCACCTTTTGACCCCTAATAGGTCATAATCTTAGTAAGGACTTACATATGTTAACTCATTTGTTCTTTACCACAAATCTGTGAAGTAGGTACAATTACAATTCCATTTTTTTTCTTATTGACATGTGTTCACTAGGAAGAGACAGAGACAAAGAATGCAATCTTCCCCTAACCGGGACATGATCTTGCTGTGATGTTCCCTCCACCATGCTCTTCTCCATTCTGTCAGGATTTAGGGCATGCAAACACACATGCCCAGTGAATTTTTCAGTCTGGGATCTGGGTTGTGGTTGGCCACTTGGAATCCATCTCTGCAAGGTTCAACTGCTTTACTGTAGGTCCAGTTCCATCATCCCAATGTTAAGATAGAAAACTGAATCATGTAAAGTTTAAGTAACTTGTACAGATTATTCAGCCAGTAAATACGAGAGTTGGGATTTGATCCTAGGCAGTTTATTATCAAAGTTGGTCTTTAAAATCATTATATTATGCTGCTTCTCTAAAGAAACAGTATCCCTGTTAAAGATAACAACTGTCAAAGTAGGAAAAAAAATATTTTTTGATATTAACAGTTTTTATGAATGTATTACAAAACATTTATGAATGTATTAAAAGACTTTGAACAAATCTTTAGAATAGTCATTTTCCCAATTATTATATGTAATGAAGAGTAAAGAAATAAATTCTGAATATCTTTGTTGTAATGATTTGGCTGCCCTAACTTTTCTCCTGTGATACAGATTTTATTATTTTAAAGAACAAAGAAACATCTGTAATCTCTGAATTATAATATATTTAGAAAGCACGGTAGACTATCAGTAAAAATACTGCTCTAGACTTAAAATGTAATTCCATGTATATATTTTACATTTTGAAAGCTTCTTATTTTAAGCCATTGAATTAAGCAGCTTTTAAAATTTGTATTTTAAAATTAACTTTATCTGCCACTAAACCCTATTTTTTTATGGTATTAACTTTTAGAGTAGGGATTCAAAGAGAGTATAAAATGGAGACATTGCAAACAATTATGTATATGTTTTAGACACTGGAAATATCCAAGCTCTAATAAAAGTTCTGTTCCTATATAACCTCATTTCTTCCGTGAGAGAGAGAACCTGAGACAAAACCTCTAACAGGTGGTTAACTTATTCCCATAGTCCACCCCCAGCCTGAGCCAGCCCCAGATCACAGGCATGCACATGCCTAGCCTACTCTGGGAGCTTTGTAGACACTAACCCACAGCTTTCCCATGTGAATGACCCTTGCAATGTCGCATTTTACTGTTGTGCCACCATCTAACCCCTGTATCTGTATAATGAAAGCCATGTAAATTTTGGATATTCCCCTGAATATAGGTGAAAGGAATTTAAATAGCTGTATATTATTTTGGCACTTAAGTGATAATCAGAATAGTTTTATCCAGGGAAAATGATTTTTTAGTTTCTTTACTTTTAAAAGTGTCCATATTCCTATAGCTTTAGATCTTGCACATTTACCATTTTAATTTCTCATGTGTGAGATTTTCCATATGCATTTGCTGTCATTAAATTACATTCAGTGTAGTTCTTACACTAGTATGACTCTTTATAACTCATAATTTATATGTTGTAGAGAGTTCTATGAATAGATATTATTTAAATATTATTCTGTACCAGTAATAAAATCTTTGTCCCTTTGTGTACATTTGTTACACTATCAACTTTTTTTAAGTGCTAAGATTAAACATATGGTTACGTAGGGACCAGCAGTTAGCATAATGGCTATGTCACTGGACTCCCATGTAGTCAACCGCGGTTCACGTCCCGAACCCGGTGGCTTAAAACTCACGCTGGGCGCATGTGCGTGCGTGCCCAAGATCCCGAGAGGAGAATGGAGGAGAAGGGATTGCGGCATGACCATCCCCCCTGGAGGGTGATTTTTTGCTTTCTGTCTCTCTGTCTCTCTCTGTCTGGCGAGCACACGTGCCCTATAGCAAAAACCTCTAAAAAAAAAAAAAAATATGGTTAGGTATATATAAAATTCTAGAGAATATTGTTTGCATTAGTAACATCAAACAGAAATCCCAGAATATAATTTGTTTTAAGGAGAAAGGATTAGTTGGCATAGAGTCCTTAGTAATGAATCCACCAGTAACAACGTGATAGATAGAAAATGTGTTCATATATGTGTATGTATGTATATATATATTGGATTGTTGGAAAGGTTATGCACCATTTTCACATAGAATAAACACATCATGACTTTCCTGACAACTATATATATATATATATATATGATATATTTATTATGTAGTATAGCATATATATTTATAATATGTGGCATTTAAATATGCAACCTAATATATATGTACACAAATATATACACATATGTAGTTTTTCTACTTATTGTAGTATATGGAATTTTAAATTGTATTTCATTACTTATGACCTGGCAGGTAGGTAGGCAAGTATACAGATAGGTTTTGTTTTTGTTTTGTTTTGTTTTTTTTTTTAAGAGAAATTTTTGCTACAGGGCATGTGAGCTTGTTGGTGAGACAGAGAGAAAGTAAGAAATCACACACACACACACACACACACACACACAGAGGAGGGGTGATGCTACACCACAGTCTCTTCTCTTCCATTCTCCTCTCAAGATTTTGGGTATGCATGCACATGTACCTGGCATGAGTTTCAAGCCACATGGTCTGGAACTCAAACTATATGTCATCAGGCACATAGAAGTCCAGCATCTTAACCACCATGCCGCCTGCTGGCCCCTATTTTTTATTTTTTAATGCCAGAAAGCATGCATGCTCTCTAAAGAAAGAGCAAGCACCCCCGAGTGGGGAATGTTAATGTTGCGATCATTTTTCCTCTATGACTCCAACCAGTCTAGATTTGTGGACTGTGTGCATATGTACCTGGCATGTTTTTCAAGTCACTGGACAAGACTTGAACTGTGAACAGCCATGGGATCCAACTATAGCTATACAACTCACAACCACTGCACTACTGACTGGCCCTATAGATAGGATTTAAAAATAAGGAAATAGATTTGAGATGATTAAGAAATAAGAATTGCCTTATTTATGGATATTAATGACAAGTATCTTTCACTTGTGAAGGGCATGAATTGTTATCCGAATTGCAGCAGCGCCGGTTTAATGGCTCAGATGGAGGGGTCTCATGGTCTCCTATGGATGATGAGCTGCTTGCACAACCACAGGTTATGAAATTACTGGATTCACTCCGAGAGCAATATACCCGCTATCAGGAAGTTTGTAGGCAACGGAGTAAGCGCACACAGTTAGAAGAGATTCAACAGAAAGTGATGCAGGTAGGTGTCTGATTTGAATATAATTAATTCTCTTTAATTCTAATGTTTTCTGTGACAGTTTCTACTATGTGACTGACTTTTGACTATCTTATTCATACTATATAAAGAAACTTGTACATATGAAACTCACTTCTTAAACTACTTTTAGTGCATCCTTCTGTATTCTTCATATCTGACTTATTCTTAATTTCCAATAACTTGTCAATTTTTCATTCATTTTCACATTGTGAAAATTTTTTCTATCCTAGCAAAATAGTACATGTAATACATCTGCTAAATTTATTACTTTATGAAACTGGTAGAAAATATTAAATGTGTATAATTCTTTTGAACTTTCAATTCCTTTTAAAATTGATTTTTGTAAGAAACGTAGGCTAAAATAGTGAAAATCATTTAGTAAAAAGATTTCTATTGTTTAGAAAAGGCTTGGGGTTTTTGTTGAATTATAAATTAAGTATCTTATCTTAAAAATACAAATTAAAACAACCAATAATTTTTATCCAGATTAGTCCATTCATTGGGTGAATATTTATTGTTTATTATGAGGAAGGCATTGTCCTAGGTTATATACAGGACATTCAGACAGACTTGTCTTTTGCTTTCAGTAAATTTATGGGGTGGATGTGTTCGGTAGCACGAGGACATGACTGAAGTTCTGTGGGCATTTATAGTGGGAATTATTCTCTGGCTGTACCTAAGGAAGAGAAGTAGCTCTTGAGTTTGTCATCCAACAGTGCATATGATTTCATCAGGCAGCGATAGGTCTAAAAGGGAAATTGATGCTTTGTAAAAAGATAAAGAATATTCTGACTAACCAAAGCAGCTCGAATCCCAAGTTCTGTAGAAGGGAAGCAGTAGACCCAGTGGAGAGTTCATGGCCTTTTTGAGTCTTAGAACATGTTCAGAGCACATGATCTCAATCCCAGTCCCTGCACTTGCCAGCTGTATGATCATGGTCACATGATATCTTCTTTCTTCTCTCCCTTCCTTTGTTTCCATCTTTTCCTTCTTTCATTAAAACAAGAGTAACACTTTGTTGGCAGACTAGTATTTGGAAGGAACCCAAGCATTCAGTTAACAGTAGCTATTTTATTTATTTCTACTAAACTAGACTCTAATAGTCTAGTTCAGTTATTGGAAAACTTTTTCTGTGAAAAGCCAAATATTTAGGCCTAATGGATCATATAGTCTTTGTTGCAGCTGTGGCTACTTAGCAATGTCATTGTACTACAGGAACAGACAGACCTTCTGTAAATGAATATGCAAGACGGTTCTCCAGTAAAACCTTATTTATGAAAGTAGGTGGAGGGGGACCAGCAGATGGCATAATAGTTACGTCACTAGACTCTCATGTAGTTGACTGCTCTTCGAGTCCGGACCCAAAGGCTTAAACTCATACCAGACACATGTGCGTGTGTGCCCAAAATCCTGAGAGGAGAATGGAGGAAAAAGGATTGTGGCATGGCCATCCCACTGAGGGGTGATTTTTCACTTTCTGTCTCTCTGTCTTTTTCTGTCTCTCCAGTGAGCGCCCACTTCCTATAGCAAAAATCTCTCTCAAAAAAAAAAAAAAAAAGTTGGTGGGCCAGAATTGGCCTGTAGGCTATAGCTTGCTGACTCCAGAATTAGAACATTAGGATGTCATGGAGAAAAGACTTGAAAGACAGGAAGAAATTGTATCATGGAAGATGTTGAATTATAGGCAAAGGGATTTAGGCTTTGTATTGGGTCATCAGGAAAGTTAGGATAAATTTTTGCATAGAAAAATATGTCATTACTTTCCCAGCAACCTAATATATGATAACCACATATAAATTAAAGATTTCTAAGCATACATTCGTAATCATATGTGTAACTTTTTTTTCTGTATTTCCTATTTGTAGGTTAAAGACAGTTTGCATTAAATTCAGATAGACAATTTAGACAATTAGGTGGAGATTACCCTTGAAAACTACAAAGATGTAGTAATGCTGTGGTATAAACTCGGGCTCTGAGCCCAGATTATCTGAGTCCACTTTTTTATACCGATTCAAAGCTTCTTGGCCTTGGGAAAGAAGTATTTTTTTTTTTTTTTTTTCCATGCCCTAGTTTCTTCCTTAGTAAATGGAGGGTAATAATAGCAACAACAACAAAAATACCGGTGCTTATTTAAAGAACTGTTATGAGATTGATGAAGATAATCTTTAGTAATGTTTACTGCCTGTCACATAATGAATTCTGTATTAATAATATCCACTATTCAATTATTCATTCAAAAAATGATGTTTACAATAGTGTGATGTTGTGCTAAGCTTAGGAATATAATGGCATGTAAAAGTTATAGTGTGGAGGCAGATAGTGATGCGGTGATAAAACATGAAGCTCCATGAAGCTGACTCATGTGGTGAGTCATATCTGCAGACCTCCCTGAGTATGTTAGACACACATAAACCCATGACTTGAACTGACTGAGGCTGGGGGTGGAATGGAGTGTCATTACTCTGTTGGAGGTGCTGTCAGTCTCTTTCTCTCTCTCTTTCTCATGGAAGAGATAAATAAACTTTAGAAATAGAAAAAAAGAAAGAGAGAGAGAGAGAGAAAGAAAGAAAGAAAGGAAGGAAGGAAAGAAAGAAAAAAGGAAAGAAAGAAAAAAGGAAAGAGAGAGAGATGTAGACTGGCCTTGTGGCTTGGTGCTTAAGGAGGCCCACTCCACATTGCTGATTGAGCAGTTTGAATCTCAGACCTTGGTGGCTTTAAAAACACTCTGGGGGGACCAGCAGTTAGCGTAATGGCTATGTCGCTGGACTCCCAAGTAGTCGACCGCGGTTTGAGTCCCGGACCCGGTGGCTTAAACTCACACCGGGCGCGTGTGCGTGCGTGCCCAAGATCCCAAGAGGAGAATGGAGGAGAAGGGATTGCGGCATGGCCATTCCCCCTGGGGGGTGATTTCTCGCTTTCTGTCTCTCTGTCTCTCTTTGTCTGTCTGGCGAGCGCACGCGCCCTATAGCAAAAAAAAAACTCTCAAAAAAACCCCCCCAAAAAAAAAACACTCTGGGCATGTGTGTGTGTGTGCCTATCTAAAATCCCACAGGATGGAGAAATGGAGGACAAGGAATTGTGGCATGACAATTTCCCATTGGAAAATACTTCCCCTTTCCCTTTCTTTCTGTGTCTCTCTCCCTCTGTCTGCTGAGTGCACATGCTCTCTGGCAAGAATTAGAAAAAGATGGGGGCCAGAAGGTGGCATAGTGGTTAAAGGGCTAGACTCCCACATGGTTGACCATGATTTGAGACCTGGACCCAGTGACTTGAAACTTATGCCGAGTACATGTGCACGCATGCCAAAAATCCCAAGAAGAGAATGGAGGAGAAGAGATGTTGGCATGGCCATCCCTCCTGGAGGGTACTTTCTCTCTCTCTCTGTCTCTCCCTGTGTCTCCAGTGAGTGCATGCGCCCTATAGGAAAAATCTCTCAAAAGGAAAAAAAAAAATTGAAAAAGAGACTACTAGATTCCCACCTTCGTGGTGCATAATTCTGTAATCACACAAATAGTTGTAAAATTACAACCATGCTTACAATGATAAGAGTAAGGCTTAGGATAAATAAGATATCAGGAATGACCCATGTTTCTGGCTGCAAGAATTGATGTCTTAACTTACAAGATAATGTGCTGTCGAGTCAGGAATGTTGGGCAAGATCTAGGTTTGACCGTAGGTGGAAAAGGCTTTAGAGAATCATGAGTTTGGTCTCATATGTATTAAATTTGAGGTGACTTTGCAACCAACATGTTTTAAATTTTCCAGAGAGCATGCATACTCAATAGAGAGAAACAGAGGAAAAAGAGCAAGAGGAAGCACCTCCACTTCCCGCATGTATAATGGTCACACCACAATCCCTTCTCTACTTGTCCTGACTTTTGAGACTTTGGGTACATATGCACATGTCCCCAAAATGTTTCTCAAGCCATTGGATCAAGGACTTGAACCTTACAGTCAGCTACTTGGGATCCAGTTTCCTTAACCACTAGGCCATCAACTGGCCCAGACTGTGCAACATTGAAGAGAAACTGAGAAGGGTAGTCCAGAACAGGTCCAAATATCAGAGAAACCTGGGCTGGCACATATTTGTTTGTCATCTACATATGAATGGCAGTTAAAAACAATGATGTGGGGCCTGTACTCTGAGGCTCTGCCAGACAACTGGTAAAATATTTTATCTCTGCAGGAGAGATGAGAAACTTATTTAATGGCTGTATGTGGTGGAAGAGGCCCTGTACCTGTTTCCTAGGGCTGCTGTAACAGACTAGTGGAATTAATAGCAGAAATGTCTTGTCTTGGGCCAGCAGGTGGCGTGGTGCTTACGGTGCTGAACTCTCACATGGCTAACCGTGGTTCAAGTTCTGGACCTGGCGGCTTTCTTTCTCACTTTTTCTCCCTTTCTCTGTCTCTCTCTGGTGAGCGCACATGCCTTATAGCAAATCATAAAAGTAATAATAATAAATAAAATTACATAAATAGTTTTTTGGGGGACTAGCAGGTAGTGTGGTGTTTAAGGGCACTGGACTCCTACATGGATGACAATGGTTCCAGTCCTGGACCTGGTGACTTGCTTTCTTACTCACTCTCTCTCTCTTTTTGTCTCCATCTCTGATCAAAAAAAATTTTTTCATAAAAAAAAAAATTTTTCTTTGAAGAGGTTTTTGCTATAGGGCGCATGCGCTCGCCAGGCAGAGAGAGACAGAGAGATAGAAAGCGAGAAATCACCCCCCAGGGGGAGTGGCCACACCACAATCCCTACTCCTCCATTCTCCTCTCAGGATCTTGGGCATGCACGCACACGCGCCCAGCGTGAGTTTTAAGCCACCGGGTCCAGGATGCAAACCACGGTCGACTACATGGGAGTCCAGTGACATAGCCATTATGCTAACTGCTGGTCCCTCTGATCAAATTTAAATATATAAATAAAGTTAATTTTTAAAAAATTAAATAAATAGTTCATTTTTTCCAATAGAAAAGGAAAAGTATTGTCTCAGAGTTCTGTAGACTAGAAGTCTGAGATGAGAGTGTTGGTAGGACTTGTTATTCTGAGGGCCCTGAGAGAAGCCTCTGTCCAAGCCTGTCTCCTTGACTCATAAATGACCATCTTTTCCCGTCTTTACAGTGTCTTTCCTCCTCCCTCTGTATGTATGTATGATGTTTGTGTTCAAATGTCATCTCCTTCTAAGGACACCAGTCACTTTAGATTAGGGCCTACCCTACTGTAATGACTTCATTTTAATTACATTTTTTTAATGCTTTTTCTTTTTTAAAAAAAATTATTACATTTAATCCCATATGTCTTTACAGTGCTTGACATTTCATTTTACAACACGATTACCATCCATATTAGTTAAGACAAAGACATTATTATCCACATCATCATCATCAAATAGCTTTTCATTTATTTAGGTTATCATTATTATTTATTCTCATTTTTAAAAATATTCAATCAATATATATCATTTGGCTTGTAAAAAGAATTTACCCTACATGAAATACTTCTCAGACCAGTCCAGTTGAGAATCCTATACATGTTATCATCAACAGGTAATAAACCATTTCTTATGTCTCACAAATGTCATGCTTCTCTATTTGTTCTCGTGCTATCCTTCTCTGTACTCTTCCCTGCTCCCCCCCCCATTCCACACTGTTTTCAGGATCCATAACTATTTTCACTGCCTTTATGCCCTCCAATATTCCAATCTCTACCATAGAATGTAGATAGTTGGTACATATTAAGTGGATACATACAATATCTTTCATAGCCTGGCTTGCTTCACTCAGCAATAAATTTTCCATATTCAACCACTTTTTATCAAGTGCCAGGGTCTTGTTGTTTTTTTATGGCTGAATAGTATTCCATAGAGTATATGTGCCACATTTTTTTTAATTCCGTTCATCTGTTTGTGGACATTTGGGTTGGTTCCATGTCTTAGCAATCTTGAATAATGCTGCAATAAACATTGATGTTTACATACTTTTCCGACTGAGCATTCTCCTGTCTTTGAGTAGATACCCAGAAATAGGATTGCTGGATCAAATGGTAGTTCTATTTGTAGATCTTTGAGGAACCTCCATATTGTTTTCTACAGTGGCTGGACCAATTTACATTCCCTCCCACAGTTTAGGAGAGTTCCCCTTTCAACACAACCCCACCAACACTTATCACTTTTTGTATTTTTAATCTTTGCCATTCTGACATGGGTTAGGTAATATCTCATTGTGGTTTTAATGTGCATCTCCCTTATGATGAGGGATGTTGAGCGTTTCCTCATATGCTTTTTGACTGTTCGTATGTCTTCCTTAAAGAGTTGTTTATTCAGTTTATTCTCCCATCTTTTAATTTGGTTAATCTTTTTTTTTTGGGGGGAGGGGGGGTAAGCTGCTTGCATTACCTGTATATTCTGGTTATCAGTCCCTTGTCTGAAGTATATTTTACAAAAATACTCTCCCATTCTGAGGATTTTCAATTAGCATTAATTACTGTGTTCTTTGCTGTCCAGAAACTCCTTAGTCTGATATAGTCCCACTTGTCTATTTTAGGGATTATTGCCTGTCCTTTAGGAGTCTTATTTAAGAAGTCTTTGCCTGCCCCAATGTCTTCCAGAGTTTCCGTGGTGTTTTCCAACAGTAGTTTTATAGTTTGAGGTCTTAGGTTCAGATCTTTGATCCATTTTAGGTTGATTTTTGTTAATGGTGAAAGATGAGGATTCAGTTTCATCTTTCTGCAGATAGATACCCAGTTTTTCCAGCACCATTTGCTAAAGATGTTTTCCTTTTCCCAGTAGATTGACTAGTATCCTTTTTCAAAAATCAGTTGGCTGTAGGCTTTAAGGTTTATTTCTAGAGTCTCTATTCTATTCCATTGGTCTACCTGTCTGTCTGTTTTTTTGTTTGTTTATTTTGCCAATACCATGTTGATTTGATTATCACAGCTTTATAGTACATTTTGGGGTCAGGGAGTGAGATGCCACCCACTCCACTAGTTTTGCACAAGATTGCTTTGGCAGTATGAGGTCTTTTAAAGACCCTATCGCTAAGTAAATATGGTTATATCATAAAGTACTGAAAGTCAGGACTTTGCCATATGTATTTAAAGGACAGATTCATATTTCCCCCTCAACAAGGGTCAATTATAATTATTTTTTCATAATAGGATAAACTTAAGAGATTTAAAGTTTATGGGAGTATTTATTTGGATGGAGAGCCTGAATATACAAAAAAAAGGAATAATTAATACTATCAAGTTCCTAACAGAGGAAAGTAAATGGAATCCAAGGCACAAGTGAGATTAGCTTGGAATGGAAGAGGAAGACCACCTCCGTTGTTAACAGGAGAAGGATGGCTAAGATAGATCCAGAGGTACCTCCATGTGTAAATCTGTCATCAGGAACATGAAGGAATTCCCGTGTGGTGTGTTCTTCTTTTTAGAAGGTAGGAGGGAAAAGGCCTTTGTTTGATACTGCCAGTGGAAGGGGTGATGGTTGAAGAGAATGTAGTGAACACGACTCAACGTTTTCTTTAAATGGAATGGAGGAGTTAAATTACCACAGGAATGTAGTTGTGTTTCTGGTTAGTGCTGACCTGAAATTTAGGGTGGACCCTTTCTGGACTTTTGTGTAACTGACTGATAGCTCATGTCTGGCTGTTGAGTTACAGGTACAGAGAACATGGGTGTTAGGATTCACTGAGCATTTGTGCTTCGCTAAATGGTATAAATGGGTGTGACAAAAAAGACTAGGACAAAAATGCATGCATTGGCCAGTGTATTTTTCGAAATGATGGACCAGCTCAATCAGATAAGGAAGAAACTGGATAAAGGAAATTACTATGATTATATTTGCAATAATGGTGATGGCAATGAGAGGATTGTTAAAACAGGTAAGTGTCATAATTCAGAATTCTTTATAAAGTAACCAATGTAAATGAACTGGTTAATAATATAATAATATTAATAATATTCACGAAGTAATGTTGCTACACTCTGTTTTTCACAGGTCACAGGTTAAGGAAAGATCTATTTCCCTTGCCAAAATGATTATTTAAATTTAGCTGTATGATAACATATTGATCATGTATTGATCACACAGAACATGAAGTATACTGTCTTCAGTTTTCAAATTTGAAGAAAGTGAAAAATATTTTTATATATGTTAAGATAACCATAGTTAAGTATCTTTGCTTGTTAAATCAGTGAAAATCGTTCCAACTTTTTTTTACTGATTCATCACTGAAAACATAGCATAAAAGAAAGTGATAGCTCTGAACTGTATGATAAGTAAGAACCATGATAGTTATCAGTTACCTAGTCTCCATAGTTCAAATCAATAGCACCAGTCTTCATGTGGTATGTGAAGGTTCCCTGTCTTGCTGCTGCTGCTGTTACAATTAAAAATTGTATTTCACATGCCTCTTGGTTTAAAAACAGTGCCACTTCATTGGAATAGCCTATTGTTATTCTCATTATTTATTGTTGCAATACTTCCTGCCAGCACTGCAAATATTTCTTGAACCATCCATGTGTTTATTCTTCATTTGTAGAGGAACTATAGATGTCAACTAGGGTAGGCTCTGAGTTGCTAAGTGCACAGCTGGAGGCCGTGTTCTCAGTTCTCCCTGCTCTTTCTCTAGGGCAGATGCCTGACTTTGGCTTGACTTGCCTTTGCCTGGTTTAACCTTTCATACTTCCAGATATTCTCTCATGAAGTCTTTAGAAATAAGCCTAGCCATGAAAAAAGAGTGAATTGTCACATGTATTTTTGCCCTGTGTGAATATTTATCAAGGTAGATTTAAAGAATACATCTCTAAGATTATATTTTGCATGTAAACGTAACCATTTGAGGGGATCACATTGATATGAGTAGAGTACAGAACTGTTTTTGCAGTAAGTTACTATTCAGATTGACCGAGCAAGATGTCCTGATTTATAACCTAGTTTGTCCAACTGCCATCATTAATGCATTTAAATGGAGTTGTTTACTGGGGCATCAACATCAGTTTGCTTCATTTTTATTAGAAAAACTCATATATTTACTTATGTCTGCATTACTGATGTTATATATTAAGGGAAATTACTTTCAGCATACATTAAAGCTGTATGTGCACCTGACTATGTAACTGCGTGTTGTTGCAAGGAGGTGTCTGTGAGGTTGCACATTACTGAGTTCCTTAATAAGGGCGGGTTGATTGATGGTTGGTTGGTTGGACAGATGGGCGAGAATGAAACAGGCAGGCAGGCAAAGAAGTTGGCTTTCTTTATAAAAGAGACTTGCGGAATCATTGAAAACTGTAATTATTATAACGGTAGCCACATGCTAAATCGTTACAGTATTATAATTTAACTGAAAAACACAGGGTAGAAAGATTTTTTAAATTTATTTTTACATTTTTCCACAGTCATTTACTTTACATATCAAAAAATTTTAACTTATATTTCATAGTTCTTGACAGTTAATAAACAACTTTCAAAATTTCAAAATACTGAATTTTAAAGATAATGTTCAAAATATTTCTTATAATTTTGTTTGTGACTCTATAACAACAGAAACAGTATAGCTTTAAATATTTTTGAGAAAATATTTACATGTCATCTACTCAAATTGTTGAAAAGCAAGTGCCCAGCACACAAGTCACACATACACCTTCTCAATTCAGCACTGCTTACCAAGTACTCTGTGATATACCATCTGCTAGCAAAGATCAGTCTCTTTTTCTTCCTTCAAAGTCTTTCTCAAGATAATACTCTGGTGCGGTTGCTCTTTTGCAATCTCTACTGATTACAATGCTGGGCTGGAAAAGTCCAGGATATTTTATGTTATAAATTCTTTCATATATCTTCTCTAATCCTCTCTCTGCCACGCAGAACTATTTATGATACCAGGCTGTCTTTCTAAGAGCTTCTGTTGGCTTACTTGAGATCCACCTTAGTTCCATAGTTTTCTGATTAATCTTCAGATATGAACTTCCAACCAAAACCCTGTCCAATAATGAGCATTTCCAATTTCTGAATCAATGCAGCACACATTATTGAACTTACGCAAATAAACTTTCTGCCACAAAAAAAGAATATTCCCAAATATTTTCCAATTCCAGAAGGAAGGAAGAAAAGTTTGTTTCCATTTAAAGAAACAAACAAAAAAATATTTTAACACATCTCTGAACCTATCAACAACTCAAAATAAACTGTTTAAATTGGGAAAATAAAGCACAGTAAAAAAAAATAAGTAATCTTTTACTCAAAAGTCATAAAATTCTATTTCACCAGTTCAGTCTTATGTTCAAACTCTCTTCTGTTGAATATGCAGTATTGCTGCAGTCCCATCTTTCCATTTAAATCCTGGAAATTAACATTCTGCATTGTTATAGATATTTCTTGTCCCTAAATTGGTCGTTTTCTTGGTTGCCTTTTATTCTCTTATTTCTGTATGTATCTTTAGTTTTACTGATTGAGCACTCCTTTCAGAACTTCTTTAAGAATGGATCTGCTACTGGCAAATTCTTTCAGGTCTTGTTTATCTGAGAATGTTTTATTCTTTCTTTCCATATGAAAGATAATCTTGCTGGGTATACTGTTTTTGGTTGAAACTGTTTTTCACTTAACACTTTGAATATATTTTCCCATTCTTTCCTTGTTCACATTGTTTCTGATGAGAGGTCTGAGGTTAGCCTGATAGGATAATCTTTATAAGTAACCTGATGTTTCTCTCTTGCCAATTTTAGTATCTTGTCTTTGTCTGTAGATTTGATCAATCTGGCTATGAGGTGCCTTGGAGAAGATCTTCTTGGGTTGATTCTATTAGGGGTCCTTTGTATTTCTTGGGTCTGGATATTTGAATGCCTCTTTAGATTTGGAAAGTTTTCTTCCAAGATTTCATGGAATAGATTATCAGTGCCCTTACTAGTTTGCTCACCTTCTGGTATAACAATTATGCGAATGTTTGGGCACTTAATGCTGTCTAGTATTTCTCATATAGTATTCTCATTTTGGGGGGTTATTTTCTCAATTTTTTTTGGTTGTTTTTTTTCTAGCTCAGAGGTTTTGCTTTCAACATCCTAGATTTGATTTTCTGCATGGACTAATCTGCTTTTAATACTTTCGAGGGACATTTTGATTTCCTGAAGGGCAGCCTTCATCTCTAATAGCTCCATTTGGTTCTTTTTATGGTGTGTATTTCCTCTTTCTGATCATGAAAGAACTTCAATATCTCCTGGAACTCATTGTCTGTTTTATCAAGTATCGTCTGGAGTTCATTATCTCTCAGCTCTTGCATCTCGTTTAGTTTTGTCACTATGAATATTCTGTAGTCTTTATCAGACATTTCCATGAATTCTACTGTACTGTCTATAGATGATGAGATATTGTTCTTTTCCCTTAGGGGAGAGAGATTTTCTTGGTTTCTCATATTTCTTTTGCCTCTGCAGTAGTTTCTGGTCATTCTGTGACAAAATCTCTCCTCTACAGTGCTTACCAGTGTGGTATCAACAGTAAGATTAGGAGTTCAGATTTATAGAAAGAAATTTCTTTCTTAAAGCAGGAGATTCAATAAGCGTTGAGGATTTCAATGACTCTAAAAGGATTCAGATGCTTGGCTACTGTGCACCAAGGCCTTATCTTGTCTGAATGTTTGGGAGTCTAAAAGGCGGGATTAGACATGGCTTCCCTGAATGCACCAGGACACACCTGAGCTTTAAAATGGCTTCTTGTCTGAATACTTTGGGAGTCTAGGAGATGGGATTAGAGTATGACTTCCCTGAACACACTGGGACACACCTCAGCTTTAAAATGACTTCTTGTCTGAATATTTTGGGATTCTAGGAGATGGGATTAGAGTATGGCTTCCCTGAACTCACGAGGACACATCTCAGCTTTAAAATGGCTTCCTGTCTGAATATTTTGGGAGTCTAGGAGATGGGATTAGAGTATGGCTTCCCTGAACGCACCAGGACACCTCAGCTTTAAAATGGCTTCCTGTCTGAATATTTTGGGAGTCTAGGAGATGGGTTTAGAGCATGGCTTCTCTGAACGCACCAGGACACACTTCAGCTTTAAAATTGTGAACTATTAGATTTTTAAACAAATATTTTTAAACCTGACGATAGCAGAAATGCGCTATGGGTCTGCACAGCTCTGTTACACAATTCTAAGGCAAACCTGTGCACTGTGTGTAACGATATGCCTCAGAGGCACCCTCATTTCCATAGAGGATGTTTTTATCTCTCCCTCTCTCTGTCTTTCTTGGTAAGTGAGCCACCCTTATTAGAGCCATCCTAAGTTTAGATTTAGGGCATAACCGTGCATCTATTCTTCAATTCCTTAATCTAACTTAATCATAGGTAAAGAAAGTTAGGTTATATTTTCTCCATTAAAATTCCTTAACATTGTGATTGTGGGTGAAGAGTTAACAAAACCTCCTCTCCTGTATGAAAACTTAATCTTTGCCTAACTGTCTAGCTCTGCTTCCCTGAAAAAATAGTAAAAATTGGAATGTCGACTATGTTGCTAGGTGATATTGCTTTTAGTAAAATTATTACAAATCTGGACTGGGAGAGCTATTAAGATTTAATGGAAGGCATAACTTTGGGTGTCTTTGAGTTTAGTAACTCTTACAATAGGCATGACCCTGTGGGATATGAGATTTTGATATCAGGGTCTTCCATATGCACCCCATATATATGGGTCTCATCTCCTTAAACCTGCTCCAGGGACTGGGTGAAAGAGGAGTGCCTGGTGCTGCCATCTTGGCAACTGTAGCCCCCACTATGCAACTTTCTGAGCAGAATGGTGCCCATGGGGTCTTTTGTGGTTCTGAACATTTGGTTGATCCAAAATAGATCCCTAGAGGGTAGGACAACTAGTAGTACAATTCTAGGGGTTTTTTGTTTTTTTGTTTTTTGTTTTTTGTTTTATTCCAAAGTGAGAAAATAATGTTTTAACTTTATATTAGTTCATTAATCAATTCCATATTATCAGTGCTTTGGGAGGAACATTAGACAAACATAACTTTTTGTCCTAGTTTTTCAATAATGGATAATACCTTGGGCAAATCTCTCTGAAACTCAATTTTCCTAAGTGTTAGATAAGAACTTTGTCCGATGTCATTTCTGATGTCCCTTCCAACTCTAAATCCTATAGTTCTCTGATTCTCTTATCATCATAAGTTAATTTTTAATCCTCTTTTATAGAAACATTCCAGATTTCTTTCAGCCTAGCGGATGATCAGAGAGCTGGAAGCCTAAAGGGCTATAGTATACATTCTTGCAAATTTAAGCTTTGGAAATATTATCACATTATAACTGTGTAGTTCTAAAAGAAACATTTACTGCTATGTAGTAGAATTTAAAGAATTTAAATAAAAAATACTTGAACTTCGTGAAGGGAAATAAACAGTTAAAATAAAAGTTTAAAATCATTTGATTATTTAATAATTTCATCTCAACTTTCTTTTATAGGTCGTGAACTGGCTTGAAGGGCCTGGATCAGAACAACTAAGAGCCCAGTGGGGGATTGGTGACTCCATAAGGGCTTCCCAGGCCCTGCAGCAGAAGCACGAAGAGATTGAAAGCCAGCACAGTGTGAGTGGCTTTTTCCTCCACAAGTTACGAGGCTATTATTAATGTGCGTAATTATGAGCACATGTGGTACTGAGTGATAAGTTGCTATAAGCTTTGGTATAGAGACATAAAGTATAATATGTTAAATGCTTTGAGGTCATTTTATTCATTTTGACCACTTAGTTCATATTTATAAGAAGCATGGTTTTGATTTCTGTCTCAGTACAGTTTAATTATATTCTTATAGAAATAAACTTTGTGTGAAATTGTAAAAGCTCCAGTGATAGAAAATAAGTGACAGTCCAAAAACAGAACCTTCATCTGTAGTCTCTGTAACAGAAACTTCTGTTCTTAAGTCCTCAGAGGGAGGCCCTTCTCTGTTTTATTGGAGAACATAGTATAATTAAATACCCAAGAGCGATACCAGAATTGCTGCATTAAACACGGCTGACGGAGAGTGGGTGCAGAGGTACAAAGTAGTTTTCCATTCTCATGCATTTAAGGATTCACGTTTGTGCATGTACAGAGGCTAATCTGACAAGTCACGGGTATGAAATTGGGAAATAAATTGATCCTTAGGCAGACTGTAGTTAATCATTGCTTACGAGAACCAGAAGAGGTTCTATAGGCAGGGTGGAGACTACACTTTGCCAACAGTTTGTTATATGGAAGATATTTGTTGACCTTATACTCTGATGCAGTTAATTCCTCATTATTAAGAAAGTGATCATCTTTTTTTTTTTTTTTTTGGAGAGATTTTCTCTATAGGGCGCGTGCCCTCGCCAGACAGACAGAGAGAGACATAGAGACAGAAAGCGAGAAATCACCCCCCAGGGGGGATGGTCACGCCGCAATCCCTTCTCCTTCATTCTCCTCTCGGGATCTTGGGCACGCACGCACACGCGCCCGACGTGAGTTTTAAGCCAGCAGGTCCGGGACGCGAACCGCGGTCGACTACGTGGGAGTCCAGCGACATAGCCATTACGCTAACTGCTGGTTCCCAGTGATTATCTTTTTCATGGATCAGGTAGCTCATCTGTTTTCCTTCCCAAAGCCTTAGTACTTCTTATGGTAATTCAAAATAGACGGAATACAAAATTGGAAAAATAAAAATTCATTAATTTATATCTTCTTAGATTATCTTTCTTTAAAAAAAATACCAACAATCATGTTAAACTCTGAACCCAGATGAAATTTAAGGATCATCTGAACATTGTATGTCTGCAATATGCCTGCTTTCTTCATAGTATTTCCCAAACCAGTTTTTTTAACCAGTAGTTGTGGCAGATAACCTACATAGTATATACTAAAGGAGTTACAATCTAGCTGAGGGAACCATATATAAGAAAGAGGTATCAAAGGTTTGGAATCATCTATAGGCAGCACATTTATAATCCTTGCAATTTTCCTAATGAATACTCACAAATGAAAATGAAATCCTGTCATTGAAAATGTACATACTTTATGCTCCTAACAGATTCCATCATGATGGATTTCCTTTTATGTTAAAAAAATTGAATAGTTTATGTTTAATTTATAAACTCTATGCCTGAGGTTATAATCTTGTAATACAATTGGTACTTTTTAAATACCTTCTGTTGTTGATTTTTTTTCATGTACATTGTGATTTATTTGAAGTCTTTGGACTATTCTGGAACATTTATAACAACTTAGATTCTATAATTTGTCCTCTCATTTAGTTACTGAAAACAGTATTTTTGGGCAGGCAGATGGCCTGGAGGTTAAGTTACTGGGTCCCACATGGCCAGCTGCATGAATTCAGTTCGAGTCCCAGAAATGTGTCTTGAAAATCATGGTGGGCACATGTGTGTGCATGCCCAAAATCTAGAAAGGAGAATGGAGGAGAAGGGATTGCAGCATGGCCATCCCCCCCGGGGGGGATTTCTCTCTCTCTCTCTCTCTCTCTCTCTCTTTCTCTCTCTTTCTCTGGCAAGTGCTCATACCCTATAGCAAAAAATAAAAAAATAAAAAATAAAAATAAAAACCAACAACAACAGTATTTGTTGTGGAACATAATAGACTTTAAGACTCAGTTATGATAGTGTCCCATAAGTCTAAGACGAAGATTCTGAAGACAGCATTTACCTACATACACACATACACACACACACACACACACACACACACACTTATATATAATGACTTTTTCCATTGAGCACATGCACTCACTGGAGATACAGAGACACTGAGAGGGAAGGTGAGAAATCATCCCTCCAGTGGGGAAGGCCACACTGTAGTCTCAGACTCAGCAGCTTGAAACTCGGGCTGGGCACTGGGCTGGACATTCTTCTAGGAGGAGAATGGAGAGAAGAAACTGTGGAGTGGCCATCTCCCTAGGGGATGATTACTCACTTCCCTTCTCTCTGGCGAGTGCACATGCCCTATGGTAAAAAAACAAAAACAAAAACAAAACAAAGCAGTGACCAAAAACAAACACCTAAAAAATAACTCCCCCCCCCCAAGAAAGGAGGAATAAATGATGTTAAAACAAATCATTCTGGTTAGAAATTGACTTCTATACATATAAGTTCACAAAGAAAATAGAAAAATACATCAATATAATTTCTTTACATCATATACAACATTTGAGATTTGTTTCAAAATTGCCAGGTGGAGAAAGATTGAATGGGAGTATAGATTAAAAATAATTGACCTTGAGTTAATAATTATTGAAGCTGAATTGTACATGGGATCTTTCTACTTCTGAATAGACTTGAAATTTTTCATTCTAAAAGGTTTTAAAAAGAGGCTTATACTCTTAACCAATAGGTGGCACTGCATTGTCACCTTGAAAATGGTTGATGCTAGATAAATGTAATAACTTTAAATATTTAAAATATTCTAATTTGCCAGTAAAAACTATGCTTTTTCTTTGTAAATAAAAGCCAACATTTTATAGCATTTTTTGCAATTGTTCAGGTCTTATGAAATGATAATGATAAATTTTTAGTACTGATAGCTAATAAGGATCAAATTTTAAAAAACTTATAGCATATCATTTTGTATTAAAAGTGCAATATCAAATATTGATTTTTAGTTTTTACGTCAAATCATAATGCATGAAAAAGTTAAACATCCTAATTTATTAGGATATTTAATATTGGTATGTAGAAAAACAGAAGTCTTCCTGATATATAAGGTATAGCATGGAGCACAACGTAGATGTGGCTTTCAGAAAAGACCTTGCTGAGGAGTTGGCAAGGATTGTGAATTAGAAGTCATTTGGGTTTCTAATACAACAAAATAAAAATGTTAAGAAATTATTATAATAGGGACCAACATATGGCATAGTGGTTATGTCGCCTGATTCCCACGTAGTCAACCGTGGTTCAAGACCCAAACCTGGCCATTTAAAATTCATGCCAGGGTGCTCACTTCCGCAATATATATACTAACATTGGAACAATACAGAGAAGATAAGCATGGCTCCTGTGCAAGGATGACACGCAAATTCGAGAAGCATTCCATATTTAAAATTAAAAAGAACAACTTACACCAGGCATGTGTGCATGCATGCACAAAGTCTCAAAAGAAGAATGGAGGAGACAGGATTGAGGCATGGCCATCCCCCTTGGGGGATGATTTCTCACTTTCTGTCTCTCTGGTGAGCGTTATGTGGCCTATAGCAAAAATCTCTCTCATAAAAAAAGAAAGAAAGAAAGAAAGAAAGAAAGAAAGAAAGAAAGAAAGAAAGAAAGAAAGAAAGAAAGAAAGAAATTATTACAGTAGCCAACAGTAGGTTTAAAAGCATTTAGTTCAGTAATAAATCTTTGTTTTAGATGTTACTGCATGTGTGTTAGGAAAAGCATGTGATGAGAACACGTAGAAGCATAAGTCTGAAGCTGCTTCCGAGTTCTTTGGTATCCTGCCATCCCAGAGTGCCGACTTCTGGTTTCCAATGAGGCCACATGCTGGTGTACTGTGCCTGGTAGTAAACAGCCAAGCAGGTCTAGGTGACAAATCAAAGCTCGCTTCTCCCTGATACATATTTCCAGTATAATCACGTTTTAACCTAATCAGACTGGCGATGTTTCTTTCTTTTTTTTTTTTTTTTTTTTTGGAGAGGTTTTCGCTATAGGGCGCGTGTGCTCGCCAGACAGACAGAGAGAGACATAGAGACAGAAAGCGAGAAATCACCCCCCAGGAGGGATGGTCACACCGCAATCCCTTCTCCTCCATTCTCCTCTTGGGATCTTGGGCACACACACACATGCGCCCGGCGTGAGTTTTAAGCCACCGGGTCCAGGACACGAACTGCGATCGACTACGTGGGAGTCCAGCGACATAGCCATTACGCTAACTGCTGGTTCCCGTGATGTTTCTTTTCTCCTAAATTAGGTATTTCATGGTAGAAATATAAGTGCCCATCATTTTAGCAACTGTGCATTGCCAATTCACATTTGATTTCTGTGTCAGTCCTGACTTCTTCAGTCTTAAATGTGAACATTCAAAAACACTTCCATTTACCATTTTAATCCAGATCCCAAATATTGGTGTTAACCTTTTATGTTGCTATGAAATAATAATTTTCCACACAGTTAAATATGTACAAGAGATAGACCAGATTATGTCTAGAAGTAAACCAAAATAAATGCAGCCTATTCACCTAAGGTTCTATACATTCTATTTTTTCCTTTGTTTATTCATTCATTCATTCATTTCCATGAGACACAGAGAGACAGACAGACTAGAACCCCCACCAGGGTCTTCACTTCACAATCTATCCCTTTCTCAGCCAGCTTGGATCATGGGCATGCATGTGCACCTGGCATGAGCAGGAGGTCCAGGGATATGAAACCAGGACGCTCCCATGTTCTTTACTTCTATATTCCCCCATTTTCTAGTTAGAAACATTTTGATTAATTTTAAATGTATGTATATGTAAACCAGATTCCTCACCTCCCTGTATCTCAGAGAAACTGATTATGTATTTCTGATAACAATGCCTCTAATTTCAGGTATTTATTTCTTAAGACATGCTAGTCTTGAGCCAGCAGGTGATGTGGTGGGAGAGCTGGACTCCCACATTGCCAAACGTAGTTCAAGTTCAAGTTCAAGTCCTGGACCTGGTGGCTTGCTTTCTTACCCCTCCCCAATCCCCCCACCCCCACCCCTGCCAATCTCTCTCTGGTGAGTGCACATGCCCTATAGCAAATTAATAATAATAATACATTAAATAATTATTTTTTAAGAAAGACATACCAGTCTTTACATTATAATTACATTCCTGGTCAGGTTGCTAAAACTTTTATTTTACAATTTTAAACCAGGAAAAATTTAGGCCCACAGTAGTGGCTCTATTTCTTTTTTGTTTCCTTTTTTTTTTTTTTTTTTTTTTAAGTTTTTGACCTGGGATGTGTGCACTTGTCAGAGAGAGAGAAAGTGAGAAATCCAACCTCCCTCAGGGAGGTTGCCCATGATGTAGTCCCTTATCCATCCTCTGCCTGAGATATTTGGGTACGCATGCAAACACACCTAGTGTGCTTTTCAAGCTATCATGTCTGGGACTTGAACCATAGTTGGCAAAGTGGAAATCTAGCATCTTAACACCTTAACCACCATGCCACTTGCTGGCCCTACCGTAGTGGTTCTTAAACCTTAACAAGCAGAATAATCATCAATGTATTTTTTCTTTCTTTTCTTTTATCAATGTACTTTTTCTTTCTTTTCTTTTCTTTTCTTTTTTTTTTCTTTTTTTTTTTTTTTTTGAAAGGCTTTTGCTATAGGGCGTGTGTACCTGCCCGAAAGACAGAGAGAGACAGAGAGACAGAAAGCGAGAAATCACCCCTCAGGCAAATGGCCACGCCACAATCCCTTTTCCTCCATTCTCCTCTCGGGATCTTGGGCACGCACGCACATGAGCCCACTGTGAGTTTAAGCCACTAGGGCCAAGACTCGACCTATGGTCAACTACATGGGAGTTCAGTGACATAGCTATTATGCTAACTGCTGGTCTCCACACGTACTTTTTAAAGTGGGTGTTTCAAGACTCCAAACCCTGACATACTGATTCAGTAAATCAGGAGTAACGTTTAGGCATTTTTAAAAAGTAAATAATTTATTTCATGTGAAGGAGACAGAGACAGATACCCTTGACCAAGTCTCACATCCACCTAGAATCATAGATATGTTTGGGTTCATCTGATGTGTTCAGGTCAACCTATGATCCGAACCCATGCTTCCTAGGTAACTCCAGTATCACCCATGGCTGCCCGCCCTTTTACCTGTGCCACCATGATGCAGCCTTCGCCTTTTTTATTAAGCAGCCCAGATGACCTGATGCAACTAGTTCTCACTGAAATATTTCATCCTAGGAGTCTAATTGCAATTATTTCTTCAAATATTGGAACTATTCATCTAGAGGCTTAAGTAAATTCACAATTACTATAAGTAAGACTAAAATCCTTTTATGTTTTAGAAAATGACAATTTTCTCAGGTAATATTTTCTACTCTAAAACAGTCAATGTCCATTAGTTATGATAATAACTGTGTAATTTAAAAATGTAACTTGCATATATTATTTATTTAGATCTATATAACAACTAGTAAAGTAGGTAAAACAGGTCATTATCACCATTGGATCAAGCAAGGTTTCTCTATCTCAGCACTGTTGACAGTGTTGTAGGGGCTGGTCCTGTACATTGTAGGATTTTTAGCAGCTTCACTGGCCAATACTTACTAGGTTCAGTAGCATTCCTTCTTTTTGATTATGATAACAAAAATATCTCCAGACGTCACCAAACGTTCCCTGGGGTGGGGGGGGGGGGGGGCAAGATCATCCTCTTATGTAATTTAACTTGCTGAATTTAATATCAGCAAATCTGTAATGTCTAATATGTTTTTATTATTTCTTGTTTTTAAATATTACATTTATTCACATATATCTTCACAGTGTATAACTTTTCTTTTTCCAGCATGATTACCATGCATATCAGTCAAGATAAAGACATTACTATCCACATAATCATCATCAAATAGCTTTTCATTTTTTTAGATTATTGTTATTATTATTTTATTCTCATTTTTAAGCATTAAATTATTATACATCATTTGGTTTGTAAATAGAATGTACCTAACATGAAATATTTCTCAGACCAGTCCAGTAGAGAGTACTATATATGTTATCATCAACAGGTAATAAACTATTTCTGTGTCCCACAAGTGCCATGTCTATTTGTTCTCATGCTATCCCTCTCTATACTCATCCCTTCTCCCACCCCAATTCCACACTGTCTTCAGTGTCCATAACTTATTTTCTTCAGCATCTATAACTGCTTTCATGCCCTCCAATATTTCAGTCTCTACCATATAGTGCAGATAGCTGGTATATGTTAAGTGGATACATACAAAATCTTTCTTTCATAGCCTGACTTGCTTCACTCAGCAATAATTCTTCCATATTTGACCACTTCCTATCAAATGCCAGGGTCTTATTGTTTTTTATGTCTGAATAGTATTCCATAGATTATATGTGCCAAACTTTTTCAATCCATTCATCTGTTTGCAAACATTTGGGTTGGTTCCAAGTCTTAGCAATTGTGAATAATGCTGCAATAAACATTGATGTGCATGCACTTTCCGACTGTGCATTCTTCTGTACGCTGGGTAGATAACCAGAAGCAAGATTGCTAGATAATATGGTAGTTCTATTTGTAGATCTTTGAGGAACCTCCATATTGTTTTCTACAGTGGCTGGACCAATTTACATTCCCATCAACAGTGTAGGAGAATTCCCCTTCCACCACAACCCCACCAACACTTATCACTTTTTGTATTTTTAATCTTTGCCATTCTGACAGGGGTTAGGTGGTATCTCATTATGGTTTTAATCTGCCTCTCCCTTATGATGACAGATGTTGAGCATTTCCTCAACTGCTTTTTGGCTGTTCATATGTCTTCCTTAGAGTGATTTTTTTCAGTTCATTCTCCCATTTTTAAGTGGGTTAATCCTTTTTTTTTTTTTTTTCCTTCAGATAAGCCCCTTGAGTTCCCTGTGTATTCTGGTTATCAGTCCCTTATCTGAGGCATATTTTATAAAAGTATTCTCCCATTCTGAGGGTTGTCAATTCACATTAATTACTGTGTCTTTTGCCTTACAGAAACTTCTTAATCTGATATAGTCCCACTTGTCTATTTCAGTTAATACATTTTAATTGAGCATATGCTATGTGTTATGTGTTGTTTGGGCTATTCAGATATAGTGGAATCCTACCATCTGGATTTTATATTCAGGTGAGAGAGAGAGGGAGTGGAGAGCAATATAGATGTAGCTTTTAGAAAAGAACTTGCTAAGGGGATGTAGCTTTTAGAAAAGAACTTGCTAAGGGGATGACATTCAATCAGAAACTTTGAAATTATGTGAAGAACAAATCCAAGTGTAGGACAGTTCAGATAGAGGACATAGCAGTAGAAATACCCCAAGGCAGGAACTTGCTTGAGAATCACCAAGACTGTTGGCATCATTGGAGTACAAAGCAAGGTAGGCAGTCACAGAGCATAAAGATTTGAAACAAGGGAGTTAGGGGCCAAAGCATGTAATGCCTTTTTATCCTGAAAAGAAATGTAAAGCTTATTTCAAATGTTATATGAAGTCATTGAGAGGTTTTTGAACAGAGGATTGACTTATGTTTTACAAAGATTTCTGCCTCTTGTATAGAGAATAGGGAGTAGAGACAAGCAATGAAAATGAAAGACAGGGTGCTAATAGGGTGGTGGTAATAGAGTTGTAAGGTTGAGCCAGCAAGATATGCTTATGGAAGAATCAGGATTTTGACCTTAGCAATAGTTAAGGTGGGGAAGGCTGAGAGAGAAACCTGTTGGGAGGACAGAGAATCAGTACTTTCAGGGGCCAAATAAAGTTTCAATGTTTGGGACCAGCAGTTGGCGTAATGGCTATGTCGCTGGACTCCCACGTAGTCGACCGCGGTTCGCGTCCCAGACCCGGTGGCTTAAAACTCACACCGGACGCATGTGCGTGCGTGCCCAAGATCCCAAGAAAAGAATGGAGGAGAAGGGATTGCGACGTGGCCATCCCCCCTGGGGGGGGGGTGATTTCTCACTTTCTATCTCTCTGTCTCTCTCTGTCTGGCGAGCGCACGCGCCCTATAGCATAAACCTCTCCAAAGGAAAAAAAAAGAAAAAAAAAGTTTCAATGTTTAATAGTCATCCGAGTGAATATGGCCAGCTGGTGGACACCTGGGTTTCAGTATCTAGGATTCAGGGGAATGGTCAGAGCTGAGGGTATTAATTAGGTATTTATCAACCTATAGATTTTACTTAAAGGCATGGGACTAGATTCATCTTCTAAGCCCAGTGATTACTGATTTAAAAGAAAATAGGGACTCTGAAAAGCTGAAGTTAGGTCAACCTAAACATAAAAGAACAGAAGAAGAAAGAGAGCCAACAAGGGCAGCTAGAAGGAACTGTTGTATCTCAGAAACAAGATGAAAGACATTTCAAGGAGAGGAAAGTGGTCACTTGGGCCCAGTGCAGCTGTGAGGTCCAATAAGGTGAAGACCGAAAACTGACCACTGGATTTGACAAGGTGAAATTTTTTGGTTATTTTGATAAGGTTGACTTTAGAAGAGTGTGAAGGACAAAAGAGAATGGGAAATGAGAAAAGAGTAAGTATAGAGAACTCCTTTCAGAGAGCTTTTTTTTTCTTTGGTTTTCAATTGTCATTTCATTTATACATAGTAAAATGGATAAATCTTAAGTGTATGTTTTGTGGTCCAGTGATGGTATTACAACTCGTTTATGTGTTGATAAAAATAATCCAGTTGAAAAGAAGAATTGTGGGAGAGATAGAAGACAATGGCAGGAGCAAGGTCTTAGGTAGGGCAGCAGGAGGTGGGAAACAGGGCACCAGCTGAAGGACTGGTCTTGCAAGCAGACAGGCCATTTATTACCACAGTAGCAAGGACAGCACACAGGGCTACAGAAGAAGGGAGGGTGGTAGATTTGTCAGTGGGGAAATGAGAGAGTCCTCTTCTGATTACTTCTCGGTAGATTAAAAAGTAAGATCTTTGAGAGCAAAGAGGTGAAAAGAAGTGGGAAATTTAAGGGGTGAAAAAAAACGTAAGCTACCATGAGAATGGGGAAGTGAGTTGATTAGAGAAAGCTTTATGTTTATGCATTGTTAAAGGTCCATTTGAGATTATTTAGTAATAACTTTAAAGAGACCTGTCCACATGGTTGTTTTTAGTATGGTCATGCTCAGTTGCTCTGACACAGGCACATGGTAAATAGAGAAACCAGGCTTGCAGCTTCGAGAGACAGATCAGATGAAGGAAGGAGAGTAGGACATGGGCATGAGTTATATGCTGGGAGGTGCTATAGTCTTTGACCAAGGGTGGAAGTGAGGATGTGAGGCTCCCGAGTGATGATAAAACATGCTGAGGTCAATAGATCGGTGGCCCCCACAGGACTGGAGAGATCCTAATCCAGCCATACTAAAGGTGGGTTAGTGAACTAGTCTGACATACTAAAGGAGACTTAGAGAGGTAATACCTGGAGATCAGAAAAGGGGATTTGTGAAATCAGGACTGCGGAGCTGTATTACTGAACTAGTATGGGATGGCAAGTTTTTGTGACCAGCAGAGTAGGTAGCTGAGGTGGCGTGAGAACAAGTCAGCTGAAGATGAGGAGCATGTCAAGGAGCTGAGAGTTCAGTGTTGGTAGTTGTCTATGTGGTGAAAGTCACTAAATATCGCTGGCACTGACAGGAAGGCCGTGACCTTTGTTGAACTTACCCTTTGTGAGTAACGGGATGCCACAGGGAAAATGGGAAGGATGTAATCCAGCAGCATGCTCTTCAAAGGAGATGTAGTTTTTGAGAGGAGAAGGAGAAGATAGGGTCTGCAAGTAGAAAGGAGGCATGAGCTGGCCATCTAACCCACCTCCAGACTGGTGGTATGTCAGCCGTGGAAACAAAAGCAGAAATCAGTTGAGAGCTCTGCAGAGATAACTGTTTCTTAGCAATTAGACAGATTGCACTTAAAGTAAGAAAGAGAAGGGAGCAGTACATGGCCTTGCGGTGCATGCCGCAAATCCTGACAGGATGGGAGAAATGGAGAAGATGGGGTTGGGGCCTGACTAGGATGCTTTCATCTCTCTCTCTCTCTTTGTCAATCTGTCTCTCTCTGGTGAGTACACACACCCTTTGACAGAAAGGGGAAAAATAATAAGGAAAAAAAGAAAGAAAGAGGAAGGGGACATTTAGAGACCAGGATGTAGATACAGGAAATTGTGCTATTCGGGATGGGTTCCTGGGATCACAGTGGAAGGATTTGTGGGTTGGAGACTTTTCAACCTCATTTTAAATCAGTTTTCCTTAGAAGAGTTTGTCTATATGTTACTTAGTTTATATGGAGAAATTATAAAATGTGATGTCCTCTAGGATCCTTAATTTACTTTGCAACTTCTCAATTACAGGAATGGTTTGCAGTGTATGTGGAGCTCAATCAGCAAATTGCAGCACTCCTGAATGCTGGGGATGAGGAAGATCTTGTGGAACTGAAGTCACTGCAGCAACAACTTAGTGATGTTTGTTATCGACAGGCCAGTCAGCTGGAATTTAGGCAAAATCTCTTACAAGCGGCTCTTGAATTTCATGGCGTTGCCCAAGATGTAAGTATCTACTCTGGTTGCTTTTCTTTTCTTCACATTATCTGAACATGTACCTACACATCATTTTAGGCAGGTTTGCATGCCTTCTAATTATTTTTCTGGAACAATAAAATAATTTACTGGTGGGGGTAATGAAATTAAATTCTTTTATTTTACTTTTTAAGTTACTCTGCATGCAGTTAAGCCTTTTATTGCCTAACTAGAATGTTCCAAACTAGTAGATATATTTCATTTTGACTGTTTCTCAATAACATAGATAGAAATGGAAGCATCAATAATTTTTTGCATTCTGCTGACTTGGATGTATTTCTTTGTCTTACTGATGCATGCATCTTTGTGTTTTGTGTTTCAGATAACATGTATTCTAATTATTCGTCCTTGTCTCTTAACACTGTAGTATTTTCAGGAGTAATTGTGATAGCCTCATTAGATATAAACTTCATTAATCATTAAGCACCGTAGATGCTGATTACATCAGGGTTATCTCTTTGGTGTCCCTCCGCTTTAGTTGTCTCAGCAGTTGGATGGCTTATTAGGGATGTTGTGCGTAGATGTGGCACCAGCTGATGGAGCATCGATTCAGCAGACTTTAAAACTGCTTGAAGAGAAGCTGAAAAGTGTTGGTAAGCAGATTTAAAAAATGCTGAAACATAAGGGTTCTTTAAAAAAAAAATCATTACCATGGTTAGACAACTTACACTGAACTAATTTTAAATATTTGCAGGGAACACAAGAAAAAATAGTATGGACAAGATTTTATTCCCTTGAGGGGGTGTAATTTATGCCAAAACCTTTGTTTTTTGTTGTTGGTTCATCACTGCTGCCTTCAGTGGGCTTTTAGCCTCTCCTATGTACCCAGCTGAATGTGTAGGTGCTATGTCTTGCATAGCCTAGAAACAGTTACTTGTAGTGCATGTGCAAATTGTAATTAGCTGTGAATTGTTCTGTGATAAAGCCTGTATGCCCAAGACTGTGTTTTATGCAATGATTTGTGTTGTTGCTATAACCTAACCTTGTGAAAAAGTAGTTGGTTTGGTTGTGTGCATATGTTTCTCCAGACTGGGGATATTACCAAGGTTACACATACCCCCAAGGGGAGAATGGACCAATTGCATTAAGCCAGTTCTGTCACTAGGGATCAAGGCCTTCAAAATTGTTCTGCAGTAAGAACTAGAGTATTCTTCCTTAGGTCAGGATATGACAGTGGGACGAGGGGTTGTGTTGAGGGAGACAGGAGGGGAAAGGAAAATGGAGGAGAGGAAGCAAGAACCTAAGACAGAGAATTTGTAGAAAGTGGTGACTTGTAATTGGATGAGATTAATTATCGAAAACAACTTGAGCAAGTTGTCTTGAAAAAAATCATGTTTATACTGACATTTTACTTACTTGCAGCCTTTATTCCATTAAGATTATATGCATAACATATTTAGTATTGAATGCCAAAAGGAATTTATTTTAAAATGTCAGATGTTTCCTTGAGTCATACTTTTCTCTAAAAAAGAGAAAAGACTTCCTGTACACATATCTAATTTGAAGTATTGTGAACATGTCCTAAATGTTGCTTTCCATGGTTTGTAAGCTGGACTGTGCATTTATTCATAATGCTCAGCACCATTTTACATTGTTAATGCATTGCTTGAGTGTTTGGAACTCTTGCAAATCTTACACATTTTTGAAACAAAATATTTGCCTTGTTCTCCTGAAAATTGGACTACATGAAAGTAGGAAAAAAATAAAAAAACATTTTTCATAAAAATAGAATTTCTCATACTTTGTTCTGCCTTCAGGGTGCCCTATGGCAAAGACCCTTTTTATAAAAACATTCTTGAAGTAATTATTTTTGTGGAAATTCATGTTTTGAAAATTCCCTTAAGGGAAAATTTGGCTTAAGAGATAGTTCCAGTTTGAGCCACAATTTAAAGGAATTTTATTACTCAGACTAGAACAGATCAGAAGACACCATCCCAAGATGGTTCGATTTACAGAGTTGTTATATGTGAAATCCAAGTATACTATCTGCTGAGAGGGTGTATTTGAAGGGGAGGGCAAGCACCTTAGCTGTCCAAGAGAGTAATTTAGAAACTTTTGTTTTAGATGTTGGATTGCAAGGTTTGCGTGAAAAAGGTCAAGGTCTCCTGGATCAGATCTCCAATCAGGCATCCTGGGCCTATGGAAAGGATGTAACCATTGAAAATAAAGAAAATGTGGACCACATACAAGGAGTGATGGAAGATATGCAGCTTAGGAAACAAAGGCAAAGTTTTACTATTAATGTTAATTTTTATCATGATAATATAATATTAACTAAAATAAAAATTTTATAATTTATATAATTAACATGTGGTATATGAAGTAAATGTGATAGGTTTTGGTGAATGTAATAATTATTTTAAATAATTACACTAACAAATGATGTCAACTTGTTCAATTAATGAGTACCTTTTCCCTTTTTTATTTGGTAGTAGAAAAGTTTCACTTACACTCAAGTACTGTACTTCACATTCTATACCCCCAGTATGGCCTAGTTAGAAAATCTTTTCAGAATTTTGTTTTTCCATTTTGGTTTAATTTAGAGATGCTATTAAATCTCTCATCTGCATTGATATATTTCATGTAAATTTCTTACAAAATATCACACATTTATTGTTCTTATATTTATTGTTGAAGGATTAGACAGTGGACTAATGATGATATTTAGCTTCACTTGCTATGAACTAGGAATGTAAAGGATTCTTTGAAAGCTAAATTTGCAGTAGCATCTGCAGACTATTTCAAAGTGAACAATTAGGGTGGTCTATGCAAGTATATACAATCTAGCATGGTTGTATGAATTATGAATTTTTGCACACTTGGAAATTTTAGCTTCATCAGCCAAACCTCAGAAACTCTCTTTCTACATCATAAGTAAATAGTCATGAGGCAAGAATTCTTTCTATAGCCTACCCTTGTGTCTGTAAATTACCTATTCCATTATTTTCACCACTGAGGATGTCAAAGCTCTCCTCTCCTCAGAGCTGGTTCTTCCACGTTGGCACTGTCTGATCAATGCCCATCCCTTACTCCATCAACTCCCATTCTCTACTCTGACTCTTGCTTTTCATTTAAGTGCTTAAATATTTCCTACTTTTTAAAGAATTAAACAATTGCACACATGTGTCTATCTTTTTCAGCCCTTTATTTTCAAGTGTTAGAGCTCGTCTTCCTCACAACTAAGTCATTGGAAGGTCTAATTTCCATTCATACTAATTCCTCCCTACCTCCAGTTTACTTTTCAGCCCTCTGTAGTCTTTTGTCCTCATTATTTCAATCAGTTTGCTCCTACTGGTGTTCGGGATTGTAATCAATGCTTGATCTTGCTTAAAACCCAGGGAGTACTTTTGTTCCTGATTTGCTTGGTTGAGAATAGTGTTAGATACAACTGACCTTCTTTCTCCTTGAAACTCTCTGACAACTTAGTCTTCCTTAAAAACACCCTCATGAGCCTGCTCTTGGCACTCTTGTTTCTGCTTGGTTTTCTATACTGGGTTCTTGTCTTTTAGATAAAATCCAGAGTTTATTCTGAGGCTAAATTCTTTATGTGTTCTTTCTGAACAGTGTTAGTGCTTTAATGACTTTAATATGATCATAGTTTTGGAGTTGAAGTTCTTACCAAGACCCTTGTCCTGCCCTCTAGACCCTTAGTTCTAGATCCCTACCTAGTATTTCCCATATACGCTTCAAACCTAATTTGCCCATATTGGAATAGTTGTACCCTGTAACTTATTCTTCTCCTTAATTTCCTGTTCAGGTCAAAGTTACTATTAGCTACCAAACTTGGGATAAATCTTTAAGTCCTTTGTCTTATCCCTCACAGCCCAATCAGATGTCCAAGTTCTGCTGTCTCTGAATCCCAAACAGTTTTTGTTCGAATCATTTATTTTATTTTATTTATTTATTTATTTATTTTTTGGCCATAGAGCATGTACATTCACCAGAGAGAGGGAAAGTGAGACACTACACCCCCCCCCCAAGGGGATGGCCATGCCACAATTCCTTTTCCTCCATTCTTTTCTCAGGGTTTTTTACACATATGCACACCCAGCTGGTGTGGTTTTCAAGCCATCAGGTCCATTACTCAAACCATGGTCAGCCATCTTGAAGTCCAGCACCTTAACCACCACACCACCTCCTGACCCCTCTTTTGTTCAAGATCTTATCTCTTATATACCTCTGGCTTTCCTCCTCTCAAGCCTATTGTACACAAGCATAATCTTTGTAAGGAGAAAAGATTATATAAAATCTCCTTCATTGACTTCCTTTTTTTCAAACAAAATTCAAACACTATTCTCTTTGGAATAGTGTTGAGAGCCCTTTCATAATCTACACCTACATGATCTACATGATCTAATCTTCTATAATTTTCCCACAAAAATCACACTGTTGCTTTTATTTTCCTGAATGTACCATGCTGTTTCATGCATTCATGACTAAGTATCCTCCTTTCCTTATTCTTTGCCTTTGGATTTCTGTTTATTCTTGAAGACTCAGGAATACTTAAATTTAACACTTATTTCTGAGGCAGGTCATTTTCTCTTCTCTTCTTGTATAAAATTATTTACATAGCTCCATGATAGCATTTATCTCATTGTTTGAAAGTCCATCTCTCGGGCCAGTAGGTGGCGTGGTGGTAAAGGTGCTGGACATTCCAACATGGCCGACTGCAGTTCAAGTCCCAGACCTGGTGGTTTGCTTTCCCACTTCGTTCTCTCTGTACATCTTTCTTTTTCTGGTCATTAAAATAAATGAATGAATAAATAAATAAAATTAAATAAATAATTCTTTTTTTAAAAGAAAGGAAGAAAATCTATCTCCCAAGTAGGAATATCTCGTTATAAAGGACCATGTCTTACTTTCTTTTCAGTACATTATCCAATATTTGACATGTAATTTGTATGTATACCATCTTCAACACTGAAGTATCTTACATTTTTTTTAGTTTCAGTTATGAAAAATAAATACTATAGTCCCTTCAATTCTTTGGAGAAATAATTTAACCAACTTGCATTTTAATAATATACCATGGCTTTTATCAAAGCATCTTTATGGGGTCCAGCATTTGACATGGTGATTAAGGCACTAGTTGGTCAAGTGCAGTTTGAGTCCCGGACCCGGAGGCTTAAATCATGCCAGGCATGTGTGTACATGCCCCAAAACCCAGGAGGAGAATGAAGAAGGGATTGTAGCATGGCTATCCCCCCTGGAAGGCCATTTCTCACTTCACTTTTCTCTGTCTCTGTGCCTGTCTCACATGCTCCCTTTGGGAAAAAATATCTTTAAAAAAAATCTTTAAAAAATACCTTTAAAAATTATCTTTAAAAAATACCTCTATATCTTTACATATGTAGATATATATATATATATATATATATATATATACACATACACACACAGCATATATATATATAAAAATATATATATGTATGTATATATAGTATTTATATGTGTGTGTGTGTGTGTGTGTGTGTGTACGTAGCTTTGTGATAACTATTTCTGTATTAAATTTTCTTTAAGGCCAGTGACTCAAGTAGATAGAGTCCCAGGACCTGTTGAATAACTTGCTATTGGTATTTGGGGGCTGCAGCTGATCCCAAATGCAGTACATGGAATTGAACAAAAATGAGGGAGATGAATCAGGGCTGATTTAGGTCAGGTTACTTAAAACTTTAATCTGTATGTTATCCAAGCAGACTACAGTTAGATTGAAAAATAATTCTCAATTGTGTTTCTCTCCATCTAGAAACCAGTGGAATTGGTTTTTACCCTTCAGTGTAGAAGGAGGGTTTTTCGAATTCAGATTTAAATATTATTATGGGTAGTACAACATAGCGAAAAAACTTTATCTTTGGAGCTTGTTTAACGCTACTTGGCAATGGAGATTTCTTTGGGTTTCAGTGTACTATTGAGTTTATGCTTTGCTTCAATATTTTTCAGAATCCATGCTATCCTCAAGAATGTTTGTCATTCAGTGTCATTCAGGTATTTTGAGGTTTTGATGTAACATAGATATAGATATCCTTAAAATTCTTACAAGTCAATATGAAATAGTTGCTGTCTCCATAGTGTAGGACTAAGTATTTTAGTATAGCATAAAACACATATGCTAGATGACAACATTATAATAGCCATCAAAAAACCTGAAATGATGAACTAAATTTATGTTTGGGTCCATTAGATGTGAAGACATGGTAGATGTACGAAGGTTAAAGATGCTTCAGATGGTGCAGTTGTTTAAATGTGAAGAAGATGCTGCCCAGGTAAGGACCAGTCAGTCAGTCACATAATAAGTTATCTCCTTTTGTAGATTGATTTCATCTAACTATAAATAAAAGTATACTTTGTATTGTCCTAAGAAAGTAAATTCAGTAAGTTAGATTATAATTTATCTTGTCGAAGAACAAAGTTCGGTATTCCCAGCAAGCTTACTGATCTCATTTGATTTATATTCTCAATGAAACCCTCAATTGTGCTAGAGATTCGGGATATATATTGGGTTGTTTGAAAATTGTGATGCATTTTTGCATAGAGAAACAGAAAGATGTCATATCTTTTCTGACAACTCAATATTATTTATTGTTGTTGGCTAGGTTGTCAGTTACATCTCAAGATAAAGGCTAATAAAACATTACTTGTTAACCCACAGAGAATTTTAAATGCCAGATGAATAATTTGCTATCTTTGTGTAGTTAGCATCAGAGAACATCATTTCAGCTTGATGTAGAGGAAATTTATGATTTTAAATAGTGACCAAATGTGTAATGAGATCCTAATAGATATGTTTTACAGAAATACATGGTCACATGATCTTCTATTATGTGATATTAATATTAAGAGTCTCTTTTTTTTTTTCTTTTCTTTTTTTTGAGAGGTTTTTGTTATAGGGTGCGTGCACTCACCAGAAAGATAGAGACAGACAGAGAGACAGAAAGCGAAAAATCACCCCCCATGGGGGATGGCCACACCACAATCCCTTCTCCATTCTCCTCTCTGGATCTTGGGCATGCATGCACAAGCACCCGATGTGAATTTAAGCACCCAGTGTGAGTTTAAGCCACCAGGTCCAGGACTTAAACCATGGTTGACTACATGGGAGTCCAGCAACATAGTCATTACGCCATCTGCTGGTCCCAAGAGTCTCTTCTTTAGAAGGTTTTGCCTTTAGATTTGAAAAATTTTGATGAGTAGGGGAAGTCATTAATTCATAAACTTGGCGTTGAATAAAATAAGCTAATAAGAACTTAGGTTGTGATTGATGAATTAATCATATGATAATAATCTTTGTTTGACTATGATGTCTTTATATAGTAAATAAGGAGTTATAAATCCAGCTTCACTGTTATGTCTTGTCCATTAGGCAGTAGAATGGCTGAGTGAACTTCTGGATGCTCTCCTAAAGACACACATCAGATTGGGCGATGATGCTCAGGAAACGAAAGTTTTACTGGAGAAGCATAGAAAATTTGTTGATGTTGCACAGGTGCAGAACTGGTTATCTTCCTTTTCTACAAGCTCAGTGTTTGAATAGCTTTCTGCATGATTATATTGTAACTTTACCCTCCAAGTCCAAGAAGGTTAGTTTTGTTATTCTAAAAGTAGCACAGAATTAAGAAAATGTCAGCTGGTGTATCAAAACTAGCCTGCATCCACTTGAGAGACTTTCTGTTTCCTCAGACACAGGTTCTGTATACTCCCTCTGATTTATTATATATTATGGCATTTTAAAGGCAGGCCAGCTGTTAATTCGTAGAAGTTAGCATGAAACTTATATTACTGTCAGTAAATTAGAAACTCCACTTTTTATATCTCATTAGTTTTAGCATAATTATACAGAATTGCTTTTATAGGGGAAAGTATCTTAATTTATTTTCCCTACTAATTGAGTTCATATTATAATAGTTGTAATTTCCTATATAGATTTTAAAGTGCCTAATGTCACCTACTTGTTTTCGTTAACTAGTGAGCAGATATTCTTTTTGGTCAGTGAAATTTAGCAAGCTGAGATGAGGAACATAGAATAAGAAGGGGAAGCTTAATAGAGAGAAGCTTATAAACGAACTAAGAATATCACATCCTCTTCATTATTTATGCATGCAGATTATTTGTAGCAATAACTGCCACTGAATACATTTGGTCTTGATTTCTAGCACTGCCCCTTAATTGCAGCCACCTCCTCCTGCACACCTTCCTTATCCCTCTCTTTAGAATTGATTCATTATAAATCATGATTACTTTTTCTTTTTTAGAGCACTTACGACTATGGTAGACAGCTGCTACAGGCCACGGTTGTGCTGTGCCAGTCTTTGCGCTGCACTTCTCGGTCATCTGGGGATACACTTCCTCGGCTGAACAGAGTATGGAAACAATTTACAATAGCATCTGAAGAGAGAGTACATAGGTTGGAAATGGCTGTTGCATTTCACTCAAATGCTGAAAAGGTCCGCTTTTTTTTCTTTTTACATAAACTCAGTGGTATTTATTGTGCATGTTTAAAATGTGTTTGCTTTAAGAATATGCTTATTAAAAAGTAGATCAGTCTACCTTTTAGCATCTCTATTAGTTCCACTGTCAAAGTTTGTTTAGATAAAATATATATTGTCTTAGTTCAAATTAAATTTTCTTAATCCGAGTACAATGCTTGAGTATTGTGAATGAAGAAACCCAGAAACACCCTGTAGTGTCTTTTTACACCTCTTGTCTCCCTACAAGCCTGGCATAAGAAACACACTCTGTTCTTCAGTGTCATGACTTTAATCTCTCTCATTATGCCAGAAGAAACTTTGTTTGCAACTGCTACTAATTGTCACTAACTTTAAAAAGGCACTATGAGAGTCTGTAATTTATAGACTGTCAAAATTGAATAATGAGACTAAGGATAAAAATAAAACCTTTTTCTCCTGTTATGTTTAAATATTCATTCTAGAACTTATTATTCAATGAATTCATTACTCCCAAAAATAAATAAGGTGGTGTTCTTTGGGCAAGCTTTCAATAGGATTTTTTCCTTACTCTCCACAGTAAAATTCTATAGCACTCAAGCTTTACATTTCTATTCTGAAAATGAACTTTATTATGTAGTTAATTCTGGGTTGTTTTTTTTTGTTTTTGTTTTTGTTTTTTTTTATAAAGAAAGTTCTATGTAGGGGATGTTCAATATACTTTAGGATGTGGCGAAGGTAAATGTCAGTGTGATTGTGTGATCTGTAGAACAGATACTGCAGGAACCTTAGAAAGAAAGCCATTTCTATCTGGTGAAGTGTATCTATGGGGAAGATTCCATAGTTAATTGTTCCTTTGCTGTTCACTAAACTCTATAGATCAGTGTTTTGGTTAAAATAGGCCTAATGCTGATGAATGAAAGAATGCAATGTGGCTTGCTTTATTTATCTACTGATTGCTTTACTGAACAATTTTTATTATTATGAAATATGCTATTAACGTACAAAAGTTTGCAGACAGAGTATAAAGGCGTCTCTTGATGAAATTTGACAAAGTAAATACATCTATAAAATCAGTGCTGTTCACACAGCAGAATGTTACCAGGATCCCAGAAACTGTCTGTTCTCTTAAGGTTACAAAACTGCTTCTCACCTCTCCTGACGAAGGATCAAAATTGGCCCAATTTCCAACATCACTAAAAATGTTTAAGATACTAATTTTAAAATGTATTTTCAAGGGTGTTTTAAAAACTAGAACTCTTTGAGAAGTCATATAAGAAGGAATATGATTGAGAGTTTTGTAGTGGAAAATTAATGTTTGTTTTTTCTGCTACCCAGCCTTTATCTTGCTTATAATAAACTTGATTTAAGGTTATTTTCCTGTGCAGAGTAAAGCCCTTTGTTATAAAATATTAATTTCTTCCTTGTTCTATTTTAAACTGATAAACATAAATAGAGTCACACCTATGAGCAAATCGTATAGTATAACAGTTTGGAAATAAAATTAGATCTTGAGAGGGGCAGCAGGTTGAGTGGTGGTTAAGGCAGTGGACTCCCACGTAGCTAACCACTATTTCAGTCCCAGACTTGGCAACTTGCTTTCTCTCTCTTTCTGACTCTCTCTCTCTTTCTCTTATCTCTGCCTCTCTGGTGAGCACATATGTCCTATAACAAATTTAAAAACAACAATATGAAGAAGGAAAATTACATAAAATAATTACTAAAATATCAAATACTGAATTTTAAAATAAACATGTCCATTTATAAATAAAATGTTAAATCATGAGTTAATATGATTCAATTAAAAAATATTGCAAAAACTTGAAAAATAAATACTTCTTCTTATTCTTCTTTCCCCAAATTTTGCAGTTCTTTGCTGGAATTAAACTTAAATCATGATATTTAGGGAAGAGAAAGTAATATTTTATCAAGGACTGTAGAGCTTGAATGGTAACCTGATTAGTTATGTCAATTAGCTCAAGTCATCACATAAATTATGTATAAAGTGTCTAGTGAGGTCTTCATATCTGTTACATGTTTATACTCTGTATGCTGGTTTTATTTTCTTCCATTTTTGAAATCTGTAAAGTCCTCATTGACATATTTCATTCACATTGTAAGCTGCTAAATAAATTTATAGCAAGTTGTTCAATAAACTATTGCTTTGTGGGACCAGCAGTTAGCATAATGGCTATGTTGCTCAACTCCCATGCAGTCGACTGCAGTTCGAGTCCCGGACCCAGAGGCTTAAAAACGCCGGGCACATGTGCATATGTGCCCAAGATCCCAAAACGAGAATGGTGAAGGGATTGTGTCGTGGCCATCCCCCCTGGGGGCTGATTTCTCGCTTTCTATCTCTCTGTCTCTCTCTCTGTCTCTCTGGCAAGCGCATGCGCCCCGTAGCGGAAACCTCTCAAAAAACAAACAAACAAACAAATAATTAAAAAAAACTATTGCTTTGTGAATGAGATAATACCTCTTAAGCATAGGTAGAACTTATTTTCCAAGTAGTAGTCTAGTATTATTTTTTTCTTAGAAATCACCATTGACCTTTTATATTCAAATTATGTGTTGTTAGTAGGGGTTATGTATTGTTGTTTGGATTTTTTGAGCCAACTTTGCTAATAATAGATCAATATTGTACAATGGTGTGTATGAAGATTCTAAGACTAAAACAAAAAAAATGCCTTCAATCTACTAAATTAGCATGAACTTGATTTCCTTTCTGGATCTTTTTTTTTGGGGGGGGGAGAGGTTTTGCTATAGGGTACATGCGCTCACCTGAAAGACAGAGAGAGACAGAAAGTAAGAAATCATCCCCCACAGGGGATGGCCGCACCACAATCCCTTCTCCTCCATTCTCCTCTTGGGACCTTGGGAACGCATGCACACTCATCCAGCGTGAGTTTAAGCCATTCAGTCCAGGACTCAAACCACGGTCAACTACATGGGGGTCCAGCGACACAGCCATTACGCCATCTGCTGGTCCCCCTTTCTGGATCTTTTGATGGATGTTCCCCTTTTATATGTTTCAGATTTTGCAAGATTGTCCAGAAGAGCCTGAAGCTATTAATGATGAAGAACAATTTGATGAAATTGAAGCAGTTGGGAAATCACTTTTGGATAGATTAACTGTTCCTGTAGTTTATCCTGATGGGTATGGTGCATGTTCTTATAATTTTATCTTTTTATCAGTGAAGTCTTAAAGTGAAATCATTAAGAGAAGAAAATCTGTTCTTTTAAAAGCACAGCAAATTAGCTTTGCTCCATGACTTTAGTTTCCACAATTAATTGGTTTAACATAAAAAGAAATCCAAACTTAGTTCATAGAAACAGTAACAGTTGGTAGTTGCTGACATCAAATGTATTGCTTTTTTCACAACTTGTAGAACAATCCAATAAATGGATTGAAACACTGGGTTCTAACCTTGGCTATGAGAGGGAGGAGTGTGACATTGGGGCTACATTTAGAAAAAGGAGAGGAGGGGACTACCTGAGCTCATAATACATGCCACAGTCTGAGTTAAATCTTTGCTTTCATTCCTTTCATCAAAGAGAGCCAGGCTAGTATGATTATTCCTGGTGTATAAATGATGAAGCTGAGGCATAGAAAGATTAAGAAAGGCACCGAGGACTTCACTGCTTCTAAATGTTGGAGTTATAGTACAGTCTCAGGTCTGTCAGGCTCCAAACTCATTCTCATTTTACTGTACTATATGTTGTCCTAATTTCTTCACATGTATAATGATAGGGTCCTGATTCCCTGTTCCTTTCTGCTTCAAATAGTCACCAATAAAAATATAAAATAATCTGATGCAAAATAAATGAGTCAGTAAATGAATTAGAGCTTTATCCTTGGTCACTTAGACCTGCTCAGTGAAAATAATTTAGAAGTAATCCAGAGGCATTTAATTCAAATAGTAGAGAAATCAAACCACTGAATAAAAACAAGTATCCTTCCTGTGTGGTGTGATGTAAAGGACTGGTATGCACCCTGGAGCTACACATGGCAGACATCTCAGCTCTACTACTGACTAGCTGTGTCACTTTGGACAGGCCTCTTAATCTCTCTGTGCTCGAAAGTCTCTTAATCTGCAACAGGAATGATAGTCATACCTGCTCATCTTACAGGGGTGTGGGTACCTGAGCTAAATGTACATACAGTACTTAAAACAGATATGACACATAATAAGTGTCACTCCAACTATTCCATGAAATTCTAGTGATTATTTGAGACTGATTTTAAAAAGATGTCATTGTTATTCCCTTGAAAACATATTATTCAGAGAGTCTACACTTAGATAATCTCGAGTCATGTCTGAATTTGAACAATCTGAAGTAGCCTAAAGTCATATTATATATCTACAGTAAAGAAGAACAAAATTCAGCTGGTCATGATAGTATCGGAGTTATCCTGGTGGTTCTGTTCCCAAATCCCTCCACTTCTTCATCCCCACATTTCACAGTCATTTGTCACGTAGTCAGTTTCCCATTCTACCCAGGCCAGCCTGCCTCAAGCTTCTGTCCCTGGTATTGGTGCTTGGGATTCTCTTTCTGTGTTGCACAGGTCGTCCAGGTGTCGTTTTCTCGTCCCATTAAAAGAGTAAGTTAGTAATGTATATTTAAATTTCACAAGTCCTATCTTTTATTATTTGAAATTTTTTTTTGTTTTGTATTCAGGTTAAAATTCATGTATATCTATTTTAGGTATTTTGCCAAAAAAAATTTCACAGCAGTTTATACAATTTTTTTCATAATTCTTAACATAATGATACTCTGTCTATGCTATGTGAAGTTTGAGAATTAGATTATTCAAATTTATCTTTTATATTCTCTCCTAGTAAAATAAAAGAAATTGGTGGTCTTTCTGGATTCACTGCTTAGAGACCCAGGTTCAAATCCTAGTTTTTTTTTTTTTTTTTTTTTTTTTTTTTTTTAACTGTGTGAATCATGTAACTTTCCAGGCCTTAGTTTTCTGATCAAAAAATGAAGAGATAAAACATAATTTCTAAGAACTCTTCCAGCTCTAAATGATTCTATAAATCTGAGTACAGTATCTTTGCAAATAGAAAAACAGTGAAGAAGCTTTATTTATGAATGTATCATATGATGTCTTAACATTAAAAAGGATGTTTTCTCAGCCAGTTTTATTAGGCACTTAGTGATAGCCCTCAGCACTTAAGTGCATATATAAACACTATTTTTGCGTATTCATATGGCCCCAAACTAAAAATGAGAATATCTCCAATGTTGCATTGTTTGGTTTATTGGCAGTATCATAAATACACAGAACATAACATTTATTCCACCAACGTATTATTCTGATCATTTTCTCCCCATATTTTATGCTATTTTAAAAATTGTTTTTCCTACTGAATCACTACTCAAATCGTATGGTCCAATAAATGAAGTAGTTTCTATACATAAGCCATTTTCACATAGAGACTTTTTATGGTAATTTTTGCTTCCTTTTGTATTTGCTGCAATTTATGGGTTTGTATCAACCTGGTTTTTTTCTGTGTGTTTTGCTTTCAGAAGCGAACAGTATTTTGGGAGTCCAAGTGACATGGCATCTACTGCAGAACACATCAGAGACAGGATGAAACTAGTTAGTCTCAAAAGGCAGCAACTGAGGCACCCTGAAATGGTGACCACTGAGAGCTAATAGCCACCAGCTTCCTGCAGATCTGCAGCTCATAGTCCTGCATGTCGTCGGCATACCACGGCTTTAGCCACAGCACATTAAGATGCATTTCACAGCCAGGATAAGCCTCATTTCTTCCCATGACACATTTCTTTCTACATGCTAACACCATGCAACTACCAAGGCATAATTATTAACATGCTTTGAGACCATATATTCCAAGTATCTTAAAAGAAGAAACATAAAACATTGCACTGAAAACTTGCTTTAAAGCTTTACCTGACCTGTCAATTTGTAGATGAACAACTGATAATAAGCTTTGAATGGTGCTAATAAGAGTTTAGGAATTTTGTCTATAAGAAAATGGTTGCCCTTCCTCCCCAGGTGATGTAGTAAATTTAGACTGTAGTTAAACTGTTATTAGTAGACAAGGATGTCCTCAAAAATTTACTTTATAATTCTTCTTCAAAGTTGATTATTTTTATTGTGTCAATATGGAGAAAACCCTTCAGATCTTTGAAATATCATATTCATTAAAGACATTTTCCTATTTGTATTGATAATGTATTGAAAGTTGTTTGTGCTTAATAAAAGGCTTCTTTAAACAACGTATTTAATTTGGTAGTTATATTCTATTTCCAAACTTGAGTGCCTTATTTAAAAGGGCATTCTTAAGATTGTGAGGATGATTTAAAATTTGTTTTTTCATTGTGGTTGCATGTATTTTAGCCAGGAAATTCATATGTAAGCATGTGTATATAAATAAATAAGCATGTTTTATCATGAAAAATAATTGTGAAGAACAAGTTAGATCTTTAAGAATTTATTAATAATGGAATACTATTTCTAATTTTTCTCTTCTTCAACTTGAAAAATATTACACAAATTATTAACTACCCTGAAGATACTTTGTCTTTGGGGGAGGAAGGGTAAGAAAAAGACATACTTAATTACTTCAGTGTAATCCTTTATATCAGAGCAATCTTTCTGGAACTAAAATGACAGTTGTTAAAACTTAATTTCTCATGACAGTCTAGAAACAAAATAAATTCTGAATTAGTCTAATAAAAACTGTTCAAATCATTTAGAAATAAAATTTATCATAAAATGCTAGTGATTTTAGGTTTGCATTAAGTTTTAAATGGTAAAATGCATATAATTTAATTTTTGTGTTAATTTTTATTTCAGAAAGTGTTTTTCAAGATATTAAAAAATGATTTTTAGGCTTATGATCAATACAAAATTATGCAATAATTATATGCTGGTTTCTTTTTGTGGTCAACAAACATACTCATATAGGTAATGCAACAAAAAACAAAAACTCCCTCTGAACCTGCTGGTTTCTCCAGCCTTCTTCACTGCCAATCTTCTTGGAGAAACCCAAGATAGCCATTGCCCTATATCCTGGTAACTCCTATTCAGCAACCTGATTTTTACACAGCGCTCTAATGAAGCTTTTTTAAAATGTTAGCAGTGGGCCCCCAGGTTCCAAATAGAATGGTTTTATTCTCAGACTGCTTCTTTATTCTTCTCTGTCTGCAACATTTATACCACAGAGCAACCTTTCCTAGACTGTCTCCCCTCCTTTGAAGATGCTGTCCTCTTCCATAACTGTGAGTAGTCACAATTCTTATTTAAAAACATCTCTGCTAAACATGCACCTGCTCAGTTTTGTCCCTAGAATGCTTCCAGTTCTTCTGTAGGTATCTCATCATTTTGTTTTTTATTTTCTCTTAATGTTCTGCATTATGTATCTGGCCCAAATTTCTACACCAGAATTCAACTGCCTACTTGACATTTTAATCTAGATGAAATCTATTTTCACTCTTCTCCACCTGGAGAAATTTTGTTAATGGTGCAGCCTTTTATCCTAGTCAAACATGCCAGAAAATCTGGGGCCAAGTCTAACTGTTACCTTTTTGTCTTATGCTGCCATCGCTTCCAAGAACATCCCAGAAGTTCTCTCTTATACTTGATAATCCTCTCAGTCTTTTTAGGGCTTTACTCCTGTGACTATGAACTTTTGTGATTCTTCATTTCAGTTTTGTGATGGTGCTAACCACATTCTACAATTGTTAATGTCTGTGCCTAATATGTTATAAGCTCTTTTGAGGGATGGAATCTTGTCCTACTTCTGTTCTCAGTCTTTTGCTCATGTGTAATAGATGCTCATTTCTCCTGTATGTGAATCATCTAATGTAAGCATTAGTAATAATCCATCTTACTTTACAGTCTGAAGTATGTTTTAAACATACTTATTTCCTAACGTTAGACTGTTCTATGAATGAAGGTACTCAAAAATAAGTCATTGGTATTTTAGATAGCTAGGTATTAGCGCCTTGTTTTTTTTTATCTATTTAGTTATTATATTTAACATCTATTTTCAAAGTAGCTAAAATGTTTTCATTCAGACCCTGATAGAAAGTAACTGTGTGTCAGTTATTCTACTCTTAATTCCCATGTGAGTTAATTTTTATATATTTTAAGCTAACCTGCATACAAAAAGTAAAATAAGGCAGGATCTGGAAAGTTTTTGTTTGTTTGTTTGTTTGTCTTAATTTTAACTTTTTTTTTATTTTTTGCTATAGAGGTTATATGCTCACTGGAGAAAGAGAGAGGGAAAGTGAGAAATCACCCCCCAGTGGGAGGCGGCCACACCACAGTTCCTTCTCCTCCATTCTCCTCTTGGGCTTTTGGGCATGCATGCAAGATTTTCGAGCTGTGGGTCCAGGACACATTCATGGAATCAGCTATGTGGGGTCCAGCGCCTTAACCTCCACACTACCTGTTGGCCCCTAGAAACAATATTTTTAATTTGAATACTTCATATGATGCTGAATATACTTTTAACGAAAGTATTATTTTAATTTTTTTTATAAATTTGCTGCTACCTTCTGAACATTTCTCTGTATATACACATAGTTATTCATGAAAGCCCAGCAGTGCCCCAAGTGACTTCGTAGAGTCATAGTTCACTTAGAATACATGTGAAGGAAGTCACTTCAGTCTGTTTGAAATCACAAGTTGTGTGTGTGTCATAAGTTAACGCTGGCCTGCAAATGTAATGGAGGAAAGAATCATTTCTAATTGGTATGTTCCACAAAGTTCCACATTACTTTAGACCATCTCAGGGAATTATGAAGGTATTGGTTGGGCTACTTTTGTTTTGCTTTTTTTTCCAGTTCAAGAGATTTACTGATTTTCTTTTGCTTTTTTGTCACATATTATTTACTCCTGTTTAAGCTCAATATATAATATGGTTTTGGTGTCTGTTCTTCACACAAGTCTGACCCATCAGAATTATTATGCAAAGGTGATAGCTTCATTTCAAATCAAATCGGCTTTGTTCCCAGTACTTAGTGTTGGTGGCATATTCTGCTAGGCTGAATCATTGGTGATGGTTGATAAAACACTCAGCCAGCCAGCTGGGATGTTGATAGTAGATCTAGGCTTCCCTGTTAGATAGAAGACCAGACACTTCCCTTATGTCATAGATATCTACATTAGTTATTGCTTCCAAGTGTTACATAGTCTTAGCATTACCCCTTTGGTTGCTACATGGAGTACTGTTTCGTGTATTATAATTAGTGTCATACTCCTTAGTAGAAACATGACAATTAAGTTAGTTTTCCAATAGTGCTGAGAAAACTATATTATCTGATGTAAGCCCATTGTAACCAATGGTATAGTTGTGAGGTTAGGTGAATCTATCTCACTGTGCAGTCTAATTGGAAGAGAGAATTCAAATTTCTCTATATGTTTGTTGTATGTTACTTGCCAATAGCAATTGGGTATTGCTGTGTGCTTTTCCCATATTTATATCCTTTCCAAAGTACACAGAACTATAGTAAAATACACGGCTACTGAAAATTAAACACACTGGGCTCCAGTGTTAAGATTCAGGTGTTAATGGAGCCTGATTCCTCATGGTTGACCAGATGGTTAGAATCTTTTTCCCTAGCACTTTGAGAACCATGCTGGACATGTATGTATACATTCCCCAAATCCTGACACCATGAAGAAATGGAGACAAGATTGCAGCACAACTATGCCCCATTGAGGTGGGGAGTGCTTTCTCCTCCTCCCTTTCTCTCTGCCTTTCTCTGGTGAGCATACACACCTTCTGGCAAAAATTAAAGAAACAAACAAACAAAAAAAACAAACAAAAAAAAACACCTAAACCTACTATGGCTTTTGAAGTTCTCCACCTTTTTTTTTTTTTTAATGTAAAGAAAGGTATAGGTAAAAAGAAACAGTAGTGAATATATGATCATCAATGACAAGACTTGGATGATTAGGGTGTCTTTACTTAAGCCCCCAAAGGAAAAGTTCTCTAGGATTAAAAAGATGGGCTGGAAGATAGCTAAGCAGTTTACCTAATTAGTAAACTTTACAATGTTGACTTTCAGTCCTAAAATTAAAAGGCTTCCTTTGGGAGTAGAAAACACTGTTGGCATGTAGAGCAACACTTCAGTGTGGCAAAATGAAGTACAGATTTGTTTGACATTATCGACTTCAGTGTGTGCTACAGAAAAGTCTAGGTTTAGCAAAAAAAAAAGCATAAATAAAAAGCAAAACATGTATAAAAGCCAAAATAAGAACTGTAGCAAATATAGTGAAAAGAATTCAGAATTTGAACACTTTGCTTCAAAAACTAGTATTGCTGTTTACCATACGTTGGCTTAAAAACAAACAAAAAGGTGATGAATTCTCTGAGACTGTAAAGAAATCATATCAAATAATTTCAAAAACAAAATATAATCACATAAAATTCAAAAAACAAATTGTTGTTACAATTATCTTTTCAGAATAGAAAACGAGGTATTGTTTAACCTTGTTCTTGTTTCAGATGACAAACATGGAATGGTGGGGGAAATGGCACATTGTTTGTGTTCACTCTTAGCTCCAGCTGCCTTTCACCCACATCCCCAGCTCACTAGTATAAGGAAAATGTACATGCAGAATTGCATACTGAAAATATTAAGAGTAGAGTTGTTGAGCTCATCAGGAAATCACAAACTTTGAAGTATGCCAAAATTAACTTTTTTAAAAGATGATAATGAAAGACTAGCAAAATAGAAAACAGGTGAAGAATATCATCTCTTTTGAGGCTGATAGGCTCTGACACAACTCCATTAATAAAAACAAGTAAAAGAAAGAATACTACTAGTGAGTCAGCACCAGCCTACTGAAACATGAGCATAAGTCTGTAAAGATGTTAAAAATTGCACACATAAATGACTTCAGATCATCATTAGTGCTGGTATGGTTAGAGAAGAGCAATCTTAATACACTTGGGCAATGATGAGAAACAGAACAAGACTGGTCCCATGATAGTGACATAGAACTAAGGGTGTCCCAAGAAATAATGTAAATATATGGGGGGGGTTCTTAAAACTGAAACGGTTCATGGATATATTGATGAATATGACTCAACATCACCTCAGTATTTTAAAGCAAACTTGAAAGCTTAAAAATAAACACTTTCTTGTACTTTAAGAAAAGCAGAAACTGTACTAGAACATGAAGAACTTGGAGATCAAAAGGAAGGCAGAACTATGCCTAAACATTTGAAAAGCAGTGAGTAGATGTTTTTAAAGAATCAAGATTATTTTTGTTTGATTACTCTTTAGGAGGCAATGTATGTATACTTTCTACAGATAGTTTTAACCAGTTCTGAGCATATAACTAAAAGTAGTTACAAACAGCTGGTTATCAAGGGCAGTGTTAGAGATTTTAAATCAGATGTTGAAAACTATTTCCAACAAAAGGACTTTTTAACTCTTTTTTTTTTTTTGGAGAGGTTTTTGCTATAGGGCACGTGCGCTCACCAGACAGACAGAGAGAGACAGAGAGACAGAAAGCGAGAAATCACCCCCCAGGGGGGATGGCCACGCTGCAATCCCTTCTCCTCCATTCTCCTCTTGGGATCTTGGGCACGCACGCACACGCACCCGGCGTGAGTTTAAGCCACCGGGTCCGGGACTCGAACCGCAGTCGACTATGTGGGAATCCAGCGACATAGCCATTACGCTAACTGCTGACCCAAGGTCTTTTGAACTCTTGAACCAGTTTCTAGTGAATCTCAAGGAAGTGCTTCAGAGTATGTACAAGTTGAATGTCAAGGCTTAGAATGTCCAAATGTATCTTTCCCAGAGGATGCTTTTCACTCAGAACCCTGACTGCTTCACTCTGTATGATTGAGCCTCTGATCTTTCCTATTACATGTACTCCAGTTCTTTCTTAGTTTAGAAGTAAGGGCAAAAACTATTTCTAGCTTGATTTTTCTCTTAAGACTATTCTTTCGTTTTAACTCATGTTACTCTTCACAGCCAACACATTTTCTCAGAATGTATCATCAGAATATATGTATTGTAGTTTTTCAAGGCAGGAGAGGAGCAAAATACCACTTTAGCAATTGTGAACCAGAATAGATTTGAGAACTAACTTCTCAGCTCACACTCAGAAACATCCATTTTCAAACTCTTAAGAAAAACTCAAGTTTCTAAATAGATACCAGAAGAACTTGATTATCTAGTCAGGATATCAGTAATGAAATTCTCAGTAGCATTACTTGGTAAACATTGCACCGTTATTTCCCCCCATTTTACAATATTATACAAAATGTCAGGCATAGAAAAAAAGTTGAAATAATTTTATAGCTTATGTACTACTTACATTCTGGTTGGCATTAACTATATTGCCCTTACCTACCCACCCATTATTTCATCAATTCAGACTGTTTAAGATGCATTTGAAATTATACTCATCTTTATACTGAATACTTCAGCATACATATTAGCTAGAGTTCAATATTGACTGACATTTTTCTTTCAATGTAAAGCTAACTTATAATGAAATGCATAGAAATTATGTGTACATTTGCCAAGTTTTGTCAAGTGCACACAGTACTGTGGAGGTACATAATATTACCACTCGAGGCATTTCCCCCATGACCTTTTCCAGACAGACCCTGTCACCACCCAATCTTCAAAGGCAACCAATGTTATTTTTTCTACCACAAATTAGATGTTCTGCTCAAACTTTGTGTATACAGAGCCAGAGATCGTGTACTCTTTTCTACAAGATTTACTCGTCATAATATTTTGGAGTTTTACCTATGTGATTGGATGTATTAGTAGTTTATTTATTTTTATTTCTGAATAGTATTCCATTGTATGACTATATGGCAGTTTATTCACTTTCTATTGATGAATAACTGGTCTGTTTCCAGGATTGGCAATTATAAATAAAGCTGCTATGATGAATCTTATACAACTCTATATGACAATAGGTTTTCATTTTTCTTGAGTAAATATTTAGGATTAGAATTACTAAGTCATAAGATAGTTTTCAAAGAAACTACCCTATTTTTTTTCCCAATGCTGTTGTACTATGCCCTGGATTTTATATCTTGGATGTGTAGAAAGGTTTGAACTATTTTTATGATCCATATTGAAATATTAGAAGTGAGTTTGGGTTAGAGATTGCATTGATGTTCATGGTTGAGAATGACAGCTGGGAAGTAAAGACCTGTCTGTTAGAAACAGCTCTTCAGGGAGTTTCTATGCCTGAAATCGTGGCATTAGGTTCACTCTGAAAAGTTAAAGCTCAAGCATGGTGATATATTAGCTAGAAGAAACAGCATTAGTTTGTTTATGTTACTGTCTTTCACCACCCGTTTTCAGCAGGTAAAACAAGATTCTGATGATTGAACCGAAAAGACTATTTTGTGATGGGGTGGAAGAGTAATGAGAACTGTGTACTGCTAGACAGTCCCATGTGAAAGCCAGCCCTTCGGACAAGGAAGTCCCCGAAAAGGTGGTCAAGAAGGCAGAAAACAGGGTGGGAAGAATTCTACCTCACAGTTTTGCATAGAGGATAGCTATGCTTTTGTAAGACATTTTAGCCTTTAAAAATCATGGTTTTTCAATGCTGTCTTTTTATTCAGTATCACTCAGATGTAGTTGTTTTCACACCTTGGTGACTTTCTTATCCAACTATGTTTTACCCTTCCTGCCTGTTCTATTACATATAGCATTCACCTGTGTTAGCCTGTACAATTATAATTATGTGTATGTTTCCAATGCTCTTGTTCAAAGATATTTATGTATGGTTCACCCAATTTTTCCTATTAGATTTTTAAGGGCTGGAAAATTTAGCTTCTACTGTAATTTATTATAATGTTCCCCACATTGTAAATATGCAATAAAAAGATTAAAAACAATAATGGCAGCAGATTTTGATATGTGTTTCTTTAACACGTTGTCACTTTGGACAATACATTTGATTTCTGTTACTAAAGATTTTTCATAAAACCTAGGAAGAATTAAGCCAAACTGGTCTCTATAACATGATATGATACATTCTACATTCTGTTTGAAGTATTGCTTTTAAAACTTCATGTTATTTCTAACATTGTTTTCTAAAATCTTTAATTAAACAAATATGTAACTTCTGTATTCTGATAGCATATGAAGTCTTAGAAGGCAGAAGTTTCCTCCCTCTTTAAGAGCCCTGAACACACTTTCCCACAGGTGTGGCACAGAAATTCAATGCTTTTTTTAATCTCTGCATCATCAGAAATTGTTAGGTTCTCATCATACTAGGTGGCGGTTAAATGCCTACCAAGAAAGCAGTTTTTAAGAAGGTGAAAGTGGAGACCAGCAGATGGCATAATGTTTACATTGCTAGAGTCCTATGTAGTCGATAACGGTTCGAATCCCAGACCTGGCAGCTTAAAAACTCACTCCAGGTGCATGTGCGTGTGTGCCCAAAATCCTAAGAAGAGAATGGAGACGAGATTGCAGTGTGGCCATCTTCCTGGTGTGTGTGTGGGGTGAGGTGATTTCTCGCTTTCTGTCTCTCTGGGGAGTACACACACCCTATTGCAAAAATCTCTCTTAAAAAAATAAAGAAAACAAAGGCAAATATATATTTGGAGAAGGAAGCATATTAGAATAAAATTAGCCATATCATCATTATATTATGCTCTAATAGCCACTCTAGAATGGCTGCCAGGAAGTTTCAGTTGCCGAATTTTGGAAGTTGAGTATCTATATATCTTGTGCATTCACATATATATATATGCAAATGACATATATATATGCAAATGACAGTTCAACATACAAATACAATATTAAAAATGTACATTGAGGGCCAGCGATGGCATGGAGGTTGAGATGGCTGGATCCCACATGGCCGCTGTGCAGTTCGAGTCTTGAACCTAGGGGCTTGATTATGCCAGGTGCATGTGCGTGCATGCCCAAAATCTCAAGAGGAGAATGGAAGAGGGGATTGCGGCATGGCCCTTCCCCCAGGGATTGATTACTCATTTTCCCTCTCTTTCTCTGATAAGTGTGAGCACCTATACTAAAACTTTTTTTGAAAATGTACATTTATTATTAATAGATATTTTTATTTTAGAATCCAATTACAGTATTCATCCCATTTCTAGATCTGCTTTTAGACACTTGTATCCACAAACCTATTCCAAACTCCTGATAACAAGTAATCTTGCTAGTTTCTGTGTTTGGTCAAAGTAAAGGTTGAGAGAAAATTTTATTGATCGATAGCAATCCTTGACATTCCTGTGTTTCTACTCCATTTTATTGTTCAATTTAGAACATTCTTAGGTGACTATCAGCTCTACTAACTGTCTACAAACAAACAGTTACACCCAGGGGGAGGTCCCACACTGGTAACAGAACCAGGCTTTCCTACACTCTTCTGATAGAAGTGGGAATATACTTTATTATCCAAAACAACGATTAAAATATAACTGGTCTTCTCTAGTTACACTATGGATTAAGAAAACTGTTCAGTCAGAAAAGTCATTATGTATATTTTGTATGTTTTTCTATGCAAAAATGCATCGTGACTTTTCTGACAGCACAGTACTATAGGGTGACCTAGAAATGAAGCTACCATTAATAAGATTACTGTATGCTGAAAGTTGTAAACTTACCAATAGACTTAGAACATGTCCATTCATTAGTTGAGTATTGCTTTTGTTCTAAGAAAATATTCAGACCTCAGACCATAAAGATCTCTTTGGTGCTTCAAACCTGAAGATTGATTAAATTTCAAAGGAGGAACATAGTTTCATTATAGACATGTAATTAAACTAGAACATATGTTCTGGGTGGGTGATTATCAAATTTGAATGTGCCTACCAACCAACTGAAGAGCTAATTAAAATGCAGATTCTGATTATGTATAAATCCTGAATTCTGTGTTTTCAGCAAGTTTCCACATACTGCTATTCTGTCCGCTTGCAAACTACACTTTTTAATTTTATTTATTTCTTCCATATATGAGAGAGAGAGTGAGATATGCAGACGTGTACCCCCAAGAAGGTCTTGATGCTGCAGTCCATCCCCAGCTTCAACCAGCCCAGATCATGGGCACACATTGCCTGGAGTATGCAGGAAGGTCTGAGGCAAACTGGTAGGTAGCCTTATTGGATGGGTCTATTCAGAGAGTGGCACATTCTACCACTGTGCCACCGTCTTTCTCCTTTCCTCCTCCTCCTCCCTCCTACCTTCTTTCTCCCTCCTCCCTCCCCTCCCTTCTCCTCCCTCTTCCCTCATTCCTCATCTTCCTCCTCTTCTCACTGAAGAAAGAGAGTGAAAAATCACTCCTAGGGGGAGAGAGCCACACTAGAATCACTTCTCCATTCTCTTCTTGGGATTTTGAGCATACACGCAACGCACCCTGTGTATTTTCAGGCCATCGGTTGGAACTCACTGTGTGGTCATATGGGATCTGGCCACCTTAACCACCACTGGCTGGCCCTTGCCACCTTCTGATTCCATAATACACTCTTGATTGCAAGAGTGTATTGATTGCACTCTTGTGTATTGATGCACTCTTGATTGCAGTGTTCTATGATATCTTTTATAAAAACCAGTATATGAGCTTTTCAGAGATATTTTCCGATTATCTTCTTGAAAATTACTTAATTTCTCTAAATAGAAGAATGCAGAAGTAGCATTTGAGGAAGTATTTTTATATACTTATAATGACCTCAGAAAATCAAATATATTTATGAAATTATCAGGTTCTGAAAGGTAAGCACATCTCATAAGTAATAAATTTTAGCAAATTCAAAATAGAATGAAGTCAAATGGGTATTTTCTACTCTCCTGACCAAGTAATGCTTGTGGTCAGCTGGAGAAAACTAATTCCTCAATGCTTTATTCTTTATAATACAATTTAAATAATAATAATAATTCTTTATAATAAAATTTAAATTTAAGAGGGATGTGAAGTTACAATTTTAAAAATGTACCCTTGCAAGTAGGAAAAATGCAAAAAGTAAAAACTGCTTAGTTTGTCAATAAAAAGAATGTGCAATTAATATTTGATTCACTTTCTACATTTTACCTAACAAGAGTATACCAACATCCAACTTTATTTCCTGCCTTTTAGTCATTAAATCATAAAATGTCCCCTTCATTAATTTGTTTCTAGTGCAAGTCAATGGGTTAGTAATATCCAATAAGTAGGGGACCAGCAGGTGGAGTAGTGGTTAAGATACTGTGGACACTCACACATGGCTGACTGAGGTTCAAGTCCTGGACCTGGTAGCTTCCTTTCTCTCTCTCTCTCTCTCTCTCTCTCTCTCTCTCTCTCTCTCTCTCTCTCCCTCTCCCTCCCTCCCTCCCTCTCTCTCTCCCCTTCCCGCCATAAAATTAAAACATAAGTGAATGAATAAATAAAAAATAAAATAATTATTTTTAAAAAGTAATATTCAATAAGTAGATATTGTATTTTAACCAATACACTGTTAGAGAAGACATTTAGCTTCATTCTTTTTGTTTCTTAATGGTATTATAAGTCATGCTGTAATGAGCACTCTTGCACTTAGCTTTTTAATGGTTTCTCTCCTTGGAATTCATTCCTGAAAGTGGAAATGTTGGATTGGAAGGTATCCACATCTTCAGGTTTTTTATACATAAGGCCAATTTACTTCCCAGAAGATTAGACAAATTGCATTCCCATCAACAATAGTTAAGTGCCCATTTCCTAGCACATATTCCAACATGAAGTGTTTAGTTTTTAAAAGTCTACAAATATTTAATGATATCACTTTGTTTTATATTTGTTTAACCACCACTGAAGCTGAAAATAATTTAATGATTTAGTAATAACCATTGCATTTCTCCTTAGATGACTTGTCTGTTATTTTTGCATACTCTCCACTGGAGACTTGCCATTTTTTTTTTAAATTGGTTTGAAGAAATTTTCTTTTTCAAAAAAAAAAAAAAAAAAAAAAAAAAAAAAAAAAAAAAAACCGGGATAATAAATATTTGTTGCAATTATTTTTCTTGGTCTATTGTTTATTCTGCCTTTATGAAGTTTAATTAGGTTAGTACATTTATTTTTAATGAAGTCTATTGATCAACTTTTCCTTAAATTTTTTACATTGGCCTTAATGCCTAGTAAATTTTTCTTGTGGAACTTAAATGCTTGCTCTTGTGCAGTTTTAATTTTTACTTGTAAATATTACATTTAGCAGCAATTTTGGTGCATTGTGCAAAATGATGATGTATTACAATAGAATTTTCTAAATACCAAATGTTCTCCATATCATTTATTGAATAGTCTACCTCTGCTATTGATTTCTGATACTCTCTTAAAAATACATTGAGCACTTAAATTTGTTGGAACTGCTCTGGGCTAACTATTCCACCACGCTAATCAGTGTGTTTATTCTTTTGCCAGTATCACACTGCTTTTTAGTTATTGTTTGGAAAATAAAACAAAAAAACTTTTTTAGTAATACTGTATAGAAACATCTCTTTCCTGCTGCAAGATTTTTTTAGTGGCATAAATAAATAACAGAAAATTTCATGGGTGACTGTAGATTGCAGCAGATTTATGGAAGTGGAGAAGAATGGTCATATACTCAGAAACAATTAAGACAAAAGAAGAAGCAAAGTAAAGAAACAGTTTTAGAGTGTATTATTGTATAGTACATACCACAGAAAGAGAGACCAAGACAGGGAAAAAAAAAATTGGTCCAACCACTGTGGAGAACAATTTGAAGATTCCTCAAAAATCTACAAATAGAACTACCATATGATCCAGCAATCCTTTGGTATCTGCCCAAAGGACAGAATACTACTTAATCGGAAAAGTGCTTGCACATCGATGTTTATTGCGACACTTTTCACGATTGCTAAGTCATGGAAACAACCCAAATGCCCATGAACTGATGAATGGTTAGAAAAACTGTGGCACATATACTCAATGGAATACTATTCATCCATAAATAAAAACAAAACCCTGGCTTTTGACAGGAAGTGGATGAATATGGAAGACTTACTGCTGAGTGAAGCAAGCCATGCTATGAAAGAGAGGCATTGTATGTCCCCATTTAATATATACCGAGTGTCTGCACTCTATGACTGAAACTAATTGTCTAAAGGATATAGAAACACAGTATATAGTTGTAAATACCAGATATAGTGTGTGTGAAAGAGGAGGGTCTGAGGAAGGACATTTAGGGGAGGGACAGGGAGGCAAAGCATTTATGGCACAAAGAGGCATGGTATTATCTATTGAAGATATTTCGTAGTTTTATCAACAGTACTAGGGAGAAATGTTCACCTGTTGAAATATTCCCATTTTGTAAGACAAATAATAATGTGGTTGAATGTATGGAAGAAAATGAAATGAAAATAAATAAATAAACTGCAAGAGAAAATAATAGTAGGACATAGAATAAAAATAGAAAGGACAGAGAAAATGGAAAAACAACTGAAGATCTGTGAAAAGAAGGAAATAATATGATTTATATCTATGTTAATTATATACTTTATGTATTTTACAAAGTACATTTACAAATATATAAAATATATTTACAGTAGTAGATTTGTATGTAAAATGCAAAACATACACTCATAAGACTCAACTCATGAGATCAATGATGACATAAAAAAACAGAATGATGTATCAACATAAATTATAGAAGAAATAGACTGAGACAGAGAAGCAAGTCCCCAGATAGCAAACTACAAGTACTTCTCTGTTGTGGTCAGATTGATGGTTGAAAGAATTCACAAGTGTAATTTACCTGGACATTCCTGAAATTGGTAAGTCAGGCTTAATTTTTTCAATTTGGCAAATTTGTTTATACTTGTATACCTATTCAAAATCAGATTGGTTTGGACAGCTTGACACAGAGCTGGAACACAGGCTTCGGGGTTATATGATTTAGGGCCAGCGGTTGAGAGTCCTATTTTTGGGACTCAGTCCTCCTCATGTCAGTTGGGCATGAGTTAAGCCATATGAATTTTGTGATTTGGGATAACTTATTTAATTTATCTAGGTAAATTTCCTTGATAAAAGAGATTAATAATAGAAACTACCTCAATGTTTCTCTGGCAATTAAAATGCAAGTGCATAAAACCTTTAGCTCTGTGGCTGGCACAGGGTAAGTGCCTGGTAGACACTTTTTCTGTGAGCTTCCTAGACAGCAAGCTCCCTGAGGGCAGGAACTCCATTCCTGTATCTTCCCTGCTGTTTCCTTGGTGTCTAAATCAATGCCTAGTACATAGAAGTACTCATTATGTATTTGCTAAAAAATACAATAGATATTTATTTTTAGCCCATTTGACCCTCTCAAGGGAGTCGCTCTCTCTCTCGCTCTCTTTCTCTGTTTCTCATGCTCTCTTTCTGTCTCTTTTTTCTTAAATTATTGTTTTTTTTTCTTTTATGAGAGCGAGAGAGATACAGAATGGTAGTCTCAATAGGGTCTCATGCCATGGTCCCCACGCTGCCAACTTTCACAGCCAGTCAAAGGGCACTAGTGCACACACCTGGCCCATACCCAGATGCCAAACCCCTGACCTGTATGGATCAGTATACTACTGCTGTGCCACTACAGCTGCAGCAGGGGGCGTTTCTTAAGGGAGGACACAAATGTGATGTAAGGAAGGGAAGGAGGACCAGACTCAGAAGTTTGCCTTAGAGGCTCCACTCTGTTTATGTAAAGTCTCCATCTCTTCTCGTCAGGAATCTCCTTTAAATACAACTTCATTTAGAAGGAGTCAGACATGCAGTCAACATCAACTAACTTTTAGGTGATGTAACTGGCAGCCCCTTTTGTGGGGTCTGTTTAACAATTGGGTAAGGACTAGAGAGACAGGATAAAGGCCAGGGCCCCATGACCAGTGATGTGTTCCCCAGGCAAAGGAGACCAGAGGGGCTAGTGGGAGAGCACAGAACAGACCTTCTTATATATATATATATATATATATATATATATATATATATATATATGTGTGTGTGTGTGTGTGTGTGTATGTATATACATATATATATATGTATATACATATGTACATATAATGAGAGAGAGAGAGAGTTTTTTGCTACAGGGCGCATGCACTTGCCAGAAAGACAGAAAGAGAGAGACAAGGAGACAGAAAGCAAGAAATCACTCCCCAGGGGGAATGACCATGCCACAATCCCTTCTCCTTCATTGTCCTCTCGGGATCCTGGGCACGCATGCACACACACCCACGTGTGAGTTTAAGCCACTGGGTCCAGGACTTAAACTGCAGTCAGCTACATGGGAGTCCAGTGACATAGCCATTATGCCAACTGCTGGCCCCAAAACAGACTTTCTTTACCATGCAGTTCTCCATGACCTAGTTCTATTTTATTCTTCAAAATGTGCAGGTCCAAATGTAGCTGTGAGATTGGATTCTGTGGAAAGCCCTAAATAAAATGCACCATTCATGACCCTGAAGTATATATTCTAAGCTAAAGACCTTTTTAACACTTTGATCTCAAAGTTTTGTTTTGAAAAAAGTGAGCTTGAATTCTTTTTTGGATTTGATTTAAATGAGTCTTTGCCATAGCCGTGTTACTAACTCAACCCTCTTTATGGCCATGGAGGAAGAAAATTAAGGATACTTTCCAAATAGTTCTATAACCCAGATGTCCTTAAGGCTAACCAGTCTAAGGATGCCAATGAGGAGAAGGAGACTCATTACAGTAATAGCTCAGATTTCCTGTCTATATTGTTTCCTTATTCTTACCACCTGTTTCACCTGCCTGGTCTGATCTGCTCAGTCAAATCTATGGAGGACTGAGAACACTCCGACATCCTGTCCTGGTACTTACCAACCAGCCTATAGCAAAAGTGATTCTAAAGATAAGAAGAACTATGACAAGGACCCATATCAGTTTTATTGAAGTTCTTCTTACATCCATGTATAAAACTGTTCTTGTGTTATGAGTGCTCACATTGCTTAGGGAAATTCAAGAGGGTCTTCTCATCCCAAGTCATGTTAGCTTCGGATGTTTCCTACATGTTGGCTTAGTGCCTACTTGTCAAAGTGCTTCACGTGAGCATTTTGTCTTCTCCAATGGGGCCCACTGGGAACAGGGTTGGAGTTTTGTGCTGTTTCTGTCTCTTCTGAATGATTGTTGTAGTGGTCAGGCTCAGAAGGTTCTGCCTGCCCAGGACAGGTTCAGCAAGATAGATGAACTGAATGATGAGATTATATGGACATCTGTACAATTTTTGTTTCTTTGCTTTTGTTATAAGGTAAGTGTGCTTTCTGGAAAGAGGCAGAGAGGGAAACCCCTGGGGACGGTGGGGGGGAAGGATGGAGGGAGGCTGGTGGCCATGCCACAGTCCCTTCTCTATTCTCCTCTCAGGACGCTGGACATGCACAGATAGCCCCCCAGTATGATTTTCAAGCTACAGGGTCTTCTCCATTGCTGAGCAGGTATGTGGCTGCATGTTTTACAGATCTGAAAGGGGTTCATGAAGACGGTGCTGGTACAGGGAACCAGGGCCTTGTGCACAGAGGACATTCAGCAAAAGCGCAATAAGGCCATTGGCTTTGCTGCTAGTGCGAGCTTGAAGCAGGGAGGGATCCACCAAAGGCTGACTCTGAACTCCACTTAACGGTAGACCAACTTGCTTTTGAAGTCCTTCCCAAGGGGGTGGAGTTTGTGATAGGAATCTGGCCTGCTTTGGGCAGTGAGGGGTGGGGTGCTGATGACCTGCTACTTTTGTTTCCATTTTTGATTTCCAGGTTTCTGTGAGATTCTCTCATCTTGTTTCCTGTTTTTCCTAAAAGCCAGAGTATATGAATATCTTTTTTCCTGCAGGTGTTAGTAACTTCTTTATCCTTCCGGACAGTCTCAGCAATCGCTGCCTTTCATGTGGGTTCTATTACCAGGGTGAATGATGTATTAACAAAAAACAAGAATTCCCAGAGCAAAGGACTTGTGTGTGAACACTGTGTGAGGTGTTCTTACTTGGAATGAAGATGGGGGTCTAAAAAAACCATACAATAAATTTTTAAAACTCCATGAAATAAAAAAATAAATGAAAGAATTTGTTAAAACACATCTTTGTCATTAAACCGAGGCAATAAACTGTTAGGGAATAATGAAATCCCCATACAACTGAGAAAACCTATTATATCATTATTTAAAACAGCCTCATCATGTGTAACATATGTATCTGCATACACACACATATATAAATCTGTAATACCTATAGTCATATAATGATACATTTCTTCATTTTCTTAATAAAACTTTATATCTATGTATGTATGTGTGTCTGTGTATGTGTGTGTGTGTGTGTGTGTGTATGTATATATATTTGTTTGTTTTAGACAGAGACTCACTCTGTCACAATCTTCCTGCCTTAGCCTCCCACGGTGCTGTGGCTACAATCATATATCATCATACCAGCTTTTTCAGGGTAAGCCAGGAATTGAACCCAGGCCTTCCATGTGGCCTCAGCATACAATCAGCGTATGCCACAGCAACTGGGCCAAAATTTTCTATTTTTAAAACTTTCTCACTTTAACTCTTTATATCCTTCCTGTTTAGAATTCATTGATACGAACCATGCCATAGGGTGTCTGATTTTTATGACATTGAATTTTTTTCTTATAATTTTTTTATTAAACTTTATTTATTTATTTTATTTTGACCATAGAGGGACAGAGAGAGAGGAAGTGAGAAAGCAAGCTGCCAGGTCAGGGACTCGAACCATGGTCGGCCATGTAGGAGTCCAGCGCCCTTAACCACCACATCACCTGCCAACTCCAACCTTGAATTTTATATGAGATTATTATGCCTTCCTTGGAGAAAACTAGAGCTGCTTATGGAAGGGACAGCTCAACCTCAGTGTCACTGCTGGCGTCCCAAGCCACTGGAATGGCTGCTGTTCCAAAGACTTCCCTGGGGATTACTCTGAGATGGAAAGTTCTCAGCCTCGACTGGAGTTAAGCAACAGTAAGGAAAAATAAAAGAAATGCAGTTTTCCAAAATCGAGTTAACTAAGACGCCTATCTTCACATAATTGCCCTGCGTGCTAGAGACTAACTCCCTGGATACTTCATTACGTAAGAGAAACTATTAAAGAGCCCTACTACTTTGGACCCAAATGCACAGTAAGATACAGTAGGAAGTCATGTGCATGAACATTGTACATGAGAGATTTACCGTGATTATTAGAAAAAATCATTTGTGGTTTGAAGTATTGTATAAATCTTTCTCATTCAAAAAAGAGTTTGCCCAAATCAACAACAGCCATATGTTTCCCGTTCATTTGAACTATCTGAACACATATTCGACAGTTTTCTAGATTGCATGTTTCTCTGGAGGCTTTTTAAGAAAATAATGTAAGTGATTATTGAGCAAATATTGCTATCACTTCATAAATACTTTTCAGTCAACCATTAATTTTTGTTTTCTGTTTTTAATTGCCAGAGGCCACCTGTACTCACCAGAAAGGGACCACAAACAGATCCCTCTAGGGATCTTGGGCACGCACACACACGCGCCCGGCATGAGTTTTAAGCCACCGGGTCCGGGACACGAACTGCAGTTGACTACGTGGGAGTCCAGCGACATAGCCATTACCCTAACTGCTGATCCCCCTAACATATTTTTCAAGTTGCCAGGGTCAGGACTTGAACTGCAGTTGACCTTGTGGGAGCCAACTCCCTTAACCACTAATTTAGGGCCAGCCCAGCAAACTGTTATTTAAAATTGTATTGAATATAATTACTATGGATATTTTGGCTAAATTAAATATTATTTGAAGCTGCTCAAGTTTTCTTTTGCTTTGTTTTCCTTACTACTTGTACAAGGAAAACTTGCTAGATACAGAATTTGCTTCTTTATATTTATTTTCCTAGATCTTGTGGAGAAGCTAAGGATTCATTCATCATTAGACATGTTTAATTAGAAGAAACACAGGACCAACAGTTGGCGTAATGGCTGTGTTGCTGGACTCCCATGTAGCCGACCGTGGTTCGAACCCCAGACCCAGTGGCTTAAACTCATGCCGAGCACATGTGCGTGCGTGCCCAAGATCCCGAGAGGAGAATGGAGGAGAAGGGATTGCGGCGTGGCCATCCCCTCAGGGGGCAATTTCTCGCTTTCTGTCTCTGTCTTTCTGGTGAGCGTGCGCGCCTTATAGCAAAAACCTCTCCAAAAAATAAAAAAAGAAGAAAGAAGAAACACTGTGGTAAATCAATGCACAGAGACTGATAATAGCGGTCATAGTATTTTAGACATGTCGTTCTTAAGTAAAACCTAAGTATCCATAAAGAAGCATCCAAAAGCAGCACTGTGCTGGCATTTGGGGGCCGGGGCTATGGAACTCACCCTACCTTCTGCATTCAGTCCAGATCCCAAAAGTCTCTTCTCTCTCCATCTCTCTGTCACTCTATCTCTTCTCTCTCTCTCTCTTTACTGTCTCTCTCAATTACCAGAGGGAACATGTGTTCACCAAAGAGACAGAGAGGGAGGTGGAGAAAGTGCCCATTCTCCCAAATGAGGCATGATCACACTGTAATCCCAGCTCCTCCATTTCTGCATCCTGTTGAGATTTTGGGCATACAGGCATATGCTCCTGGCATGGTTGTTTTTTTTTTTTTTTTTTTTTTTTTTTTTTTCCAAGGCACCAGGGCTAGAATTTGAACTACTGGCACTTAGTCATACTTAATGAAAGAACAAATGAGTACATGCATGGAAGAATAAGCTTCTGTCTAGAACTAGATACTGTTTTAAGAGGAAAGAACAACTTCTATTTATCTAGGAATGGCAATTGAGAATGCTTGTAATGTAAGGAAAGAAATAAGAAGACTATTACATGACATAAAGAATGAATTGGGGAAAGTTTGGCTAACATTAACTGTAAAGAAGTCCTTCTAGAAATGATGACTCACTGAAGTGTTTTTACATCCAATTATAGTGAAATAATTTACTCCCTGGTAATGCATATTTTATGTATTTTAATATGTCTAATCCACTCAGGTGGCCTACCATATGTTTAAATTCAACTTAATTAAAAAATATTAATTTTAAATTTAAATTTTGTGGCAGCCACTGGATTTAGGAAATCCCTTCACAGATGTTGTTACCTTAGAAATGACATAGAACTATCAGAGCACTGCCTCTGTGCCAGGCATTATGGCACGTGATTTTGAGTATTATGTCATTTAATCTTCCCAACAAGCCTGTATGGTGTAGGTGTTCCCATTATCTCCAATTTACAATGATGGAACTGAAGCACAGAGCAGTTAAGACCGTCTGATTTCAGAGCCCATGTTCTGAACGCACTGTCTTTGCCATTTGTGTGGTTTGTTTTTATTGTTGTTCTGGGTATTGTGATCAGTTTATTATTCCTTTTAATTTATAAATTCCAATAAAAATATCTTGATGGCTTCCTTTGGTTTCTCTGGCAAATTAACTGTAATTTTTGTGATTCCATCTACCTAAACTATTACTAGTTGTCTTTCTCTTAATTTTTTTTTATCACGGCGTGTTTTTTTCTTGCTTATTTATTTGATCATTTATTATTATCTGTCTTCTTTCACTGATTTGTCAGCTTCTCAAGAGGCATGACTTCATTGTTTTGCTCACTGCTAAATTCCCAATATGTAAGTGCCTGATATATTGCACATGCTTTGTAACTATTGATTGTATGCATACATACTGAGCAAATGAGTTGTATTGAAGCTATCTTTCCTAGGCCCAGCCTGAGTGGCACACACTATCAACATGCTGGAATTCACAGGATGAAACTACATGGGAGGCCTGGGTTGAATTCCCCAGTCTGACCTAAAATCAGGGTGTAGTGGTATGTGCCTATAATCTCAGATTCAGGGAGGCTGAGTCAGGAGGACTGCAAATTCAAGGATGGCTTGAGCAACATAGCAAGACCTTGTTTGAAAAACAAAAACAAGAAAAACCTAGTTATAGTAGTGTGTGCCTGCAGTCCCAGTTGGCAAGACAAAGCAAAGGAATGCCACATAGTGATACTATCTTTAAAAACAAACAAAACCTGGGATCAGCAGGTGGCGTGCTGGTTAAGATGTTGAATTCCCACTTGACTGACTATGGTTCAGAACTGGTGGCTTGCTTTCTCTCTCTCTCTCTGTCTCTCTCTCTCTTTCTCTTGTAAGCATATGTGACTAATAGCAAATTAAAAACCTAAATAAATAATTATTTTAAAAACCTGCTTTTCTGTGTCACTCATGTAATTCGATCAGTCAACCAATATTATAGGCACCAAATCTGTGCCAAGTACCATGATCCATATATAACACTTTTAAATGCCAGTCCTCTTCTAAGCAATTTTTGCAGACAATTCTGAATTTCTTTTATTTTTGTTATTCTTTTTTTTTTTGGGGGGGGGGGAGTTTTTTGCTATAGGGCGCATGCACTCGCCAGAAAGACAAAGACAGAGAGACAGAGAGTGAGAAATCACTCCCTAGTGGGATGACAATGCTGCAATCCCTTCTCCTCCATTCTCCTTTCAGGATACTGGGCAAGCACGCACATATGCCCTGCGTGAGTTTAAGCCACTGGGTCTGGGACTCGAACCACAGTTGACTACATGAAGTCCTGCGATGTAGCCATTACGCCGACTGCTGGTCCCGACAACTCTGAATTTCTATATTAATCCTAGGAGGCGATCTGTAGAGATCCAAAAATATATTAGGACAAGGCTTCTTTCATTGAGGATCTTCAGATGTACTTGAGAATTAATATTAATGAAGTAAAATGATCAGAAACAATCTACAAATACGTAATTGTTAAGTTTTTAGTAACAGTTAAAGTTTGAGGAAAGAGGAATATTAGATAGGTATTTCAATTTCTTTTTATTAATTATTTTATTTAACTTTATTTATTTATTTAAATTTCACCAGAGAGGGACAGAGTGAGAAAAAGAGAGGGAGCAGAGGAGGGAGAAAGCAAGCCTCTAGGTCCAGGACTCGGACCATGGCTGGCCATGTGGGAGTCCAGTGCCCTTAACCACCATGCCACCTCCTGGCCCCAGCATTTCAATTTATAAAAGGAGTAGATATTTTATCTTGCTTTTAAGGGATGAGAGGAAATCGGATAGTTTCAGGGTAGAAGGAGATAATATTCCTGGCTAGAGCAACTGAATTAAGGTCAAGAATAAGGATGGTCCTTAGGTTCTTGGCATGAAGCTATATATATGATTGGGCAGATTGGGAGGGGCCAGAAAATAGGTTTGAAACCCAGGTAGAAAAAGATGGATCCAAAATGGCTGAAATCACTGTGCAAATGTGTGTACATGTGTCATTTATAAAGTCAGGAAAATAAGTCTTGCCAGCCTTATTAGGTAGATTAAATGGGATAAAGCATGAAAAGCACTTATCTCAGTTCCTGGAACATAATAAGCAGTCACTAAATGATAGCCATTATTACTACTGCTGATGATAATAGCAGAGAAAGTTTTGGCTTGAATTTTTAATCAGAATAAATAGACTCATTCTGGGTTATTTATATCAGCTCTACCTAATTTGTCTTTATAAAGTTGAACACAGTTTAACTAATAATAGTACTGATTAAAACAAACACCTGGAATCCTGTATAAAAAAACAAAGGAGCTGACTCCACATATACTCCAGCAAAGCAAATGTGTTATTTTAAAGGCAAACCTATTGACAGAGCTAAAAATATAATCATGTGAAAAAGTTTTCAAACTACTAGCTATCTATATTTCATTTAGAATGTGCTATTTGCAACTCTACAGAGTTCACTTATAGCTTTGTGATTCCCCGTGGAAGATATTTCACAAAATTCAGTTGGTAAAAGCAGGCATTTCCCAGAGGGATAAACAGAGAAAGCATTATAGCCTCTGCAAGATCTATAAACTTCAAAGGTATGAGCTTGTTAAGTTTTTGTTTGGTTTCATTTTAGGTTTCTTTCTCATAATGATGGAGAGGCAGAGTATAAATAAACTGTAACTCAAAAAGATTTTAGTACTTTAACATTAAAAAAAATTCCATCTAAGTGCAGTGTACTGACTTCGTCAGTACAATGTATTTTATTCTAACTATTCTCCAAACTGTTTTTCACTGTTAATAGTGCAATTTATAATTAAAAATTATTGTAGATGAGGAAAAAGAGGCCGAAGTCCTACATAAGCTGTATGTCAATGCAGATGTCTGAGCAACAGAGCTTTAATAAAGGGAAGGACTAACATGTTAGGGAGGAAAACCATGGGGAAAGCAAGCAAAGGAAAAGGAGGGAAAAAAATGATTCAAGTCTCTTGAAAATTTTAGAGCCAAAATTTTGAATTAAAAAAGTAATCAGAAACCTCTTCAATTCACATACAGAGGCTATATTATTGCTTACGCCTGCCAAGGCAAAAAACATTTTCTTTATGCAACACGCTGGTCTTACTCCATCTAATTAATATGCCATCTACATGTACAAAAAGACATTACCTTTATTGTTAAATAGCCAGATTAATCTTTTAACAAGGTTTTACGTATTTTTAATTCCCTGTGCCCTTGCACCTTGGAATTAACCAGACCATTGCCGTGTGGTCTCTCCTCTCCGTTTCCCATCTGTTTTCCTTGTCTGGGCCTGCAATTCTAGATATTCCATGCTGCCCTCCACACCCCTTATGCAATCATCCATCTTAAGAGGACTTTGTGGACAGAGCCACTCTTTACTTAGCCCGTGGTCTTTGCAGCTTTCAGCCAAACATCCCTTCCCCTCCTGAGGGTCTTTTGCAACTTGTCACACACACTGAGCTTCTAAGAATAGAGGTAACTTTGAATGAAAGTGCACTGGGTACTTTGAGTGCAGGTTCTGTTTGCTGTTCTAGTTAGCAAAAGTACACAATGGATTGTGCAACGCTCCTTGGGCATTTTTAGTGAGGGTGTGGATATTCTGTGACACTGGTGTCAAATCTTGTTTTGTTTTGTTTTTTCCCTTGACAATTAGCTGAAAACAGATAGTGATCAATTTGTTTTGGTTTATTTGGATCTACCATTTGCTCAAGGGAAAGGAGATTGTCTTCAGTATTCCAGGTGGATTTGGCTGTCTGCAAGCCCTACCATAAGATAAAACCATTTGCAAAATCTTCTATATCGCAATATACATGCATTGGCATCGTTCTGAGCTTGCTCCAAATGCTTCCTTCATGGTGTCCGGTGAACTCTGTATTGCAGAGTCGCTGAATCCAGACGTGGAGTCCATTTTGCTGGAGCAGCAGGCAGATGCTGAGGAAAGGGGACCTGGGTCATGGCTACACAATTGCAGAGTAGCCACAACATACTCTCAAAAACAAAAATAATGGTTGAATAGCAACATATACATAAAAGACTTTTTCCCCTTTGACTAAAAAAAAATTACTGTTCACCTTAGCAAAACAAAGCAATGGTGCTGATTCAGTTTTTTGAACTTTGGCCCAATCTCAAAGGTGCTTTTAAATTGACCTAAGGGGTTTATGAAACAAATGGATTCATTTAACTTTGCATATTGGTGTATTCTCCAGTTTGTCTTTGTCCCAGAGATTTCTGATGGTTCCAGCAGCTTTGGAGTTAGTATCTCCGATGTGTTTGCAACTGACCTTTGACCTAAACGTCAATGTTATTTTCAGCTGTTCTTTGACAGGGAGTCCAACAGCTGCTGTTTAATACCACAGACAACTTGTGACACACGCTGAGTTTCTAGCAATAGGATTAATGTGCCAATCTTAGGCTCTGATTTGAAGCTGGCTATACTTTTCCTGCACAGGGAAATGAAACCCATACTTGAAGTACGGGTTCTTCTTTTTCTTTTCTCTTTAATTTGTGACAAAATATACAGTGTTACATGTAAAAATTTTAAAAACATGTTTTTGCTGCTATTAAAAGGTAAGAGCAAAGTATATTACTTTCTAATAATGATAACTAAATTTTAAAAGGTTGTTCAGTGGAGTAAAATACTCACCAAAAAAATCCTGAAATAATAGCTATATAGGGATAAATCCTGCTTCACATATTTCTTAAAGGTCCATAGGAAATAGGAATCTCTGAGAAAATGTGATCATCTCATGTAAACGTCATTTGGCAAAAAGTAGTAAGTTTTAGGAACGCAGATTCATCTAAAAATTTATTTCAAGGAATTTTGTGACTTAACCCCAGAACAAATAGCATAATTTTTTAAAGTCCAGTTTTAGTGCTTTTTCTTTGTATGAAGGAGACTTGAAAAATACTGAAAAGATTGATATTCAGGTCAATGACTTGCTGGTTTCAAATTCCACAGTTCCAACTGTATAGTCTCAATTGCAAAACTAATTTGCGTTGTCAGGATGTAATTTTTTTTTTTTTTTTTTTTCCATTTGCTGTCAAACATGAGCTGATAGGCAAAGAGCTGGAAGCTGTCTTCTACTTTTGAGATAATGGCAAAAATAACAGTCGCTCAGTGTTACCATACTAGGGGTGTGGCGATCTCTCTCATTTGCTCCTCTCTCTCTCTGATGATAAACTCAATGGGGTTGTCTATTTTTAACCTCCTGCTCTTTCCTTTTGGCAGTGTGAGCCGAGCTCTTTCCCTGAATGAATCCAAGTAACCCCAGTGGTTGCCTTCTGAAGTGACCGGCAGACACGCATCTGTACAGAAGCTGCCCAAAGTATAAACTCTGGTTCGAAAGTGCCATGTCCAGCCAAGGAAGTCCTAGTGTGGAGTCTTCTACAACAACCATCAGTTCAGTTGCTGTGCAGGCTGGGGATTCCAAAATCGTTATAGCTGTCATAAAGGTAAGCTTAACACTTCCTTCTTTCTTGTAGCTGTAGCTTCTTGCTGTGTGTTAACTCTAAAAAACATTCTACATAATCTACAGGATACAGCCTGTAGATGATAGCATACAAGTACTCTTATTTCTTTTTTAGCCTGGCAACGAAGAGAAACCTGTGCTAAGTTTCAGCCAGTTACCAGAAATTCCCTTTCCTCTCAGCTAGCCAGAAAGTATCTGTGGCAGCTTGATTGAAAACTAAACAACAGAAAGCAATTTTATCATATACTTTTACTTTGGTCTCTCAGGCTATTGGTGATTAGAGGATCGTGATTGCCAGGCTGGAGAGTTCAGCCGACCTGTGAAATGCTTGTGATTTTTGAGAGTGGACGTGATGGACGAGGGAGGAGGCAGTTCCCTACAGAGAGGGAACTGTTTGTATCATGATGGAGCACAGAAAACACCTATTGAACTGCCCACTGACAAGACACTACTAAATCTTTGTCAAATTGTTGGGGAAAGTGAAGACCCAGTCAGGGAAGGGGCAAAGGACATGTGTCAGATTTGCTCTTAACAGCAGGAAGTAGAAGCCAGTTGGGTTTAAGGTTACTGCATGTTTTATGTCAAGCAATTTGCCCACTTGCAGAGATAACCACACATTTTTAGGTCAAAGAAGACATCGCGATTTTATTCCCTATGAAAATGCCCCTCAAAAACCTCTGAAGCATTGTGCTTGGCTTTCAGACAATTTGCCACTAAAAGAATTCAGTATTTAATGAAGAGGAACCTGACAAACGAACTGGGCTAGTTACTTTCAGGACCCCACCAGGCTTAATTGACCGGCTTTCTTGGCCTTTTGTTAGAGTATGGTCAACAAGGCCTATTTAATTTAATTTAATTGCTATGAATTTTATGGTAATGTGAAAATTTGTAACAGAAAAACAGCACTTGACATTGAACAAAATGATTCACTCTAAAAGCACAGAATGCAAAATGTTCTCATGGAAGCTGATTTCCCAGTGCTGTTCAGACATGTCCCCACATAAACAGGACCTCTGCTGATCCCCTGGCCCTCTAATCTTTTCAAAGACAATGTGAGTGGAGATGAAAAGAAGCCTCAAAACAGAAGCAGCAGGAATTGATCATTTGCATGTGATTTAATGATGCTTTGAGTAACTTGCAAATTTCAGCAGTTGGGGAAAGAGGCAAGCTCACTCTTTGCAGAAAGTTAACTCGGGGCTGGCCCCATAACCTAGTGGTTAAGGGAACCAGATCCTACACAGCCTACCATAGCTTGAATCCTGATCACAGCAGCTTGGAAAATACACTGGGTATGTGTGCATGTGTTCCTAAAATCCCAACAGGGTGGAGAAATGGAGGACAAGGAATTGCCGCATGACTCACGTCATGGGAAGTGCTTTCTCCTTCTCTCTCCTCTGCCTCTCTGGTGAGCAAGAGCATGTGACCTCTGGCAGTTAAGAAAATGTTAACTCTTCATTTCCTCAAAAATGAAGTATTCTTAGAAAAGAATGAGGAATAATGCTTAGGGAATCAATTTGAGGAGAATCAGAAGTAGATTGAATATAAGAAAAAAAAAGCCTCCAAAATTACACTAGAAATCCTTATTTTAACTGAATTGTGTTCCCTCACTGCTCCCTCTCAACTCCCTTCTCTTGTTACCTTCTCCATATAAAAAATACCCTAAGCTATTTAGAATGGGAAGTCTGTCTTAATGGAGCAGAAGTGCCTGCATTTGCTTTATAGTGACCTCATGTTTCTGAACTGTCTTGAGGGCACTAATTATATTCTAAAGAATAAAAACACATTTTTTTCTCAACGTTCTTTAGTAATTCATTTATCCACATATGCATGCCTGTTAGTGGTCTCTTTTATTTAGTCATCTCTTCTTAGAATAACAATCCTTTGGAAAATACAGCGGTGAATTATGTTTTAGAGCAGTGAAATTCCTGAGTTTGAAAAACAAGTTGTCTATATTCAAATGTAGTTATATACATTTCCTTTTATTGATATTTTCTCACTTTCTTGAGTTCTCAACAACAAAGGTGAGAAAATGTTATGTTTTTACCCAACATGAATATGCTTCACACCAGTCACCGTACAAGCTAAGTGATGTATGGTGATTAAATGTATAAAATAAATTAAAAGAAAATGTTAGGTTTTAATCCTTGAAATAAAATAAAAATTAATCTAATGTTTAGTCCTGCTTGCAAGGCTTAGGTAAAGTCATTAATCAACTTAAATTGCAGTTTAAATAAACTTTCCACTATGAATACAACAGGAGGCATGTGGTTGGGGTGATGGGTCCCACATGGTCAACTCCTCCATTGGAGTAATGGACTTGGGGCTTGAAAAACACATTAGGCATGTGTGCATGTGTGCCCAAAATCCTGAGAGGAGAATGGAGAAGAGATTGCGTTCAGCAAGGCCAGTCTTCCCAGGCCAGGTAGGGGGAGTGATTTCTCACTTTGCCTCTTTCTCTGTCCATTGGTGAGTGCACATACCCTATAGCAAAAATCTAAAACTTTCTGCTATGGTAAAGTTTGCATTGTATTTGCCCAAGGGAAATGCCACTTGTATGCTTGTGTAAGGTATTCGGTAGCTTTGTAATATTCAATAATACACAATCAATTATATGTATTCTTCATTGGAAAACTTTTTATGCTAAGAGAGAATTTATCTTAAGAATAAGAGAAAAGGTTTTAATATGGATTTATATTAGATCTGTTCAGTTTCAATTTAAGTAAAGTTGCCCTTTATGGAAAACATTAAGTATCACAGAATAGCTTGAAATTTAAAAAAAAAAAATATTAAAAAAAGAGAAGGGCAAAGAGGAAGGAACAAGAGGAACTAAAAGTGCATTTTATTTAATTTTTATTTTTAGTGTGGCAAATGGGTACAACTTCAACTGGCTGAATCACAGCCCAATCTTCTAGAAATTGGCAGCAGCCAAGATGAAACCAGAAAACTTCTACATGATCATGAACTTCTCTTGGCCAAGCTCAAGGTAAGATATTAAGACATGAAGCAGATACAAAATTGAAAAGAAATACAAAGCTATTTCTTATACTTCCTCTTGATTCTTCTGGTATCAATTGCCTATGGTCATTTTATAATAATATGGTGTCAGATAGATAATGGAAAAACACTATAGTTGGTGATGGGCAGACATTACTGTCAGAGAGAAGTAACAATATTTTTTAAAACTTTCCATAATGTGATAGAAAATATGTAGTGATGTTTTCACTGTGGAGAAATAAGTAATTTTTTTTTCCTGGCTGCCTCAATGAAAAAAATTCCATCATTTTTCCATTTCATACATAATACTATCAAATCACAACAACAGATCCAGATTTTTTATTGTTAATGATACCATCTGGTAAGCATAATTCAGAAGCTTTTTTTTTCCTGTCAAACTATTAAAAATATCTGATTTTGTGTGTAGTAATGAGTCCTTGAAATCAAATTATGAGAGGTTTTCAAAAGCTCATGAAAATGGATATTATGACAAAACCATACATGGATTATAAAATTGTTTTGTGCCAAAATATATTCATACTTTAATTCCATTTTTCCACACCCTTTTAAAGTACCCTTTTAGTGAAATTGGACTTACTATTCTATATATTGAGTTGTCAGAAGAATCATGACATTTTTTCTATGTTTTTTTAATGCAAAAATGAGTCATGTCTTTTCTGATAACCTAATATGTTGTGATTATTCAGTTAAGAATCCAAAAATAACATTGGTTTGAGATTTGCAGGAAGGGCCAGGTGAGGTCAGGGCCAGACACATAATTTATCAGGCCCAATGCAAATGAAAATGTGGGCCCCTTGTTTAAAAAGCAGAAGTGGGGACAGTAGGTGCCATAGTGGTTAAGGTGCTGAACTCCAACATAGCCAATCGTGGTTTAAGCCCAGAACCTGTAGGCTTCAAAATCACACCAGGTATAGGAACAGCAGTTAGCGTAGTGTTTATGTAGCTGGACTCCCATGTAGTAGACCGCGGTTCACGTCCCAGACCCGGTGACTTAAAACTCACACCAGGCACGTTTGCGTGCATGCCCAAGATCCCAAGAGGAGAATGGAGGAGAAGCGATTGCGGCGTGGCCATCCCCCCTGGGAGTGATTTCTCATTTTCTGTCTCTCTGTCTCTATCTATCTGGCGAGCGCACGCACCCTATAGCGAAAACCTCTTCAAAAAAAAAAAACAAAAACATCACGCCAGGTGTGTGTGCATGCGTACCTAAAATCCTGAGAACAGAATGGAAGAGAAGGAATTACAGCATGGCCATATCCCCTTTGGAGGGGGGATTATTTCTCATCTTCCCTCTCTCAGTCTCTCTCTGGTGAGTGCATGTACCCTATGGCAAAAAATTTAAAAATAAAAAGTAGGGGAAGGCTTTCTCTCAGTATTTTAATTTGATATTTAATGTCTGACTCCTTCAGCCACAGGGATATGTGTTAATGAGCAGTAACTTTCATAAATGCCTGGTGTGGCTCATGACTCAATGCACTGGGTGTGGGCCTGATCCCAACCTTCCAGCTAGGCCAGGTGGCAGAGGTCACTGAGCAAGACCACTTGTGCATGAGAGGCCTGTCCCCCAGCACCTGCTGTGTCATCCCACTGGACTTCATTTACAAACACAAATTCAAAAACAAAATGGTTAAGAATTTCAAGACCATAACAGAACATTGAACTCCATGAAGCCCCTTCTGAGAATAAGTCCTGTGATGTAGACAGACCCAGAGTAATAACCCTTTCAGGCAAATAAATGTCTCAGATCAGAGTTTTCATGAAGAGTCAGAATCCTCCAATGAATAGGATATCTCTCTCTCTCTCTCTCTCTCTCTCTCTCTCTCTCTCTCTCTCTCTCCATGTGTGTGTGTGTGTGTAATGTGTGTATTAACTTCTTTGATCATCTAGGCTGCAATTTACACTTGTTTTCTCAATTTAGAGACAGCTCTGATCTTCATCTGTTACATAGGCAGAGTTTTCTGAATTCAACAGTGGTAAAAAGTAATTGAGTAAATCAGATAGGTTGAAGGAAGAATTATTACTGAACTAAAGTGTCGTTAGAATCCAGAATTCGTCCCCTTGCTCTGGGCTGTCTTTCAAGGTAGAAATTGCTATTATCAGGAATATTTTTTTTGTATATGGATAGCTGTGGGAGTGGGTGAGAACAAATCATTTTGATGCGAAGAGCATTGAACCAGGAATCAAAAGGCTCTTTGTTTGGTCCTAATTATGTCACAAACTAGTGCAATTTGGCTAGCAACTCAAAGTCTTCACACAGAGAAAGCTGTGTAAATTTGTCTTTAATCTCCAATTCCATGAACCGTGGAAACCTCTTTCTTCCTCATAATTCCTGCCCTTTCCTGGAGATTTGCTTTCTCATAGGCCCCCTGTGTTCCCAGCTCCTTTGTATGCACCTGCCAACTGTGTTTGCTGAAACTAACCTGGACTTGAAACTATATCCTGCCATGGTTCCCACTCTTAATTCATGCCCAGCCAGCACCTCCAATCCACTGATGAACTGCGGGCAGCAAGAAAGCTCACAGCAGGATGGTCTCCCAGGCTACTTCTCTTCTCCCCTTCCATCAAGACCCACAACTGCAAAGAGAATGCTCTTTTAGGTGAAGTGATTCAGATCTCTCCAGAACTTATGCTCAAATTTGCATATCTAAATCCATCTAGGAGCTCAGTTGAAAAGGGTTTCCATTTAACAGGGTCCATCTGCCTTAGAAGGTACCTGTGGTTCCAGATTCTAAATGTCGTTTCCTTTTGTGCCAGTCTTCAGGCTGTGAATTAGTTATAGTCTTCTGGACTTCAGGCTTTGCATCTGTAAAAGGAGAGAACAGATTAAAGTTTCATATCTACTGTGGATTTTACCATACTGTGCCATAGGCTCATGGGGCCACTGTTACATACAGGTTGAAGCAAACAGGTCTCAAATGGAAAGGTTTTATTGCTTTCCTAGGCCTTTAGCCATAACCTCTGAATGTGTTTCCCATAATCCTCCTCACTCACGTGCTATTATCAACCCAACCACCTTGCCCACCAAAATTATATGTAGTACCATCATCTCCCAGATATCTGATGTTAATATTATTTATATTTAAAAATAGAAAAGAAAGAAAAGAACAAATTATTAAGAAACCTGAAGTCTATTTCAGACTTACCAACTTTAAAAAAATAACAAAAATGTGACTTCTGTTTTGCAAATAGGTGGATCACTAATTCAACCAATTTAATAATTATTTTGCAGTCACAGTAGGCACATTTACCTGTAGCAGAAAATTGTTGGGTCCAAGTTAGTTTTAACATGAGCTTTTTCAGAGGAGAGGATGTTGTCAGTAGTTTAATAAGTGAATAATATTTAATATTTAATGTTTAGCTCAGTCCTTTTCCTATGCATAAGGCCCTCAATTTGTTCTAATTATAAGGAAGACTGCTCTGTAGGGGTATTGGCTAAGTACAGTCTGGTTCAGACACAGCATTTAGCCTCTCTGGTCTCAGGGTGTTTATTTGAAAAATAAGGATAATAATAGTTACCTTCACACATTCAAAAAGGAAATTTTGGGTAGAAATGCAATGATGTATGGAAGTGCATGCTACTTAAAAAAAAGAAAAAGTGGCATAATTATTATGTTACTAATGAATATATCAAAGTAATTTGGATGTTTAATTTAACTAAAAAAAAAAAAAAAGCTATTTTCTGCCTTCCACTGAAAATTATCTCAAACCCTAGCCATTTAGACTAAAGGGAAAAATTCTGAAAGCTCAGAATTCTTATGAGTGTCTCTAATGTTGGTGATATCTATGCACCAGAGATCTTATTTCCCCTTCAGGGATGTGCTTAACAATCCTGGTAGAAGGTCTAGGGGAAAAAGTATTTTCGTATTTTCAATGGTGAAAACATAATAATAGGGGAAAAGTTTAACTCTCAGAAGGCATCTAGATTCTCAAGCCATACGCAAGTTATTTTTAATGAGAAAAAAGGTATTCAGGAAAGAGAAGAAAAGGTAAGTTTCAGAAGCCATTTAAAAAGCTGCTTGTGGCCACTGTAGATCTTACATCCTCAAGTGAGGCAAAAAATAGCTAAAGGAAGGAAAGAGATGATGGAAATACCTTAGGCGTGTTGCTGAGAGGGTTCTCCTCCACTTCTTTCAACCGTGTCACTATTGTCCAAGGGCATCATGGTTTAAGGACCCGGAAAATCCCCTGGGCACTGACTCCTATATTTGCAGATAATACAATATTAGCCTTCAGTGAAAATCACCCTTAAGAGTAAAAACACTTGGGACCAGCAGTTAGCGTAATGGCTATGTCGCTGGACTCCCATGTAGTCTACCGCGGTTCGCGTCCCGGACCCGGTGGCTTAAAACTCACGCCAGGCGCGTGTGCGTGCGTGCCCAAGATCCCAAGAGGAGAATGGAGGAGAAGGGATTGCGGCGTGGCTATCCCCCCGGGGGGTGATTTCTCGCTTTCTGTCTCTCTGTCTCTCTCTGTCTGTCTGGCGAGGGCACGCGCCCTATAGCAAAAACCTCTCCAAAAAAAAAAAAAAAAAAAAAGGAAAAAAAAGTGTAAAAACACTTAAAAATTTCATCTCTAATTTAATTCTCATAAGTATATCTATTGGTTTCTTGGTTTAATTACATCTCTAATCCAACAATGCATTTTTTTGGTCTTATTTCTGCTTACTGAAGTAGAAATAAAAGGAGTCTAAGTAGATATGTTAGTAGTAAAACTAAAAAAGTCTTATTAAATTTACTTTAAATGAGGGATAGTGAGGTTTTCTGTTGTTAATATAAAGTATTTTCTAAGAATGCATTTAAAAATATTTTCATTGCAGTAGATAACGAAGTTTTTCCCTTTAACCCTTTTACGTATACATTTTGTACATTAATTCTACTCACAGCATTGTGCAGTCACCACTGCTGTATAGTTTCCTAACTTTTTTCATACCCTAAACAGAAATTCTATCCATTAAGCAGTAACTTCATTAGTACTTTCATTGGTAACTTCTAATCAACTTTCTTTTTTTGTTACTTATTTTTTCTATTCATGTTAGAGTTTGTGTGTGCATGTGTGTGTGTGTGTGAGAGAGAGAGAGAGAGAAGCATTTTCTGTAGGGTTTGGTCATGCTACAATCCCTTCCTGCAGTACTCTAGCCCATCAGATCTTGGTCATATGCTGTGTGCTAGGCCTGTTTCAGGGCATTCGAAATGTAACCACCATGTGAGATTCAGCTTCTCTGAGCAGTATGTTACAACCATACCATGGAGCTGGCCCTCTAAACCTCTTTCTTTCACTATGAATCAGTCTATTCTAGGTATCTCATATATGGAATCGTGTTATAGTTCTCCTTTTGTGTCTGGCTTTTCTCAATTAGCGTAATGTTTTCAAGATTCATACATATTGTAGCATGGATCAGAACTTCATTCCTTTTGAATAATGAATAATAATCTATTATAATGGTATGCTGCATTTTATTTATCCATTCATCAGTGAGCACTGGGTTTTTTCCACTTTTTAGCTCTTATGAACATTGGCATATGAAGATCTGAGTACCTTTTCCAATTCTTTAGAAAGTGTCATGGAAAGTCCTGTAAAATATTGATTTTAGGGCCAGCAGGTGGTGTGGTGGTTAAGATGCTGGACTTTCACATGGCTGACCATCGTTTGAGTCCTGGACCTGGCAGCTTGAAAATCATTCCAGGTACATGTGAATATGTACCCAAAATCCCAAGAAGAGAATGGAGGAGAAAGGATTGTGGTGTGGCAATCACCCCTCGAGGGTGATTTCTTAGTTTCCCTCTCTCTGTCGCTCTCTGTCTTTTTCTGGCTAGCATACATGCCCTGTGGCAAAAACCTAGGGTTAAAAAAAAGATTTTATAGTGTTAATGAAGAATTGTCTTGGCACATTTATGCTGCCATAACAAAACACCATTTAATGGGTAACTTATATAAAGAACAAAAGTTTATTTCTCACAGTTCTAGAGGTGGGGAAGCCAAGGATCAAGGTACCAGCTGGGAAGGCCCCAGTGCCTCTGCTTACAAGATGTTACCTTCCTGCTGCACCCTCCAGAAGGGTGTGCCCTCATATGACATAAACGTCAAAAAGAACAAAAAAGGGACAAAATTCTTTACACCAAAGCCTTTTATAGGACCAGACACAGAGTGGTTAAGGCAGCTACGTCCCAGATGGCCAATTATGTAGTTTGAATCCTGGACGCAGCAGTTTGAAAAACATGTTGGACATGTATGTGTGTGTCCAAAATCCTGAGAAAAGAATGGAGGAGAAGGGGTTGTGGTGTGGCCATCCTCCCAGTGGATGTTTTCTTGTCCCGTCCTGTGGAACAGTCGAACAAGTTTCCTGAGGGAGGGAGTGAGAGATGGGACAAACACACAGACACACAGAGTGGAGACAAGACAAGGTGCTGATCAAGTCTTCCGTTTATTGAGGAAGAATGGCGAGTTATATACAGGCTGGTGGGCATTGATTGGTTGCCCGAAATGCAAATGAGATAGAACAGTATGAGCCAATCATTGATGTGGGTGGATCTCTCCCGTTGCCTAGAAACCCAACCACCCCAGGGAAGAACAGTTGGTCACATGATTTCTGAGAAATGGTTTGCTCAGTGAGGAAGTGAAACCTAATGGTTTCCAAGATGGTGGATAGCTCAAGATGGCTTCCATATGCAGTGCCCTCCACATTTTCTCACTTTCCCTTGCTCTGTCTCTCTGTCTCTCGCCAGTGAGTGCAGATGCCCTATATCAATTTTTTCCTAAAAGACCTTTTATAATGGCAGTGATCCATTCACAAGGGCAATGACCTCATGACTTAAATACCTTGCAAAAGACCTCATCTCCCAACATTGTTGGATTGGGGATTAAGTTTCAATCACATACATTTCTCAGCCCACAGCAGAGGTGTTAGTTTAAGAGAGTCAAGTCTGTAATTTGTTATTGGTTCAGGCTATGCAGGAGTTCTGAGTATGACTATAACCAATGAAATGTTGATGTGAGTTGATTTACTAAAGGGACAGGAATTCTAGAGGGAGAAAATGTTGTAAGCACTGAGAATGAAGAGCAACCTATTGTGACGCAGCAGTCAAAGTGGGACCTCCTGGCCGAGGCTGAAGGGCCTATGGGAATGATGAGGCACACACCATATTATCTGTGGCTGAGACACCAAGGGACACAGAGTTGGCAAGAAAAAGAGATGTCTCCTACACTTCTGCAGAGGTCAGAGCATGGCTTGGTTATAACAAGTACTGACAACATTTTTGAACACGTTAGATGGACCCAATCAGTCCATACAGAAATTGTGGTAGATTAAAGATGGGTGTAAATTATTTGACTTTCCTCATATTGAGAAGAGGGAGGTCTATGGCCCTCCCCTTAAAATTGAGCAGATTGTGTGACTGCTTACACCAATAAAATACAGTGCAGGTTTTGTGTCAGTCTCTGGGCCCAGGTCTTAAGAGTCTGATTGCCATTACTTGCTGTAATTTGGAATAGTCATTCTTAGAACCCATTCAACTTGTGACAAAGTCAAATAGACTGCAGGGAGGCTGAAGTAAAGAAAAACCGAGGCTTCCAGGCAACAGTTCTGGCTGCGATCCTGGTTAACAGCTAAGCAATCTGCCTGTCATGTGAGTGAGCCACCTTGATGTTAGATTCCCCAGCCCCTATATGAGCTTTCCAGCTGACTAGCGTTAAAGCAGAGGCAAGCCTTCTCACTGAGCTCTCTTAAATAGAGAATTATGGACAAAACAAATGATTGTTATTTTAGACCTCTAGGATTTGGAGTGGTTTGTTCCATAGAAACAGATAACTGGAACAGACAGCAACAGCAATACAGGCCTCTTCTAGGGAGTGTAAAGGCAGCACTCATGAACGAAAAGGCACAGGCAATAGAAAGCAAGGATTTCTATGGGGAGATAGTTGAGAAATAAGACTGAGTTTCTCTAAAATAAAAGATGATATGATCATACTGTTATAGTACTAAGAAAAAAAATTCTGAAGTTTGTGAATGTTTTACTTTTTGAGGAATGAATGAAAGCAGATTCAAAGGTCTCTTTGTTATAACATTAGACTGACTTGCATTCTGATACAGTTTCTTGATTGGAAGAAAAGGTTTATAGTTCTAATTCAGCACATAGGGATATGCACAAGACATTATGGGTATATTGTGGAAAGAATGACTAATTCTGCCAGGGAAACCAGGAGAAGCTTGAGATGAAAGTGATAGTTATATTATCCTGGAGATGAATATGCATTTTCAGATACCATAGTCCAATTTAAAAAGCAAACTATGGACAAGGAGAAAATATTTGCAATTTACACGACAATCAAAGGTTATAATCCTTCACATTGACGAGAAATACAAACCAGTAAAATCAGTAAAAAGTAGACAATTCACAGAAGAGAGAATTGTTCAACATCAATAATGGCCTGAGAAACTTAATAAAACTTAGTAATAGTGATAAAGACATGCCATTAGTTGCCTAAAATACCATTAAAAATTCAAAATATTGATAATAGCTAATACTGATGAGATTGTGAGGAAAGAAGCATTCTATTCCATGTCAGGGAGATTTTGAGTTAATATGGTAATTTAGAATTTGGCAAGCAGTAAGATGTAAAACGTTCATATCTTATGACCCAGCCAGCTCACTTCTAGAAATCTATTCTTAGAAACAAAAGCACTAGCAAATATATGAAAATAGTGATGCTTTTGCTGTGACATTGAGCATCTTTCCACACATTTTTAAATAGAACAAACTAACTTGAAACAATTTTATTTCTTTTTTGGAGAGGTTTTCACTATAGGATGTGTGCGCTCACCAGACAGACAGAGACAGACAGAGAGACAGAAAGTGAGAAATCACCCCCCAGGGGGGATGGCCACGCCACAATCCCTTCTCCTCCATTCTCCTCTCGGGATCTTGGGCAAGCACGCACATGCGCCCGGCATGAGTTTAAGCCACCAGGTCCAGGACTTGAACTGCGGTCGACTACGTGGGAGTCCAGCGACATAGCCATTACGCTAACTGCTGGTCCCGTTGAAACAATTTTTATGAAACCACCCAGTGGACAAGCAGTTGGCATAATGGCTATGTCTCTGGACTCCCATGGAGTTGACCATGGTTAGAGTCCTAGAACTGGTGGCTTAAACTCATGCTGGGCACATGTGTGTGCATGTCCAAGATCCTGAGAGGAGAATGGAGGAGACAGGATTGCAGTGTGGCCAACCCACTTGGGGGTGATTTCTCACTTTCTGTCTCTCTGTCTCTCTCTGTCTTTCTGGTGCATGCATGAGCCCTTTTGCAAAAACCTCTTTAAAAAAAAGCCCCAGTAATAGGGCAATGAATATATGATTGGATACTTTATGTTTCTTTCATAGTGTGAAATATTATGATAAGCCCCAAGATTTTTGTTTGCAATATAGATAGACTCTTAGGGGTTTATGGCAGTGTTGGTTGACCATTTTGTTATTTCCTACAAAATATGTTTCTGTCAAAAATTTAGGTTGAAATCCGAGATTACAACTAGCCTTTTTAAAAATAATTTTTAATACTTAATTTTATTTATTATTTTAAAATTTGTCAAAACTAGCCTGTTTGAGATAAAAGTCCTATAGCCTTCGATCTATTCATTGTTTATTAAGAAACTAGTCCTTTTTAAAAATGCAAATCTGTCGGGGCCAAGAGGTGACACAGTGGTTAGTATGCTTGACTCCCACATGGTCCATTGCAGTTTAAGTCTGAGAACTGGTGGCTTGAAACTCCTGCCAAGCATGCATGCATGCATGCTCAAAATTCAGGAGGAGAATGAAAGGGGAGGGACTGTGGCATGACCATCCCCCCAGGGGGTGATTTCTCACTGTCCCTCTCACTGTCTCTCTCCAGCATACGTCCTATGGGGAACAAAAAGATAAAAATATAAATCTGCAACCAAACTTTTTTTTTCTCCAAGGAAAGTAGAACCAATAGTCCTTAGTAGTAACGACAACAAGCATGTAGCCTGTTGTTCTGAGATCTGGACAGACAGGACAGACACTCACAGTACAAGAAATATACATGAGGAGTGACCAAGGCAAGTAGTGGCACAGGATTTACCACCCCCCACTCCCAACCTTCAGCACTGCTGAGTAACAGAGTATGTTAGGATGAAAGTACACCATTTGAATTCTGTCCAAAAGGCAACAGATCCTTTTTCTTTCGAAAAGACCTGTGTATGTATGGTGCCTAAGCATGAATGAGAGCATTTCTATTTTTAAAAAAATTTTGCTATCGGATGTGTGCATTTGTGTGCATTCACAGGAGAGAGACAGAGGAAGAAGGGAGTGAGAAGCCACCCTGCAAGGGGGATGGCCACACCACAATCCCTTCATCTCCATTCTGTTCTCAAGACTTAAAGCATGAATGCATAAGCGCCCAAGTGTGTTTTTCAAGTCACCATGTGGGATCCACCATGCCACCTGAGAATTTTTTTTCTCTTTAAATTTATTTATTTTTTACATTAATTCACTATACATCATTACAGCATACAGATGAATTTTCCATCCAAAATAAACTGTGTATTGGCTCAATCAAGCACATCAACATACATGTTATCAGCAAATAATTTTCCAATTCTTATGTCTTGTATACTTTGTTTTTCTTTTTGCCATACTTGATTCCCTATCCCTCACCCTCTGCCATGTCCCACCCTCCTCCCACATTGTCTCTGGTATCCATGGTTGCTTTCTATGCCTCCCCCCCCCCCCATTTAATTGATTTGCTAATGAACTTAATTAGTCTAAATATATCCAATAGCTAGCACAGCTGATATATACCTATACATGAATCCAAGTCTGACTTTAGGCATAAACCTCAATAAGCAGAATGAACATATTATAAAGTAGTACCCAGCTGGGGCTATATGGCTTACTGCAGTCATCAAATATGCATTTTTTTTAAAATTTCGATACGAAGTTTTACTGTTTTTTTTTCTCCTGCAACTTTTTTTAAAAAATTACTTAACATTCATTCCCTGAGCATCATCACAACATACTAAATGTCGTTTCCCATCTAGAATAATCATGCATGTTATCATCAATAATATTCCATTTCTACTTTCATACATATGTATATGTATATATATGTTTTTTACCCTATGTTTGACCCTCTGCCCTTTCTCACTCTCTTATTACACTATCTCTGCTATATACAGTTGTTTACTATTTCTTTCCCCCCAACATTTTGTTGATCACAATATCATAAGTAATCTAACTACTTTCAATAGCAAGTTCAGCAGGTAATTTCAAGAAGAGCAGTTTTGAACTGGTAATGATATTTCCTTGAAACTTAAAGCCTAGAAACAGGTTAGTATTCTGTTCAAATAGTAGGTACATGCACCTATCGACAGCTCAAGACAGGACAAAAATCCTTTAAAACCGGAAAACAAAGCTTAGAAGAAAAGCAGCAATATTCTAATCAAGTCACAGAAGGTTGTTTCATCAGTTCAGTCTCATGTACTTAATCTTTCTTCTGTTGAGGTTCGATCTTCCAGAGTGAATTCTGGGATATAATACTCATCTCCAGACATTGTCCCTACAATTAAGTTGCCCATTTTCTTAGTTTTTGAACTCTTATTTCTGTGTGTCTGCATTTAATTTTACTGACATAACACTCCCTTAAGAACTTCTTGGAGATCTGGTCTGGTGCTGGTAAATTCTTTCAGGTTTTGTTTATCTGGGAATGTTCGTGTCTTTTCTTCCCAAATGAACAATAATCTTGCTGGGTACAGTATTCTTGGTTGAAATTGCTTTTCCCTTAACACGTTGAATGTAATTTCCCATTTTTTTCCTCTCTCGCATTGCTTCTGATGAGAGGTCGGCTGTTAGTCTGATGGGATACCCCTTGTAGGTAACTTGCTGTTTTTCTCTTGCCAATCTTAGTATCTTGTCTTTGTCTGTGGTTTTGGTCAATCTGGCTATAATGTGTCTTGGAGAAGATCTACTTGGGTTGATTCTATTTGGGGTCCTCTGTATTTCTTGGGACTGAATAATTGAGTGCCTCTCTAGGTTTGGAAAGTTTTCCTGCAGGATCTCATGGAATAGATTATCAATGCCCTTATGAGTCTCTTCACCTTCTGGGATGCCTGTTATCTGGATGTTTGGACGTTTGATGGTATCTAGTATTTCTTGTATATTAGTCTCAAATTCTTGGGCCATTTTCTCAGTCTTCATGGTGGATTTTTCTAGACTAGCAATTTTCTCTTCTATGTCTGAGATTCTATTTTCTGTATGATCTAGTCTGCTTTTAATACTTTCAAGGGAGATTTTGGTTTCTTGTATTATAGCTTTCATCTCTAACAGTTCCATCTGATTCTTTTGTAAAGTGTGAAATTCTTCTTTTAGATCTTGCATGAATTTCCTCACCTCCTGGAACTCAACAACTTCTTTCTCCTTCCTCTTCAGCAGTTCATTGTCTCTCTTCTCTTCCATCTCTGTTGGTTTTGCCATTATGAATGTTCTGAATTCTTTATCAGACATTTCCATGAATTCCCGTGAACTGTGTGTGGATGAAGACGAGTTACCCTTTTCCCTTGGAGGAGAGGTATTTTCCTGCTTTCCCATATTTCTTGTGGTCCTGCAGCAATTTCTAGTCATCTGGTTGATGGTCATTTTCTTCCCAAACTTGTAAGTTCAATCTGAGCGTTGAGTAGCATGGAGAAAAGGAAATAGAAAGAGAGAAACAACAGCAACAACAGTAAAAAAACAAACAAGAAACAGAAAAAGAGAAGAAAATAACAAAGATAATACTTCTCAATACAACTTAAAAAAATTAATATTTTTTAAAAATTTCATTAAAAAACCGAAAATTGGAAAACCGCGTGGCGCGCAAACGCGCCGTGCGAAATTCTAAAAAGCAAAAATTAAATAAAAAAGAGGAGACAGAGACCGAGACAGAGGTAGAGAGAGACAAAGACAGGTACAGAGACAGGAGGCCTGGAAGGGCTCTTCCTACCACGCGAGTTTTGTGTGCTGGAAGTCAAATTATCAGTGGGAATCTTGATTTCTGTTTCCCCCAAAATGTCTAGGTTGCAGAATCCATCCCACCTGAGAATTTGGTTTTGTATGTTTGCTTTAGTATGACTTCTGCCTCGTTAGTCAGAATGCATCTTTTCTTTTTTTTGGGAGGGGTTTTTGCTATAGGGCGCGTGTGCTCACCAGAAAGAAATAAGAGAGACAGAAAGCAATAAATCACTCCCCAGCGGGGGTGGCCATGCCACAATCCCTTCTCCTCCATTCTCCTCTCAGGATCTTAGGCATGCACGCACATGTGCCCGGAGTGAGTTTAAGCCTGGTTCCAGGACTCGAACCATGGTTGATACATGGGAGTCCATCGACATAGCCATTATGCAAACTGCTGGTCTCAGAATGCATCTTTTCTAAACTATAGACTTTGCCTTAGGCATAGAATAATGTATAAATGTTGCAAACTCAAGAGGTTTTCAAATGACTTGGCTAAATCATCCTCATGACAAGTTCATCTGTTAGTCCTCTGGAGACTAAGGCAAATTGTTGCTGAGTCGAGAGTTAGCCCTGTCCTCCAAATTTCTTGTATCCTCCCTCTCCTTCCTACTGCATATTTGAAGTTCAGGCACTTGAGTGAGATTGGAGTGTTTGTCTTTTTTATTGGTTCCAAGTCCAGGAAAGATGTAATGAATGAGCACCCTTCATCCTGTCTCCTATAACTGCAACCATAAACCCTAGGAGGAATGTGTGTAGGCCGGGAGGCTGAAAAGGAAAGTTGAAGAGATAGATTAGAAAAAGAGATCAAAATTCTGATTACACCAAACCAGGAATGTTTGCATTTTTCCTCTCTACAATGTTTCCCAAGTTAAATTCAAAGGGAAATTAACACTCTGATGTATGCAGCAGATGTGAACAGAAAAGGCTCCAGAAAAGCCATCTTTCAGGTCTGAGCAGAAGAAAGGAGGACTCTCAGGGATCAGAGAAGGAGGGGGAAATGCCCTGCTTTTGTGCTGTGCTTTTTGGGTTTCTATTATCTCTCCCCCAGCCCAGGCCATCTCTTGTTGACAGTGAATATCGAGGTAGCTGAGCAGGTCCCTAAACCTCTGAGAAACAGGAAACTTACCTGATCTGAGGAGCTCTAGTCCCAGAGCTTGGTGTGAATTCACATCACTTTTTTCTTTCCTCTGTTCTCCCTACTGCTTTGCCCTGTAGGTGCAGTGGCAGGAAGTACTTGGTAGGGCAAGGAGATGAAAGGCCAGCTTTTAGGCCAGGGAACCACCTAGAGGGAACTGTGGGTGGTACAAGTTTCAGTCCCCAGTTAAGCCAGTGAAGTGAGAAGACAGGCAGACAGCAGTCTCGCCTTGGCCTTTCAGTGCTGTCACTCACTTAGATGGCTCTGACATTCTTGAAAGAAAGCCTAATTACTGTCGGTAGTCAGGGAACTGAAGTACCACAAGCTCTCAGGTTCGATTCCATAGGACATGTTTTTTGTTTTACTGTAAGATCCAACTCAAAACCCATCCCGAGCTGTTTTCCACAATGGTAAATGAAGAAACCCAAACCACTCAAGGCTATTGCTGACTGCTTTCTGAGAGCCTGAGAGCTCAGTGATCCCGCAGGCTATTAAACTTTTATTAACATGTCGAAAAGAAAACACTTTACTAGTGGACTATACTTCTAAGAAAATCAAGAAATAGAAATATATAAAGCAAACCACAAATGTAAGCCACATATATAATTTATAATTTTTTCAGTAGCCCATATATACATTTTAGACCATTAAATGCTTATTATCAGAAAAGACTATAGATGTCTCAAATTGATAATGTAAACTTTGAAGAAACTAGGAAAAAAAAGAGCAAATTAAGACCAAAGAAAACAGAAGGAAAAATAAATACAAGAAAACAAATCAATGAAATAAACAGAAAAGCAGTAAAGAAAATTAATAAAACCCAAAGCTAATACTTTTAAAAGGATAATAGAAATTAATAAACCTCTAGCCAGATTGAGAGAAGAAAATAGAGAGAAGACAAAAATGACCAAATTAGGAGTGAAAAATGGGCATCACTATAAACCCACAGATATTAAAAGTATAATAAGAGAAGGCTATGAGCAACTCTATGCATATAAATTTAGTAGCTTAGATGAAACGAACCAATTCCTTAAAAGCCATAAGTTACCAGAAATACTCAAGGAAAAAGTTTTATAAAAGCAAAAGCAATTTATTTTTTAGGCTTTGGCTATAGGGCTTACGAGTTCGCCAAAGAGAGAGAGAGAGTCAGAGAGGGAAAGTGAGAAATCACCCACTAGGGGGATGGCTATGAGGCCATGCTATAATCCCTTCTCCTCTATTCCCTTCCTGGGATTTTGAGCATGCACACGTGTGTCCAGTATAATTTTCAAGTTGCCAGGTCCAGGACTCAATCCACAGTCAGTCATGTGGGTGTCCAACAGCTTCTCCTCCACGCCACTGACTGGGTCCAAAATTAAAATAATTTAATGATATGCTTAAATATTATTATTTTTTTGGGGGGAGAGGTTTTTAATACAGGGTGCTTGTGCTCACTAGAAAGACAGAGAGAGACAGAGCGACAGAATGTGAGAAATCACCCCTGGAGGGATGGCCATGCCACAATCCCTCCTTCTCCATTCTCCTCTCAGGACCTTGGGCACACACACACACACATCCGGCATGAGTGTAAGCCACCGGGTCTGGGACTTGAACCATGGTCGACTACATGGGAGTCCAGCAACATAGCCATTACGTCAACTTCTGGTCCCTGGTATGCTTAATTTAACCCCAGTATATCTAAAACATATCACTCATCATACAACATTATAAAAATTATTAATAAGGTTTTTGAACTTTTTTTTTTTTTTTTTTTTTTTTTTTTTTTTTTGCACTAAGACTTTGAAGCCCAGTATGCACTTTGTACTTGGAGTTCTCAGTTTGAACTATCAGATCATCGGGAAAGTCATGACGCATTTTTGCATAGAAACATAAGTCATGACTTTCCTGACAACCTAATAGTTACATTTCAAGTGATTAACAGCTATCATATTGGACAATGCGGATTTAGAGAACAAAGAAGGCTAAATTTCCCGGGAATACAAACAGTTTTTGTTTTGGATTTTTGTTTGTTTGTTTACATTTTTTTGCCATAAGACACATGAGGTTGCCAGAGATAGACAGAGGGGAATGGCCAAGCCAATCCCTTCTCCATTCTTCTCCTGGGGTTTTGGTCACGCAAGCACATGAACCCAGAATGATTTTCAAACTGCTGGCATTGGAACTTGAACCACTTAGTTGGCCCCGTGGGATCCAGCTCCTTAATTCCCATGCCACATGCCAGCCCAGTTTGTTTATTTTTTAGCTCAAGAGAAGTCTACTTATTAGCCAGTGTGTGCAGTTCCTGAAGAGAAAAATTGTGAGATGATTTCTTCTGGGGACACGAAATGAAAGACCACATTATTTCTAGTAGGAAATGTTTGAAGGCAATTGACAAAGCATGATTATTAGACACTGTCATGGGAGGTGTAGAAATATTTTCCTTGAGTAATATTTTTCCAAATATGTATGTGTGTAAATGTGTATATGCATATGTTTGGTTACTGTTGCAACTGATTTTATTAAAAAATGTAATTTCTTTAAAACAAATGAGTTTCATATGCATTTTGAAACAATGAAAAGAAAACCTGGTATTAATCCAGTCTGAATGACTTGCAGTAGAAAATAGTAATTAAATGGGGACTCGTCTGGTTACAAATTCTGGAAGCCTTATTGTACATGTCATTAATAATTTTCTCTGTAATTAATTTGTTGTTCATTTGTCATCTATTTCTCAAATATAGCTCAGTGAATTTCTTATGGTTATGCTACTTAATAATGGTAATAATATGGAAGGCCAATTGCAATTCAGATTCTAAAAATAGCTTAAAGAATCCTGTTAATATGCTTTGGTTCATTTTACTTCATGTTGGTTAACAGATCATTAAAGATTGTATATTTTGCTATTTGAGTGATGAATGTGTACTACAAAGCAAGGTTCTGTTTTCCATTAGCATATTTGAAACAAATGGACTAAAGAAAAATTTATATTGCTTAATTAATTTATAAATATTTCACATATGGTTAGTTTTCATTTATTGTTAGAGATGATGGCCGAAGTTCTCAATAATAAACAAAAGGGAGGTACAAATGTTATTGAAAAAATTTGGCTTCTAATTACTTGAGTGTTCCGTCACTTTTCATTATCATTTAATGTTTTGCAATTGGAGAAGAGAGGGATTGCAGTCTAGGTACTGTATGTAGAAAGGAGGTAAAAATTTAAATCTTTGGTGAAGTCTGCTTTCTAGGACTAAGCCAGCCACCTAAAAAATTGTTGGATAATTAGTGAAAATTAAGAAGATAAAAATTATAAATTTGGACCAGAGGTGGTATGGTGGTTAAGGTGCTGAACTCCCACATGGTGGACCATGGTTTAAGCCCTGGACCTGACAGCTTGAAAATCATGCCAGGTGCATGTGTACGTATCCAAAATCCTGAGAGGAAAATGGAAGAGAAGGGATTGTGGTATCACCATCTCCCCAGGGAGCGATTTGATTTCTCACTTTCTCTCTTTCTGTCTCTCTTCAGTGAGCACACATACTCTATGGCAAAACAAAGCAAAACAAACTTAAAAAAAAAAAAAGAAGAAGAAGAAGAATATATTCTCTCTGCAAATAGACAGGCCTACAGTGCACGCACGTGGTGAATCCACAAATGCCCAGTTCCTTCTTCCAAACTAATCAATGAGAAAAGTCACTCCTTCCCTCAGTGAAAGAGTATAGAAGAAGAGAAAGTTCATATATCATTCTAATTAAATTTAAAAAATGATAAATTATGGATTTTCTCTTTTCTTTCAAGAACAGAAAAACTTTTTACATTAACTGTGACTTAGAACTGGCCTGTAAAAAAGATTAGGTAAACACAGGAATACCAAACAACATTTTCACCCTGAAATTCCTGTCTTGACTAGTTCATTAGTCAGATGAATCAGGTATATATATACCTATATAATTAAAAATGCAATATATATATATATATATATATACACACACACACACACACATATATATATATAAAAACACAGCTGCGATATTTAGTCCCCTCTAAACCTTATGAAATGTAGTTGCTATCGTGACCATATTAGGATGTCAGACCTTTAAAAGGTGATTAAGTAATCCGAACTCTTCCTCATGAATGGATTAAGGTCATTATCACAGGAATGAATTAACTATCAGAGGAGTGGACTCCTGATACAAATTTAAGTTTGGCCCCATCTTCTCTCTGTCTTGCACACACACTTGCCCTTTTGCCGCCTGCCATGAGATGACACCACAGGAAGGCTCTCTCCAGATGCTGGTACCTAACCTTGGATTGTCCAGCCTCCAGAATTGTGGGAAATAAATCACTTTTCTTGATATATCCTCAGTCTCAGGAATTCTGTTATAGCAGCACAAAACAGACCCAGATGTCAGCTAAACTTGCAAATAGAATTTTGCCTTACTTACCATTATTTTCATCATTAATTTAGAACCTAGTATATACCTATGGGACATTCTCTGTGTACACAGCTCAGAGTTGGTACACAAAGAACATGAAACATTACCAAATATAGTTCCCACCCAGGGTAAAGCTTATAGAAGCAATAATGGATGCTATCTATTGATCCATTATGTGCCAGTCATCATATTAAAGCTTTAGGTATTAAATTCTCAAACTAACCTTATGTGGCAGGAAATACTTTGAACATATGATTACTCAAGTTCAGAAGTGGCTCATGCTCAAGTCCTACAATATCTTAGGTTACTATATGTCATTGACACTTCAGTTTATTTAAGGAGGTATGATTAATATTTACAGTATAGCTATTTACTATAAAAAGGCTATATACAAAGTGCTGAGATATGGCTCATTTAAGAACCATCAAGCAAGAGAGGAGAGCTTTTATTTGAATATCTAAGAAAGTGATAGGTAAAGATTAGGAATTAGATTGACATTTTGGATTAGGGTAGGGGGTTAGCAAAGCCACTGAGAAGCATAAAAAAAATATACATGGTGAAACCCTGTCAGGAAACATCCATAGATGACACTAAACCAATATGGAGGATTAGGACTGGGGCTGGAATGTTGAGATACATGGTTAGATTTGATTGTGACCAAGAGTAGATGCTTAAAGCAGGGAATAGATCTGGTAACAGAGTTTTATGAGGGTTATCGTTCTAACAATTTGTGGGGGGACATGGACAAGAAATGACTAGAACTTAGAAATGTATACAGAAGCTTTGAGAGACTAAGATTCTGAGAGTAAAAAGGATCAATTTGAAAGTCTGTTCTAGCAGTTCACAGAGAATATTTATATAATAGAAAAATAATTTTGATGAGTTAATAAGTTATGAAGAATATATTTTAGAATGACTTAATCTATTTTACATAATGAATGTGGGAAAAGTCAAAGGTAATTCCAAACCTTAAAGCCCGCAGAGCAAGAAAAACAAATGCCCTACTGATGTTTGTATGTAATTGCCAAAGGTTTTTTTTTTTTAAGTTTATTTATTTATTGTGTATTTGTGTGTACAAGTGTGTGTGTGTGTGTGTGTGTGTGTGTGTGTGTGTGAAAGAGAGAAGGGAAAGAGATAAAGAGGAATGGGGGGGCGGCAGTTAGCGTAATTGCTATGTCACTGAACTCCCATGTAGTCAACCATGGTTCAGGTCCCGGATACGGTGACTTAAACTCATGCCAGGTGCATGTGCGTGTGTGCCCAAGATCCCAAGAGGAGAATGGAGGAGACGCGATTGTGGCGTGGCCATCCCCCCTGGGGGGTGATTTCTCACTGTTCTCTGTCTCTCTGTCTCTCTCTGTCTTTCTGGCGAGCACACATGCCCTATAGCAACCCCCCCCCCCCCAAAAAAAAAAGAGGAAGGGAGAAGAGAGAGAGAGAGAAAGAGACAGGGACCCCCCCAACAGGGCCCTGCCACACCATGATCTTATTCCCAGTCTTCCATCTAGTCTCAGATCAACCCAGGATCCAGACCCTGAGGTTTCAAATATGGCTCCAGCATCATACAGCAGTGCCCCTCTGCCTGTGCCATCATAGCTGGGCCTAAAGGGACACCATTTTGAATCAGGATGGCTGACTGGAACTCACCAGTATCATTTGCTAAAGTAGTTTCAGGGGAGCAGTGATGCTGGACTCCAGCTTGCAGTTCTTAATGCATAAATGTGAAGAGAAGATTTAGCACGTGCAGAAGTAAGCCATTTCTTTGAGAAATTTGACGAAGGCAAGAGGTTGTGTTGATTGAGAAGCTTTTTTTAGGATGGGAGAGATGTGTCTGGGAAAATGTGTAGTCTTTGTTAAGAAGTGGGGTGTGAGTACTAGTGAAGGATTTGTCTACTATGAATCTAAATTTCTATGTGATACATCCATGAACTTTGGAAAGAAAGGAAGCAGTAAGAAGATTATAAAGAGCATAGATGACCAAAGGATCTTCTTCAAATGATGAAAGGCAGGAAGAATGTAAAGTAAGGTGAAGTTTATCAGCCTTGAGATTCCAAATGGTCACAGGAGAACTGATCTCATGGTATCCTGGGTGAGGAAGTCTGAAATGATGACTTCCTGCTCCAGCACTCTTAAGCATATGACGCTATTGAGGCAGTTTGGGAAACCAATAGGAGAGAATTCTGTGAAATGAACCATCTCTGTAGGAAGCAGTTAGAAGAAAAAAGAACTAAGTAGGTGTTCTCATCCGGCTGGCCTTAGGGTCATCCGAGAACTTAAAGACAAACACAGGCTCATATATCCAGATCTCAAACTTAAAGTGTCAATGGAAATCTACAGCACCTGGATTTAAAAAAAAAAAAAAAATGGCGGTAATACTGGTGCACAATGAGGTCCTTGCTCTGACCTAAAAAGGAAAAATCCCTCCCCCAACCATCAAATAACAACATTAAAGGGCTTAAACAGAGGCACCATCAGTGGAATTAGAAAAGGGATCATAGAAGGCCGGCAGGTGGTATGGTGTGTAAAGTGCTGGATACCACAAGGCTGAGTGCAGTTTGAGTTCCAGATCTGGAGACTTGAAAATCACTCTAGGCATGTGTGCAAGCTCTGAATCCCAAGAGGAGCATGGAAAAGAAGGAATTGTAGCATGGCCATCCCCCTGGAGGGGAGGATGATTTCTCGTTTTCTTCTCTCTGTCTCTCTCTGGTGAGTGCATATGCCCTATGATAAAAATGTAAAAAAAAAAAAAAAAAAAAAAAAGGAAGAAGAAGAAGAAGAAGAAAAAAAAAAAAAGAAAAGGAACATAGAAAATCAGAGGCAAGGGCCAGCAAGTGGTGTGGTGGTTAAAGGCACTGGACTCCCACATGGCTGACTGTGGTTCAAGTCTTGGACCTGGCGGCTTGCTTTCTCACTTCCTCTCTATCACTCTGTCCCTCTCTGGTAAAATTAAAATAAGTAAATAAATAAACTTAAACAGAAAATCAGAGGCAAAAGGTTTTGGGGTCAATCACACAAGTTTGGGGAGAAGGAAATTCCAAGACAACAGCGTGTTTAAGGAATTTGCCATCAAATTTGACACCAAGGAAGTTATGCTTACTCTCAGAAACCTTTCTGAAAT